>CAJHQP010000300.1:0-218181 GCA_905132765.1 Moricandia arvensis | reverse complement strand
GACGTATCAACATGGATCAGTACATGTAACCAGCACCGGATGCAGATCAGGATGATCAGATTACCTTAACTGAGGTTCACCCATCCGACCGTACCAGACAGATTGACTGAGCAGTGTACCGGATCGGACCCGCGTTATGTCCAGCAAGGAGCTCGAGGTTGGAGCCACGACCTAATGATCCGATCCAACCATCCTACAGACCGTCTTTCCCAACCATCATCGACATTTATATGGATGATAGTCAAGCTAGACTTAGCTTGGGTCGTGAAGAATCAAAGACGGATATGCATTCTCTCTCTCTTTGGCCAGTTTTTCATCCACTCACGAAACTATCCACGAACTTCAGTCCATGTTGATCCACTTAATGGACTTTCATCATTCAAATTTTCTCTAAGGCAATGATTCTCCATCTTCTGAAGACTTAGGCCATGTTTGGACTAGACTCGTTCATAAAAATCACCCGGCAGACCATCCGGACAGTCCTGCGTGTGTCCTCTCCTACCGCTGTGCACTCCCATTTTTGTTTGGATGAACCTGGACAGTAGGCGAAGGGGTCATCTATGGACCAGGCTGATTTGGATGAACCTGACGAAGACAAAGGCGTCATTTCGACCAGAAACATGAACCAAAGAGTCATTTGATAATTTTTAGTCTTTGTTGCTTTTTCTAGGTGTGTGTTTTCCACCAAAGTAGCTAAGTCTTTTCATATTCCTTTGCTACTATAATATGTAATCCTTCTTCAAAAATATATCATTCGATTATCATCTTTGTTTGACGAAGTAACTCTTTGTTTCTTGAAGAACCTTTCCTTTGTTTCTTGGTGAATCATAATCTAAGTCTAAACAATCCTTCAAAATATTTGGACTTGTGAGTCATTATCAAGCAACAACTTAGATTCCTTCTTTTTGGTTTTTTTTTTTTTTTTGTCAACCAACCCATTGTTACTAGATCATAAGTGGTGGTCAGACCGAGTCCGTTCCCCGAGGGTCCGTCCGTGTGACCTGGTCTATCTACTATGGGAAAAATGTAAATCCTTTCTTCCTTGCTTCCTTGGCGGAGTGCGTCCGCACGACGCATTCCTGCAAATGGGGGAATATGAGACAGACTCACATCCTCAAACCTCCAGTGATTTCGAAGTATCTCGATCTCTGTCGCGAAATTTGGCCAGTATTCCGGGTTGGTCGCCATGTCTACAAGATCCGAGCAGTCCGTTTCGATCCGGTACCGCTGATATCCTCAAGGCTTGCAGGCATGAGACTGCCCAGAGGTAGACCTTCCATCTCTGCATGCAATGCTGAGCGGCTTCTGTTACATGCTCGTAGTCCGAAGTGTTCAGCGCCCATGTGATCCTTACAACTCCATCCTAAGCCACTGACACTACCATTATCGATCCGTGATGCATCGATTTGGCAGGTGGGATTCGGAGAGCCCAGGGGGTTCTGTCACTGTCTCGGAATGGAGGAGGAATCGCATGAACCTCCCTCATCTTCCGTCGCTCTCGTTTGCTTCCTCCAACATTCTGCCTCTAAAGACGCATGTTGAAGGGTATCCATCGGGGAGCGACTTTCCCGTTGGAAGAGTTTGTCGTTCCTTTGCCTTCCAGATGTACCAGCAGATCCATGGAAATGTATCGAATTGTGGTCTCCGAGGAGCCACTTCTTTTCTCTTCCAAAAGAGGAAGTTATATTTGATAAATAGATGTACTCGGGAAGTCACCAGAATGGACGGATAGTTCCGATAAAGCCCAAACCTGCAAGCTGGGGGCACTCAAAAAGAAGATGGTTGATCGACTCCACTGGGCCAGAACATCTAGGACAACTCCTATCGGTGCCCAGGGTGTCTGTATGTGAGCCTCTCTTCTGTTGGTACACAGCCCGAAATAGCTGCCACAAAAAATGTTTCAGCTTACTCGGGGCCTCTATCCTCCACACGTGGCCTAGCAAGGCCAGTGATACTTGGTTCAAGGGACCAAAATCCTAGTAGGTCTCGTCTTGTTCGTTCTTGTGAGCAGGTCGTATCCAGTCTTGACTGAGTATATCCCTGTCTTGTGTAGTCCCAAACATATCCGTCCAGGGGTATCGGAGTGTGACGGTTTAATCCAAGAGTAGGGAATATCATCCGGCTGAAAATACTCCCGTAAAAGTTGTATATCCCACTCCTTCGTATCATTCCTAATAAGGGCCTGAACGGGGAGTTGGGGGAGTCTGTATACAATTGGTCAGCAGGCGCTGGTGGGGCGAGCCACTGAATCAGGGACCCAGTGATCACTCCACACCTTCGTATCTCGGGCCCGTTACAATCCTCTTTCGTTAGTCCGAAA
Organism: Moricandia arvensis; assembly: GCA_905132765.1. Taxonomy (NCBI): domain Eukaryota; kingdom Viridiplantae; phylum Streptophyta; class Magnoliopsida; order Brassicales; family Brassicaceae; genus Moricandia; species Moricandia arvensis. The sequence goes on along the minus strand of CAJHQP010000300.1, from coordinate 215,861 downwards.
AATAAGTAATGGTTTTGCTGCCATTAATACTTCGCCAACCATATGAAGTGAGTATGTACGTCGATTCATCAAAGAGAGGTATGCTTGAAGTACCTTCCTTATAAGACGCGTGCCAGTAAGGAGTTTGGGTAGGGAATCAAGCGCCATAATTGTTTTGCAAGAAGTGCTAAGTTGAAATCATGGAGGTGACGGAAACCTAGTCCCCCTAAACTCTTAGGGGTACAGATCTCCTCCCATGCTATCCAATGTAAACCTCTGCTGTTCTGCCTTCGAGCTCCACCAAAAGTTTGAAATCGTGCTACTTAGTTTGTCAGTTGATGCCTTGTGGAATCAAATAGCACGACATTGGGTATGTCAGGACTGCTTGGGCCACCGCCTTTATCTGAACTTCTTTTCCCCCCTTAGAGAGTAGTCTCGATGACCAGTTGTTCACTCGCCCATTCATCCTGTCTTGTACATAAGAGAAGACTTTTGTTTTCGATCCACAGATATGGTTCGGGTAACCCAAGGTACATTCCCATGCCTCCTTCAGTCGAGAAGCCCAAAGCTTCTTTAATTTCTCGTTTTCAAAGGTGATCCACACGATTCCCAAAAAACATCGAGGATTTTGCCGCATTTAATTTTTGTCCCGGATGCTTTCCCATAAACGTCAATAATGTCCATGATCTCTTTGCATTGGCTAACTTCAGCCTTACAAAAGAAAAGACTATCATCCGCGAAGAGAATATGAGAGGTCCTTGGGCTCGCATGGCCACGCGGAGACCTACGATTTTCTGTTCCGCTTCTGCACCGTTTAGAAGCGAGATTAAAGCTTCTGTACACAAGATAAACAAAAAGGGGATAAAGGGTTCTCCTTGTCTCAGGCCCCTCTTTGGAGAGATCCGCCCTCTCGGCTGTCCATTGACTAAGACTTGATATGAGACCGACGTGCCACACCACATGATGAGATCAACCAGTCGTGCATCAAAGCCCATCTTAAGCATCAAAGTTGCTAGAAAACTCCATTCCACTCTATCATAGGCTTTACTCATATCTGTTTTGATTGCCATAAAGTCGAGTCTACATCTCTGGTTGGTCCTTAAGGCATGAAAGTTCTCTTGTACTATCAGGATGTTATCTGTAATCAAACGTTTTGCCACAAAAGCGGATTGAGTTTCTGAGATCAGTCGTGGAATCAGCCTTTTAAGTCTCTTGCACAATAGCTTAGAAATAATCTTATAGCTAACATTGCAGAGACTAATCGGTCTGAACTCAGACATGTCCCGGGGTTTCTTCTTCTTCGGGATAAGGCAAATATTCGTCTGATTTAGTAGTGGATCAAAACTTCCGGTCGCGAAGAAGTCTTGTACAAGTCGAATAATATCTTTCTTCATCTCATTCCAGAACTTCTGGAACAACTTGCTAGTCATGCCATCCGGCCCGGGCGCTTTATCCGGGTTTATCTCAAAAAGCGCTTTTTTTAATTTCCTGTTCAGACTGTTCCTTCAAGAGTAACCTATTATCCGTGTGAGAAACTTTTTCCGAGATAAAACGGAGGGAGGTGTCAACTTCCGTCGGCGAGGAGGTAGAGAAGAGGTCGCGAAAGTATTGAATAGCCACATTCTCCACTTCGATTTCACTCTCTACCAGCCTCCCATGTTTATCCTTGATACTTATTATTCGATTCTGAGCTCTGCGTTGTTTCGTGGTGGCATGGTGAAATTTTGTGTTTCTGTCCCCATGTTTGTGCCATTGAACTCTACTCTTTGTTCCCAAAAAGAATTCTCTTCTTTGAACGCCAGGATTAATTGCCTCCTTAAGGTTTCCAACTCTTCAGTAGTAGTGTTGTCATCATCCTGAACTGCGTCAATCTTATTTTTTAGCTCTTCAATCAATGCAGCAGAGTTTGTCGGGTTATTCTTCTTCCAGGAACTAATTTTATTTCGACATGAGATAACTTTTTGGTGAAAATTCCGAATTGGAATTTCATCAAATTGTCCCCACCCCGAGGTTACTGCTTCCTTAAAGTCGGGTTTTCCTATCCACCGCTTGTCGAATCTGAAATTCTTCCTCTTTTTCCGGATGATGGATTGGGTTCTCGTGAGGACTGGACGATGGTCTGAGCCCCATAGTTGTAGGTATTCCACAATACTATTGGAAAATAGATTGTGCCAATCCTCATTTGCAACCGCTCTGTCCAATTTACATTTGACTTTCCCGTTTTTCCTTTTTCCCACCCATGAGAAGGAGTTTCCTTTATATGGGAAGTCGAGCATGCCACAGTTTTCTAGCATGATCCGAAAGGGCAGGAAAGAACTTCTGAACGGCGTCTTCCTCCCCTCTTCTCATGATTTCTTGTGAGCTCATTGAAATCACCCGTCATGAACCATGCTCCACTTCGAGTCGTACTAATTCGTGATAAACGTTCCCACACCATGTCTCGATATCTAACATCGGGGTCTCCATAGACAAAGGTCATAAAAATTGGGTGTCCTTCAAGCCTAGTTTTAATATCGATCATATGTTCGTCTGCATATAGAATACAAACCGAGGGATCATCCATATAAAACAAAGCTAGGCCGCCGCTTCGACCAAGCGGGTCCACGGTACAAACATGGTCATATCCAAAGAAACTTGCACATCTTGCAAAAGGAGAGATCATCCAGTGTACGTACTGTTTTTTACCTAAGTTTTTATTTCTCTCGGAGACAAAAAACTAGATATCCTTCTTTTGGTGGACTTTTGAGTCATATCATGCACCAACTTAAGTTAGGAATATCGGAGGCCTTCCGCAACCTTCGTGCGACCCTTCAATCAATCAGTTCTCATTCGTGAGTTCATATGAAATCCAATCCGGACGAGTGATACTATCTAGGACGTATTATCTTAAGCATCTTAAAGGGCAACAAAAGCTGATCAAGAGACATGCTAGATGGGTTGAGTTCTTAAAAAAGACACACGCGGGACTGTCCAAGCAAAGGTAAGGAGAATATAGTAGCTGACGCACTCTTAAGAAGGTATGTTCTTTTATCTTCAATGGAAACAAAGATTTTGGGATTTGAACACCTTAATCTTTTTATGCTGATGATCCAGAGTTTCAGGGAGATCTTAGAGACACTGAAAAACATGTTAGTGGAAAGTTTTATCAAGTCAAAGGTTTTTTTCTCTATGATAATCGCTTGTGTACCTTGTGGTTATGTGAGAGAACTATATGCTAGGCAAGCTCATGGAGGAGGATTGATGGGCCACTTTGGCATAGCCAAGACACTGTCTACCTTACTTCTATTGGCCAAACATGAAGAAAGAAGTGGAGAAGGTGTGCTCAGGATGTGTCGTGTGCAAGCAGGCCAAGTCCAAAGTTTAACCAACAGGTTTGTACACTCCACTCCCTATTCCTACTGAACTATTGGTTGACATCTCTATGGACTTTGTTTTGGGACTGCCTAGTGTGAGTTTTAGAGAATAAATGAGAGATTATACTGGAAACATGATGAACTTTCTCTAAGAATAGGAAGAACAGCAAGAACAGCAAGAGAGAGAAGAGAGAGATCCGTGAGGGAAAGAAGGAGGGAGTAGAGAAGTGAAAAAATATATTCAACTTATTATCTGGTTTCTCCGGATACAACACTTAAATAGACATGAAAATATCAACCAGAAAATACTAAATAAAGACCTCAAAAGAAATAAGAATAAACCAATGGACTAGGGTCCAAACTGCCTTGAGCAGGCGCACCAGGCTGAAAGGGACAGGCCCAACGGTTGTCTGGCGTTCTGGTCCCCATCGACACGTGAACCTTACTCCCCAACGTTCCCATTCTTCAGGCAACTAACGATAAGTCTTCCTAGTTGATTCTTGCACAACTCTTCTCTTCCTTTACTTGCAAGGCACGTTGGGTCCTTTAGGTTGTACGGACAGCCTTGGAGCACAAGTCATTTTGAGCCATTTTCTTCTTATAGTTTCATCTCCTCATTTTATTGCTTCATCTAAATACCTAGAACTAGGAAAGGTAGAGATACATCTTTGTGGTGGTTGACAGGTTTTCTAAGATGGCACATTTCATACCTTGCCATAAAACTGATGATGCATCTTTAGTAGCTGATTTATTCTTTAGAGAAGTTGTTAGATTGCATGGAATGCCTAGGACTATAGTTTCTAATAGAGACTCTAAGTTCCTTACCTACTTTTGGAAAACCTTGTGGGGAAAACTAGGAACTGCGTTGCTATTTTCAATAGGAGACTGTCAATAGGAGTTTGTCTACTCTTTTGCGTGTTATTATCAAAAAGAACATTAGCACTTGGGATTGCCTCATGTAGCATCTGCATACAATTGGTCAATGCATTCCGCCCACTAAGCTCACACATTTTCAGGTTGTCTATGGGTTTAATCCTTTGTCTCCTCTTGACTTGTTTTCTTTGCCTTTAAAAGAACAAACTAAACTTGATGACAAGAAGAAGGCCGAGTTTGTTAGATATTTACATGAGCAGGTCAAGAAGAACAAAGAGGAACTTACCAAGATCTATGCAAGAAAGAAGAACAAAGGCAGGAAAGAATTGGTGCTGAACCAGGTGACCTCGTGTGGATTCACCTCAGAAAGGACAGATTCCCCTATGAGAGGAAGTCGAAGCTGATGCCAAGGACAGATGGTCCATTCAAAGTGCTTAAGAGAATCAACAGCAAAGCTTATCAGATTGATCTCCAAGGTAAGTATACCATTAGTTCAACCTTCAATGTTTCTGACTTGATCCCTTTTGTTGCAGATGAATTGGATTTGAGGTCAAATCCTTTTAGAGGAGGAGGGGATGGTGGGCTACCATTAGAAAAGATGCACCAGATGCAATCTCAGACTGAACCAGCAGCCATGTAGGCCAACCAGACGCAACCACACCTCAATTCAAATGCAACAAGAGCAAACAAGCCAAAGAACCAGAAGCGGAACCTGACCTGGGTGAGATACAGAATCTGATGGACGAGCTGGAGCGAGTATACCTGTATGTGATCGAATGGACAAGTGGAGAAGAGGATCTGGACCATAATTCAGGTCAGTGTAATTCTAAGCTTGCAAATCAGACTGAAGACTCAACTTGGTGTGAAGAACATTCTCATCAGGAGAAACAGCATGTGGATCAGCTCCAACTAACAAATGGAAGGACTGGCCAACTTTATGAAGGTTTGATCTTCTTGACTAGACCTGTACAAGATCAAAGACCAATGCTCAGAGACAATCTCTATTTTCTCTTATTGATCACGTGAAACAGGAGGAAGAGTTAACCAAGATTGAAGACAAACCAGCTTGCTGGTTTAATGTGATTTCGATTTGTATTTAAATTAAACCATTGAACCAAACACAATTAGATTTAGGATTTCAATTCAGGGTAAAACAATTTCTATTGGGTTTAGGATTAGGATTAAGATTAGGATTATATTAGACTAAATTAACTTGGTTTAGGGCCGTCCACCTTCAAGGGATCTAGTACTCATAGCCTATCCAGGGCCGTACCAAATCTTGAAGGCATGAGTGGTGTATTCACCTCCATTATCCGATCTTAGTACCTTCGCAGTAACATTGTAATGGTTAGTCACATATGCTTGGAAGTTTACAAAAGCATCTAACACTCTATCTTTAGATGGAAGCAATATGATCCAAGTATACTTAGACTTCTCATCTATGAATGTCAAAAAATACTTCTGGTTGTCCCTAGCCACACATGGAGATGTCCACACATCAGAGTGAACCAGATCAAAGCAATTCTCATATATAGTCTATAATGTTGGAAAAACAGTCCTACAATGCTTCCCTAAGATGCATGCCTCACACTCCAAATGATTGGATGAAAAAGCAGGTAAAATCAGTTCAACTGCACGAGGATGAGGATGTCTCAAATGCCAAGTAATGCTATCAGTTCTATCAGTAACACTACTTAAGCAAACATAATCAAAGGCTTAAAGAGCTTAGTTGTTTGAAGATTGTAGAGCTCATTCTTACTGTCTCCTCTGCCAATAACTTGTCCAGACTTCAGGTCTTGAAACTCATCTTCATTTGGCCTGAATACCACTTGACAATCATGATCAACAGTCGCCCTCTTTACTGATATCAAGTTAAATGTGAACCCATGCAGATATAAAGCAACTGAGTCCTTTTCAAACAGCTCCAGATTTCCTATCTCTTCTATTGGTATTCCATCACCATTAGCTATCATGACACTCCCTGTGGTAGCCTTAATATTACTCATCAAACTCCTGTCACTGATCATATGATGGCTTTCTCCATAATCAATTATGATAGGTTTAGAGGCACTCAAGTGTCTACCTGGCTTCTTGGTTGTAGCCATAGCTTGGATACTCTCAATGAGTGTATCACATTCCTTCCTGGTGATAGGATTGTTGGATTTTTATAGCGGTTTTCTTTGTGTGTGATGAACAAGCCCTTAAGGCACTGATTAACTCAAAATGAAGATGAGAAAGGGTTCTTGTTTTACTTGTGTTAACTTGATCAGAAACAAATATAAGAAGACACTTGGATAGATTAGATGACTAAGAAAGGGGAAGACTTAGAGGGATTGTGTTGCAGCCAACAAACCAGAAGCTCGACCAGAGATCAAACCCATGCCCTACTCAACCAGTCATGGCGCCAGTCAGGATATATGTGCACTAAAAATGTCATATCTTTCAAACCAGAAGGATTTTATTCACGATAAAAATTTCATGGATTCTACACTCAAGAAGGACTCCAGTACATTTTGAAGCGGACCAAAATATTCCCGGAACCAGGAGTTAAGGATTTTACAAAACGGAGGTTCCCCAGCCCATTCATCCGCGAGTACTCGACTTTGGAAGAGGATCCAAGCCCAATGAAGAAGCTTCCTGACCCAAAACCCATCATAGGATTCAATATGGGTTTCTCAGCTTTCCATGAAGCCCAATATCACGAGATTTGGTCACGGAAATTATGAGTTATGCTCATTTTCCCAAAACCGGCTAAACCGAGCAGTTTATGGAAAGATTGGAAAATCTTTCGGTTTGATTATATACCCGTCAATCAATTCCATCCTGAAGACATTCTGATCAAACCAAGACTTCCAGAAGACCACTCCAACCATTTATAAGAGGAAGAAATGTCCTTTAAATGCACCAGCAACCATTGGCATGAAGTGATGTCGTCTAGGAATGTCCAGATAACTTGAATTAGGTTTCAATACTCTTCTGAAGAAAGGAAATAGTCGTTGGTGCTTTGTTCCCCATAATGTGACTGCAGCCGAAAAAACCAAGTTAACAAAACTGAAGATCCTCTTCTTCCAATGGTTGCTGGTGCATGATAAGAACATTTCTACTCCTCCTGGATCATTAGATATATCTTCTGGATGTCTATAAACCTATCATGGACGCCAATAATAATTTTGACATAATATATGCTTCTGATTTTCCAAATAAGGCAAGTCGGGCTATCTTTGAGTTAAAAATGGCATATCTTCTAAACCATTATTCCTTTTCATATGAAACCAATTCGCTCGGTGCTCTTTGAGTGTAGAATCTATGAAAACCGGTTTCATTGATAAATTCCTCCTGGTTTGCAGGACATGACATTTTGAGTGCACCTATGTCATGGTTGGCTTCTTTAGCTTGCTTCGGTTTCATGTTCTTACTGATTTTCTCTTGATTTATTCCTCCAGGGTTGTTACTGATTTTATGTCCTCATCACCGGTCTTGCAAACAATCTAAGAATTGTGCCATCAAAGTCACCTCAGAGTCTTGCACTTCCAAATATTGACATGAAGGCATGAATAGATGGATGGCAATGCAATCAGAAGAAGAATGAAGCAAGTAGGTGTAACATGTAGTGCAAGGTTTTCCGTACAACCTTGACCTAACTTGGCATGGAAGGAAAGAGAAAGGGATGAGAAAGGATAAATTGTTCAGTAACTAAGTTACCTTAACCAAGAGAAGCCAACTAGACTCGCCTAACTCTCAGGAACGTTGAGGAACCAGAAGGGAGGCAGATATCACATGCTGAGTTAAGGATTTGAATCCATGGTAAAATGTTTAGAGAATAAGAGAATAGAGAGATTAGTTTAGACAGAAATGAAAAGAATAAAGAGAATAGAGATTGATTTGTATGAACTTGTTTTAGGATTTCATTTTGGACCAAAGAGTGGAGAGAAATCCAGAATTGTATGCTTTATTTCTGATATGAGTGTTACAATATATAGAGAGAGTGTACAATGGTTTTCGAGAGAGGGAAGAGCAAACTTAGTGGACCAGAAGAGAGGGGGAGCGTGTAATTCAAACTCGACCAAGGAGAACCACTCAAATGGCATCAGCATCTTTGGAAAGATGCTGGTTCACTTTCCAGCCTGTCCAAGCCTTATCCACTCTTTTTTTCCCAACTGATAGATCGTTGTAAGTCAAGCTAAGCTTCCCTGGTTATTTTTCTTTTACCCGGATGAAGTTTTACCTTTGGTCGAATGTTTTGGGTCGACCATGATCTGTACAGCCTGTTCTTTATCTTCTTCTCACCCTCACTATTCCCTTCAACCCAACACATCCATTCTACTAACTCCTTATTGCACCTCAACTTAACACTCTCCATCAAGCTTAACCATGTGGAACAAGTCGAGATTGGAAGGCTATGAGGTATTCCTAATTAAAAACCTCACCAAGGAAAACCCATTGGGATAAAATCTTGATGAGGAAAAAAGAGTAAAGACCCCATAGCAGAGGATTAGCTAAGTTGGGTCAGATCAATGAGTCCCAAACGACATGAATAGACTCCATTGTCTTCTGCCTAGCTTCCTTAGTAACCATATCTACCAACTGATCCTCACTTCTTTTATAGCATGGCAAGATCACTCCTAATTTAATCATCCACTCTACCTTGTGGCAGTCAACCTAAATATGCTTGGTCCTCTCATGAAACATTGAATTGGTGGCTATGTGGATGGCTACTTGATTGTGACAATGCATTGGCATTGAAGTTGACTGTTCAATACTCAGGTGCTTCAAGATGCCTTTGATCCAGAATAGCTCATTTGCCAGCTTCAGCATTGCTCGATACTTAGCTTCAGCATTGGAGCAGTACACTACCTTCTGCTTCTTGCTCTTCCACGTAACCAGGTTCCCTCCAATGAAGGTGCAATAGCCAGTGGTGGACTTCATGTCTGTCCTATCACCAGCACAATCCGCATCACAGTAACCAACCACTTCAGTGTTGTTGTTGCATCCCATCCACACCGCTTGACAAGGTAACCCATTGAAGTAGTTCAGGATCCTTTCCACCATATTCCAGTGGTGCTCCTTTGGGACTTGCATGTGTTGACTCACCTGGTTCACAGCAAAACAAATATCAAGACGTGTGATTGTCAAGTAGATCAACTTACCAACTAGGTTTCTATAAATCTTGGCATCATGGAATGGTTTTCTATCTTCAATCCCCCCTCACGAAGAACCTTGTACCCATCCTCCATGGGCATCCTTGCTGTCTTTCCTCTAAGTTTAACTGCATCTTTCGAAAGATCAAGGGTATACTTCGTTTTGGACATGAACAATTCTTCCTTGGATCTACAAATCTCAATCCCAAGGAAGTATTTCATTTCTCCCAAGTCTTTAATTTCAAACACAAATGTAAGAATATCTTTAGTGGCTTGGATGTCTTCATTGTCACTCCAGTTATGATGATATCATCAACATAAACTAGGAGAAAAATGATACATGTTGGGGAGACTACGGTGAACAGAGTGTGATCAAGCTCAGACTTGATGAAGCCTCGACCATTCAGAGTGTTGCTTTATGGTAACAAGCTCTTGGAGACTGCTTCAACCCATAAATCTCCTTCCTCAACCTTAACACATTCCCTGGTTTTACTAAACCTTTAAGACCAGGAGGAGGATACATATAAACTTTTTCTTCCAGCTCTCCTTGCAATAAAGCGTTCTTCACACCCATTTTCCATAGGTTCCATCCCAAGTTGGTTGCAATAGACAAAACAATCCGGGTAGTATGGAGCTTTGCCACATGAGAAAATGTGTCAATATAATTCTCTCCATAGGTTTGAATGAAGCCTCTTGCAACCAGTCTTGTTTTCCTCCTTTCTATCTTCCCATTTGGTAAGTACTTGATAGTTAAGATCCATCTACTCGAGACAGCCTTCTTCCCTTTTGGAAGTTAACCCTCATACCAAGTCTCATTCTTGATCATTGCACCAGCTTCATTTCCTCCATTCCTCATCTTCCATGGCTTCTTCATAAAACCTTGGAACCTGACTTTCATCCAGACTGATGATAAATTCACAATGCTCCTTAGGAAACTTAAGAAAGGAGCAGACAGCTTGACTGGGGTGGGCGACAGCTTGAGCATTATAGTTGACCCTTGTGTTTACCCAGTTAGATGGGTGCCTTCTTACTCTAGTACTCCTCCTCAATGGAGTTTCTACCTCTGGCTCTACTACTTCCTCATACTCCTCTTGACCTTCTGCTTCAGGCACAAAGCTTTCCCTCTGATCATTTCCCTCATTTGCTTCCTCATTTCCCATCACATCTTGATCAGGACTTCCAGAGTCCCCTTCCTCATAACCACCATCTTCTGGTTCATTTCCCCCATCATGATCAAGATGGGATGATTCTTCAGCTTCATGTGATTGAGACACATTTGTTGGCATCAAAATCGGTCATGACATAATCAACGTTAGAAACCTAGCGGGAAAATGCACCCTTTGTGAAAAAGATAATGTCTCGGAAAAAAGGAACGGGAAAAAAGGAACGGGAAAAATCGAGGTCAAATATCAACTGACCACAAGGGAACGGTCTGCACAAATGAGCCATCAATAAGAGTTTGTCCAAAGACCATGGGTAAACGTATCCCGAACGACAATATGACCAAACGACTAGAATACTCGATCATCCAACTCCCCGAACGGAGAAGTTGGTTGAGCAAGACGTCCAGCTTGTCGAACAGGCAAATCAAACCACAGAAACCGACAAACTCGCCCATTCAGCGAGTTGGATGGATCGCGACAAACATGCTCGTTCGGCAATTCAGATCACCCAATTCATTTTCACCCAATCCTCGTTAGCTCCCTCTTTCGAAACTGGATCAAACTTATCTTTTTTCCGTCTCGATCAGGAATGACATTGGAACTTTACCGAAATAACTTGTTTTCTCGAGAAAGGATTGGGTCAATCGTATGAGACAGTAACGGTTAACTAAACACCTATAATCACATGCCCCATACGAAAGATCCTAACTCTCGGATGACGTCGTCTTAGCAATGCTCTTTCAACAAAATTGTAAAAACGCCTAAGTCAAAAAACGGCACGATGAGGTGTAAAGCTCGGCTAAAGGCCCACTTGCGATTTTATCCAAAATCGAGCACAATACAGCAGATCGCAACAACGCTGGTAAAACAACTCCATCAGTAACTGCTCCCGTCGTTAACGCTTATGCGCTGCAGTGCTTGAGAAAATCAAAAACCTAGTCGCGACTCTTCGCCACAGGCGGGGCACCGAAAACAGCTCTAGATTTCTCTCACTAAATAGAAAGGGTAGCAATAAAATCTATCAAATCCCGTAAAGTTTGTCTCATTGCTGAGTTGGGAAAATCTCAGCGCATAAGGGTTCGACTAAAAGAACTTTATTCGAAAACCTTTTGGAAAAATAAAACTTGCTCTCCCAGAAATTGCGGAGAAACTCTAAATTTCTCAAAGAGATAGGAAGCACAGCAAATCGTGCGCACAACCCCCACTCTGTACTTCTTCTGAACAATTTTCGAAGAAACGAAGTTGATCTCTATTGAATACCTCGAAACCTAAAACAGCTGGCGAAAACTAAACTAAGCTAAACGAGAGATCGTATCCCTCACTGCTAAAACATTCTCTAAAACCTAAGATTTTGTAAAGAGTCAAGCTTCGATTCTACGCGACATATTCAGTTAATTCTCGATGAGTGTCACTTAAACTTACTTTGGAAAAACTACTCAAAATCCCCTCGAATCATTCCTGCAGAAACGAGAAAAGCACCTGATTAAGTCGACCTCCGATAATTAAGCTCCTCACAGAAAAAGATTCAGAGTCTAAAACTTAAGTTTTCCATAAAAACGGCCATCGTACCGCAAAACACGAAAACACGCTTACATAATGACTTTCGTAAAATTAAACTCAGCAACATTTTACGAAACAGCTTTCGTAAAACTAAACTCATTACATTTCGCGGAATAACTTTCGTAAAATCAAACTCGACAATGTTTTATGGAACATCGTTTGGAAAGTGAAACAAGTTAGCATTTTATGATACAACTTCCGTAAAAAAATTGAAAACGTTTACAAAATGACCGCACCAGCATATGATCTGAACTTGAGTTTGACAAGTCCAACTCGCCGAACGGGCGAGTTGGACAGTACATGCCATGAAACTCGCCCATTGGGCGAGTTTGACCAGTCCGACTGGCCCAACAGGCGAGCTGGACAGTGCAAGTCGTGCAACTCGCCCATCGGGAGGTTTTGACAAAACATGCATCACTTTGGTTCTCCTTTGCGTTCTTCTTCGAATCCCGATCGAAATGCTTTTAGTTTCATCTCAATCGGAGTTTACGTTGAGATTTTACGATCAAAACAAGTTGGACGCACAGGTTGGAGTAGTCTAACTCGCCGAACGGGCGAGTTGGACCAAACGAACAGTCCAACTCGCCCGTTTGGCAAGTTGGACTGGATGAGCACTCTTTTGGCTCACCTTTGTGTTCTCCTTTGACTCCCAACTGAAACTCTTTTCATTTCAACTCAATCGGAGTTTTCGTTGAGATCTTACAATCAAAACAAGTTGGACGCACACTGTCCAACTCGCCCCGATGGCGAGTTTGATTTATTCCCTCCAACTCGCCTAATGGCGAGTTGGGAAAGCCCTGACTAGCTTCTACTTTGTGTTATATTTTGAATCTTGGTCGAAACTCTTTTTGTTTCATCTCAATTGGAGTTTCCATGGAGAATTTACGACAAAAACAAGTGAGACTCGCCTAAACTCCTTTGCTTGCTCCTACTCAACCTTTTGGGCGTCCTACTTGCCCTCTTGGACATACTACTTGCCCAATTGGGAATCCTACATGCCCTTACCTCCATCTTAGCCTTCTCCTTTGAATCTCGATCGAAACATCCCTTGTTTCGTCTCGATTGGAGTTACCGTGGGAACTTTACGATAAAAACCGCAAGACAGGTTCGAGCGTAAACGCGGCAAGGAAGACTAGTATTGTTATCATTCTTAAGGGCCGTACAGACACAAGAAGAGAAAGGGAGATGAGCAACAAAAAACGGAGAAGAGGTGAACACAAACCTTCGAGAAAATTCGAATGGCACGGGATAAGGTATGGCTGCCTTTGAACTTTTTGAAATCAGACTTGGAATTTTTGTAGGAAGTAACTAAGAAATAAAAACGCTTCGGATATCGCCATAAAACTTTAGCGAACTTAGGATCTAGAAGAATAGTGTAGCGATCTAAGTCTTAAGAATTTTCCTGTCTTGATCTATTGTTCTGTGACTGCTTAGGCAGATTTTGCAAACGATCTAAACTCTCGGAAAACTGAGAAACGATCACCACACACACTTAACTCGCTTCATAAGTAAATAAAGAATTAGAAACACGAACGTCGTCTTAAAACCCTCTCATTCCTAGCAATTTTCTTAAAACCGACGTATTCCTAGTTGTCAACCTGAAAGTCACCAAGTCACAATCCTAGCGTCATCTTTAAACCGAATTGGATTACCAATCATCCCAATCTTCGAACGAAAAACACGTACACAACCCTTCAAAATATCGGTCCAACCGTTTTCTTTCCTAAAAAAAAAGAGGGATTAGGTACATATACTATACTTGTATTCTCCCATACTTCAAAAAAAATTGTCTCGGCATAAAAAAAACGCTTTCGACAAAGAAAACTCTCGCAGTAGTAGACAGAAAGGCCATGTGATGCCTCATAAAACCAATCATCCATTAATTTCGTATAAATATGACATTTTATAAAGAAGAGCCTACGAGAAAACAAGATCGGTGTCATGAAAAACAACTTCTCAATGCGAAAAGAGAATGAGGAAAACACATTCCTCGTTTGCAAATATCACTAGTAATTTGCGAGAGAAATTCTCAATTTACTTCTATGCCATTCAATCCTCGTAAAAATTACACAAACATCCTTCATATAGTCACACCATGTTATGCGAAGAAAATTTCGGAAACGAACGTAACAAGTTTTACGGAGAGGTGCTTTGGAGAATTTGCGTATAGTTAAAAAAAAAGTCATATGACTCGTCTCTCGACAAAAAAAAACTAAACTTTATCTCTTCGCACTACGATTTTACAGATCTCATTCCTGACCCATGCGGCTCGCTGGATTCTGCCTCCCATCTCCCTCTGTTCCATCCGAGCAGGCAATCATCTCGCACGGTTCTTTATCAGGACTTTTAGGTTTTGTCTTCATCATACAAAAATAAAACAATTTTCATATGACTATAGCACGGAAAATTCTGACTTGGCCCGTCGATCTCGACAAACGCTCTTTGTCCCTCAGCCAGTTATGCCTTTCGATAAAAATCTGAACTGGAAAGTTCTAAACTAACATCACCATAATGTTAAAACAAACGTGCCATAGTCTGTCCGTGACCAGAAACGTCCTCGGCTATTTGGCTGACCACATCCTTCAGACCGAGCCAAAATGTTTGAGAAACCAGTGCTCAACCCAATCACTTTGCGGCAAAATGACAATCCACGATTAGTTTAAAAATCCAAGTGATAACAACTATTGTATAACCCAGAATCAGAAATCATACAACAAATTCGTAATATCGAAACTTAGTCGTAACCACCGTACAGTTAACGGAAAACATAAACTTGTCAGACAACAGACCAAGTTCAATATGTTACAAGTGAAAGCGGCACATAAGGAAAAAACACGTAACAAAGCTCCTAGAGTTATAAGAAGCATCCTTAACTATAGACGAAATAAGTCTCGGGGGGCAACTCTTCACAAAGCACAGTGAAGGAAGTCGCATATTCTCAAGGAAAAATATACGCGACCCATTGGTTATTATTCCTCGGGAACAAACAAAAACGTTTCCCTTACGTAAGGTTAAAACAAAAACCTTGTGATACCAAACATCTTCAATCCCGC
Source organism: Moricandia arvensis (assembly GCA_905132765.1). Lineage (NCBI taxonomy): Eukaryota > Viridiplantae > Streptophyta > Magnoliopsida > Brassicales > Brassicaceae > Moricandia > Moricandia arvensis. The sequence goes on along the minus strand of CAJHQP010000300.1, from coordinate 200,742 downwards.
CTACATTTCAAGCACGAAATGCGGCATACGAAATAAAAACTCAACCTTCGACACAGCAAGACGTCACTAACGCTTGGAGAATGGTTTTTCGTGAAAACTTTCCGAAACGGAATGCTCACCTTAAAAACAGTCCATCCGCAACTATTAAACATACGCACCTTCTTAAACATGTATCCCTCACAAAAGTTCAAAAACGATTATATCTACAAATAAGTTTGTTGCTGATCACAACAAACTCTTAACGTCCTAAACAGACTAAGCCATCTCGTAGAGATAGCTCTCTAAGACCGACACAAGGGTAATAGCGCTATAAAAGAAATCCAAAATATTGTTCAGTACTTTTGCGAGACTTAAAAATTGTCCTTGAAGAGAAGCTCGATTCCTACCATTCTAGTCACATAAGCCGAGAACATATCACAGACTTTAAAGCGGGATGGAATCAGGTCGAAAGCGATATGAGAAAGGTAAGCTGAAGTAGTCAACGCACCCCCTAAAACCGTGATTAGACCTAGGTCTTACCCTAAACCTAGCACACTGGTCTCTAACATCTCAAGGCATGATATCGAAAAGATACGAGATCCTAAAAGCATGTCTCTTCGTCCATATCTAAGCGCTCTTGAAAGTTTGGAAAACTTCTCAATCATGTCGAATGAGCAACAAATAGGACGATCCGCAAAAGAGTTGGGAGCGAGATGACAACTCGTATCCTTCCTCTATACTTAACAAAAATCTGAATCTACTTAAGCTCCTTGTCAAGTAAAAAGCCTAGTTTATTCGTTTAAAAAGTCGCAAAGTGGCCGGGATCCAAAGCCACACGCTGTCAGTCCCGAAAACATAAATATGGCCACACTCGGCCAAAATAAACAGCCTACGAGGCTAGTCTCGAGGCCGACAAAGATCAAATATAAAATGCCAGATAATGTCTACACGAAACACATCTAAACCATAAAGGTCTCACTGAAAAACATGAAGTAAGAACATTAACTCTGGAACGAACTACGAAAGGCTTGATGCCTTATACAAGGGTATGTAGGCAGCCTTCACGATGCGCAACCCCAATCCTACTGCATTTTTCCCTGAGAGGAATAAGTAGACCATTTTCAATGGACCTTTTCAAACATTGATACCGCCTAACTTACCAAACCTGCTAAAACCGCTTGCTAGAACCTTACGATTCTAACAAGCTGGGAGGCTAACTGATGGGGTCAAAATCGGTCACGAAAGAATCATCGTCAGAAACCTACCGGGAAAATGCGCCTTTTGTCAAAGAAATAGATAATGTCTCGGAAAAAGGGAACGAGAAAAATTGAGGTCAAATCTCGACTATGGACAACGTAACGGTCTGCACAAATGAGCCATTAGGAAGAGTTTGTCCAAAGACTTCCGGTAAACATATCCCCGAAAGACAATACGACGAAACGACTAGAAGACTCGATTATCCAACTCCCTAAACGGAGAAGTTGGCCGAGCAAGACGTCCAGCTCGTCGAACAGGCAAATCAAACCACAAAAACCGACCAACTCGCCCGTTCGGCTAGTTGGACGGCACGGGATGACAAACTCGCACATACGGCGAATTGGACAAGTCTAACTCACCGAACGGGAAAATTGGATGGCACGGCACGACAAACTTGATGGGAAAGTTGGATGACATGGCATGCCTAACTCGCCAGTTCGGCGAGTTGGACGGCATGGCATGACCAACTCTCCCGTTCGGCGAGTTGGACAAGCCCAACTCGCCGAGCGAGCGAGTTAGGTGGCACGAGCAATCCAACTCGCTCGTTCGTCAAGTCGGATCAACCCATCCATTTTCAAATCGTCTTCGTTAGCTCCCTCTTTCAAAACTTGATCGAACTTATCTTTTTTCCGTCCCGATCATGATTGACGTTGGAACTTTACCGAAAGAACTCTATTTCTCGAGAAAGGATCGGGTAGATCGTATGAGACGGTAATGGTTAACTAAACACCTAGAATCACACACCCCATACGAAAGATCCTAACTCTCAGACGACGTCGTCTTAGCAATGCTCTTTCGATAAAATCGTAAAAAATGCCTAAGTCAAAAAAGAGCCGATGAGGTCTAAAGCTCGGCTAAAGGCCCACTCGCGATTTTATCCGAAAACGAGCCAAACTTTTGTGACTGTTTATCTTTTATTTTGCAGGAAGGGATACATGTTATGTTCGGAAAATAAATTTCAAGATCGGAGATAAATGTTAAGTTTCCAAAGATAATCATGAATATCGAGGAAAAAAGGAATATTTCCGCGAAGCGATAAATTTGACCAACGGCAGAACGGGAAAGAGGAAACCGACTCTGGAGGAGTATATAAGGACTTCGAGGGTGATGATGCAAGACACGGGAAAATATCTACTTAGAGCAAACATAGCACTTAGAGCATTTAGGCAACTTTCTGTTTTTGTTATTCGAGCTGCTACTCAACTATTGTTTTGCAGTCTTTGGTTGTTAAAACTAGGGATCTCGCCGACAGCTCTCATAGCCAAGGCTCCTATCATGTTTTAAATGCTCATACACAAATTCGGAATAAGACATCTATTTTCTCTCTTTTTGATTCTTACTTTATTTTTCTATCTTTACTTCTTATTTTGATAATTGACGTGTAGTTTAGCAGATATCCGAGACCTCTTAGAAACTAGGGCTTACCCCTATGTTCCTAATTCAACAGAAATCGAAAATGCAAATTTCGGTTCCCAAAATATTCTGCTTCCTCTGATACTGGGTTAGATTGATCCCAAGACCTTCCATGATCATCCTAAGGCTCGCAGCCTTGTCAGATGCTTGAGCTAGATCCTTAAGATCTTCCCAGCTCTTCTCTTCATAGTATCCTCTTGACTCCAAAAGCTTGACATTTCGAGATACTAATAGCTTCCTTGTTAGTGGCTCAAAACACTTTTATCCCTTCTGAGTTGTAGAATAGCCGATGAACATGGCTCTAGTACTCTTAGACTCCAACTTGTTCCTCATTTCTTCTGGCACCAGCACATAACAAAGACACCCAAACACCCTTAGATGATCCCGAGAGGGCATGATCTTGTTCAGAACTTCAAATGGAGACTGATCCTCTAGGAATCTGGTTTGTATCCTATTGATAAGATAGCAAGCAGACATCACAGCATCATCCAGAACCTCTTTGGAACATTGGTTTGGAACATCATCTACCTTTCCACCTCCATGAAGTATCGGTTCTTTCTTTCAGCCACTCCATTCTGTTGTGGAATGTAAGGAAAACTCGTCTGGTGCAGGATCCCTTGTTGAGGTAGGTGTTCTTTGAATGCATGACTTGTGTATTCCCCACCATTAACCGATCTGGAAATCTTAAGTTTGGCATTATAATGGTTAGAAACATAAGTCTGAAAATTTTTAAATGCATCAAGCACCCTATCCTTAGTTTTAATGAGTGTTATCCAGGTGTATTTAGATTTTTCATCTATGAATGTGACAAAATATTTATAGTTCTCTTTAGATAAACAAAAAGCAGTCCAAACATCATAATGAACAAGATCAAAACATTTTTCATAGATAGTACTCAACTTCTTAAAGACTGTCTTACAATGTTTACCCAAAATGCATGCTTCACACTCATTATTTTTATACATGACACCTGGTAACATTAAACTAAGAGCCCCAACAAGGGGATGACCTTATCTAGCATGCCACAATGCATCATTATTTAAAGCAGAAACAAAACTAAATGAGCAACTAGAACTGGAAACATAAGTAATGTCTTCAAGCATATAAAGAACTCCCTTGGTTACTCATTTCCCAATCAACTTACTGCTCTCAATATCCTGAAACTTCACATCATTAGGGCTAAATATAGCATTGCATTGTAAATCAGTAGTGTATTTCTTGACAGATAATAGATTTGAAGTAAACTCATGCATATAGAAAGCTCTAGACTATTTATCAAATAGGTTTAGTTTTCCAATTCCTTCTATTGCTACTCTATCACCATTTGCAATCATCACATGACCATAATCAGGTTCTATATATTTTATGAGACTAGTGTCACTTAACATGTGATGAGAAGCACCAGAATCAACAACTAAAGGCTTAGTTAGAACACTAGCAGCAGTATATGATCTATTTGATTCTCCAAGAGCATTTACTTGATCAAGAGTCCTAGGCAGTCTATGAGCAGTATGAGAGTAACCAAGAGTATTTCTGAGTGTGTTACCATTCTCCTTAAAGCTTTGATGAGGGCATAAATGTCCGACCTCCGTATGGCCTCTTGATCCATGTTCTTCGCTGAAGAGTGTTGAGATGCCATGGCCTTCCCTTCACCTTCACGCATGGTAGACCCACTTCCAAAAGGACCAGCTTCAATTGCTTCATTGGAAAGGTGAGCTCTTGCTTACCTTTCCTTCATGAACTTGGTTGGCTTGAGGTGGGGGTGAAGTATCCAGAACTGACTTCTTTTTGTGATCCGGCTTCTTGCAATGATCACAGTTGCCCCCAAACCTCATATCCTCACCATACCTCCTTTCCTCAGGCTTGTACATTGCCTGGTTAGCTTGAGTGACTTCTTCCTTGTTTGCTAAGGAATATCACCTCTTCCTCCAAAAAATCCGTGTGATCCCTCTTCCCTCTGGATCTGAGCACTCACTTCCTCCAAGGATGACAGTTTGGATGACCTCAAGATGTTCTTGATCAGGTCTTTGTAAACAGGATTCAGGGTCAGTTGCAAGCCAAATAATTGATCTCTTGATCTCTTGATCCATTGTACTCGGCCTCAGCATCTCGAGTTCAGACCATAGAGCTCTGAACATCCCCAAGTGCTTGGTGAACTCCACCTCTTCCTACACAAGTGTGTTGATGGCTCTCTTCACCTCAAACACACGGCTCAGATTTGATGTATTTCCGTAGACCTTCTGGAGTGTCTCCCACAGGTCTTTTGCTGTCTTGCAGTAGCTGCAAGCTTCAAAGATTGAAGTCTCAAGAGAAGCTTGCAGCACAGTGACCACTATCATGTCTTATTGAACCCACTCGTTCTCATCAGCCAGAGCAAGGTCAGTCACTCCTCCTTCTTCCTCAGCAAATGGGTTTGGAGGTCCATCCATGATGTGATTCCATAAACCCTGGCTCCCAATAGCAGTTGTCACCAGCCTTGACCATAAAAGGTAGTTCCCACTCCCCATTAAGGTCACTGGTATCGCCAACATCTTGTTCTTGAATTACCAAGATCTGGAAAAGCTTGAGTCTTTGAATGAAACTGAAGAACACTCGAGATTAGGAACCAGAAAAGGTTGAGACTTTGAGATGAGCAACCCAGAAAGACTTCATATTTCTTCACTAGAAAGCTTCAATCTTCAAACTTTTCCCTTAGATCTCCAAAAAGCTTCGACCTTTAACTCTCAAAATGAAGAACACGAGCCCAAATTATCACTAACCTGGCTCGGAAACCATAAATGTTTATAGAATAAGAGAATATAGAGATTAGTTTAGACATAAATGAATAGAATAGAGAGAATAGAAAGAATAGAGATTGATTTGTATGAACTTGTTTTAGGATTTCATTTCGACCAAAGAGTAGAGAGAAACCCAAAACTCTATGCTTTATTTATAATATGAGTGTTATAATATATAGAGAGAGTGTACAAGGTTTTTCGAGAGAGGGAAGACCAAAACTAGTGGACGAGAAGAGAGGGGGAGCGTGTAATTCAAAACTCGACCAAGGGGAACCACTCAAATGGCATCAGCATCATTGGGAAGATGCTGGTTCACTTTCTAGCCTATATGATCCTTATCCATTCTTCCTTTCCAACAGATAGATCGTGGTAAGTCAAGGTAAGCTTCCCTGGTTACTTTTCTTTTACACGGATGAAGTTTTACCTTTGGTCGAGTGTTTTGGGTCAACATGATCTGTACGGCCTGTCGGCCAGTATGAACATGGTCGACAAAAAAACTCCCCGATCCTTTCTCTTCTTCTCACCCTCAGTATTCCCTTCAACCCAACACTTCTCCACTCTATTAATTCCTTATTGCACCTCAACTTAAAACTTAATACCGTTTAGGTCAAGTCACTTTCAACCCTGGGCGAACTGCACCAAATTGTCTTCTTCTAAAGCATTTTATTAATATATTCTTCTTGTCTTTGTGTGTCCAGAATAAGTCTTTATATATTTTTCTATTGCTACCAAAGAAAGCAAGGAATTAATTTCCTAATTAATCTAATTTCTCATTTCTCTCTCTCTCCTCTTTCTCTCTCGAAATCCCTCCTCCTTCTCTCTAGTTTTCCTGTTCTTCATATCCCTCACGAAACCAGACACTAAAACTACTTATTGTAACACGGTATCAAAGCTACAAAGCTCTTGAAACCTTTCTCTACTTCCGCAAAGCATTCTGTTCCAGTTTCTGTTCGCAGTTTCTTCAAGACTCACCATATTACCCAGTGGTTAATAGCAAGAGAAGTGTTAGGTTGAGGTGCAATAAAGATTTAATAGAATGGAGAAGTGTTTGGTTGAAGAGGATACTAAGGGTGAGAAGAAGAGAATGGTTTGGGGAGGTTTTTTGTTGACCATGTCCGTACAGGCCGTACAGATCACGATCGACCAAAAACACTCGACCAAAGGTAAAAATTCTTCCGGGTAAAAGAAAAGTAACAAGGGAAGCTTACCCTGACTTACCACGATCTATCCGTTGGAAAGGAAGAGTGGATAAGGTTCGGACAGGCTGGAAAGTGAACCAGCATCTTCCCAAAGATGCTGATGCCATTTGAGTAGTTCCCCTTGGTCGAGTTTTGAATTACACACTCCCCCTCTCTTCTGGTCCACAACTTTAGCTCTTCCTTCTCTCGAAAACCCTTGTACACTCTCTCTATTTTGTAACACTCATATCATAAATAAAGCATACAGTTATGGGTTACTCTCTACTCTTTGGTCGAAATGAAATCCTCGAAAAAGTTCATACAAATTACTCTCTAATCTCTCTATTCTCTTCATTTCTTTTTAATCTAATCTCACTATTCTCCTATTCTCTAATCGTTTTAAGAATATGAAGAATATCAAGCTTGCGACCATTCCTGTGACTCTAAAGGGGATGAACTACCTTTTATGGTCTAGGTTGGTGAAAACTGCCCTTGGAGGAAGAGGTTTATGGAGCCATGTCTCAACTGGAGAAGCTCCAAAACAGCCCATCAAAGGAGAAGATGGAAATGATACAGTCGTGGTGGATGAAGGAAAATGGGCTCAAGAGGACTTCATGGTGCTTTCTCTCATCCAAAACTCTCTGGGTCCAGCCAATTTGGAATCTTATTCATACAGTGAAAGCTCCAAAGACTTATGGGAAACTCTCTAAGGCTTGATGACTACTCGGTAAGGAAGAGAGGTTTGCGGATAAGGAAGAGGATAAGGCTTGACAAAGACAGCCTGGCTCGAGCTGGAAAGGAGAAGGGATCTGGTCAAGATGCCAAAGGTATCAAGCAACCTCAGCCATGCATTGAAAACCAGGCGCGCCCTTCCCTTTGGTGCATCCACGTTTAGCCCTTAATCACCATCTCTCTTGTGACCGTTTACGGATAGTATTAAGCTTCTTCCTCTATATATTGTAACTCATACTCAGATTAATAAACAAGAAAACATTTTGAGTCAGTCTCTCTCTCTCTCTCTCTCTCTCTCTCTCTCTCTCTCTTGTTCATCATGAACATCAAGTATTCTCTCCTCTAAATCTGTGAATCTCTTCACTCTTTCGCTCAGATTCTTCTCTATTACTCTTGTTCTCTAAAATTCTCCTGGTATCAGAGCCAAGTTGCTCATATCCTGGTGTTTGAATCCGTTCATCTTCATCTTCATTTAGTGTTCAAGATTCAAGCTTTCTGTGTTTTCTAAATATTGCTTAAGAAATGGAAGGAAACAAAGTGATGATGCCAGTGTAAGAAAATGAAGAACAAGAGAGAGAGTGAAGAAACTCGAGCGAGAGAGAGAGTGATTCGTGAGGCATAGAAAAGGAGGATTAATATCCTTGTTTATTCAGTTTCTCAGGATTACATTATTTAAATACCTACAAGCTGAATGAATACAAGAAGGATAAGAGTTTAAAATGGTTGCTTGGTCGAGGTTAGTAGGTCTTGAAAGGGACAGGACCTAAACGGCTTCTCCCTTAAGTGGAACATGTGATATGTTCCATTTTCGAATCCTACTTTCTTCCAGAAGTCTCTAACATCTCTCTTGACCTTGTGACACTTCTTCTGGTCAAGTTTAAACCAGTGCCTTTCCTTCCAACCCAAGTTAGGTCACTTGCTTCCCTGGAACTCAAGTCTTGTACGGAATGACTTGTGTACCAATTTGTATGGATGAAACCACTTCAACTCACCCAAATGCATCTCTTCTTTTTGTCTCCATTCTTTATTCATGTCTTCATGTCAATACTCCCCCTCAAGCTTAACTATAGGGTATGGTTAAGCTTGGAACCCATGAAGTCATCCCTCATTAAAACCTTTGTGCGTAAAACCAAGTGGGATAAAATTGTGGGAACCGAAATTCGCACTTTCGATTTTTGTAAAATAAGGAAAGTTAGGAAACCCTAATTTCTCAGAGATCCCGGATTGTCTGCCAACACATGAGAAAACGAAAGAGACAAAGATAACAAGAATATCAATGAGAAGTTGCAAAGAGGCGTTTTATTAATTTGATAAGAATAAAGTTACAAAGTTTGCAAAGGAATTGAAAGAAGAACAAGACTTAGCTAACAAAGAGACAAGCAGAACCAGGGTCGAAGTTGACCTCGTAGAGGGATCTGTCTGCAGACGCCTAAATCCTAAGGTCCTAAGTTTCTAAATTAGCAGAGCTGCCCTAGGTCTAATTTTCGGATCCCCCTGCATCTTCAGCCTTAGACTCCTTATATACTCCTTCTGAAGCGGTTTTGCCTTTCCGATTCTGCCCTTGGTCGAATCTAATGCTTCACGGAAATCTTCCATATCTTCCCGATATTTGTGTTTATCTATGGAAACTTTTACATTTCTCCTTAGAGATTTGATATTTATCTTCTCTTGAAGGTAGATATAAACCGTCATAGGTGTTTGGGCTTTATTTCGTATAAAACCGAAAGTGGGCCTTTAGCCGCGCCCTGGATCTCCTTGGTCAATTTTGCGACTTAAGCGTTTTACGATTTATTGAAATTTCCTTTCCCAAAACAATGTCGGACCTTGAGGAAGCTCGAACCTCTTGTATGATTGAGGTAACCTTGGTGTGTTTGGTTAATCGGTGCATGTTTATACGACTGGTTCTTGTTTTATCATGAAGGACAAGTCCCCTCGGTTTTTTGAATCGTAAAGTTGAGAAGATGACTTTGATCGGGCCGAAATGAGGACAAAGATTGATTCGTTCTCGAAACGGAGTGTCACAAAGATGAACCGAAGATGGGTTGCGTGAGGTTTTGGGGAGTAGACCATCCGGCGAGTAAACCATTCGGAGCCGGTCTACTCGCTGTTTGGGGAGTAGACCAATTGGTCTACTCGCCAATTAGCAAGTAGACCGTACAAGATTGGTCTACTCTCCAAATGGCGAGTAGACCATTTAAGATTGGTCTACTCGCCGTTTGGGGAGTAGACCAATTGGTCTACTCGCCGTTTGGTAATTGGTCTACTCCCCAAACGGCGAGTAGACGTTTCAGGCCGGTCAACTCGCCAGTTGGCGAGTAGACCGCTTGGGATTGGTTTACTCATCTCTCGGCCAGTAGACCGTTTTGTTCGATTCCGATTTTATGTATTTGAGAACGTGTCCAGAGACTTTCATATAGAGATTCGATTTTAGCCGTTGATTTCGAGATCACCGTTTTTGACCCCAACAGTTAGCCCCCAACTCGCAAGTTTCGTGTGTGATTCTTGCAGGCGAGTAGTGGTGTTAGTTGGAATCCGTGGTTAGAATAAAATCTTTTCAAAAGATTATTTTTTCGGAAAAAAAAAAAGAAAAGTTTCTTTTTTAGATCTTTTATAAATATTGGACCCTCACCCTTCACTCTCTCCACATCCTCCCCACTTTGAAAATTTTTCTTTCTCATTCTCTCCCAAGAGTTCTCTTCAAAAGAGATGTCTTCTTCAAACAATCTTCAAAAGAATGATGATGTCAAGATGAGCAATGATGCTAGGGGAGTTACGCCGAATCTCCCAGTCGCCGAGGCGGTTTCGGCTCACTTGGCCGAGTTCTGTCTTTAAGCCGAGCCAAGGCTGAGAGACAGGCGAACCCTAGGCGGTTGGTTCCCTCAAGTTCCGAGGTTCCAGTCGCTCTTCACGACGCCAATCCTCCTAGAGACGCGATCGCTGCAGGGCCCTTGATGCCGGAGGTCGAGCTTTAGCCGTCGAGATCCTCAACGAGTCCTATTCCCGTCGTCAATGTCAAGCCGGTTCAAGATTCGATGGCTCCTCCTCCTGCTAAGAAGGAAGTGTACTAAGGAGTCCGAGGCTGGTCCCTCTTTGATGAAGGTTTCGGGGCTAGTGTCGCGTCAACGTGCTAAGGTTCGTTTGTTCGAAAGCTCTCTTCTTCTTTCTAGTTTTGATCTTTCTTTTGAGTGCTTTCTTCTCCCCTTTTTTAGTTCGTCTCGCTGATCGATGGGATGATTAGCAAATTTGGGTCAGAATTCGAGCGTCTCACCAAGGAGTTAGCAGAGTCGCAGGGGAGATCAGCGCAGTTCGAGGGGAAACTGAGAGTCATCGAGGACGCCCACTTTCAGAAGACGACTCAGCTCGAGTTGCGGATTGGGGAGCTTGAGCGGGATCTCAAAAAGACCGCGAGTTGTCTGCTTAAGGGGAAGGATGCGAAGACGGCTAGGTCGGAAGTTGATAAACTCAAGCGCAATCTCAAGGGTACGGAGGAATCAGCAGCCGGTGCGATTGCGGAGGCTCGAGAGAAGGTTCGCGCTAAGTTCTGAGCTTTAATGGCGAATGTCGCCAGCTCCCTTGACTCTTTGGCGGTTGTCCATTCCCGATATCTGACTTTGGCTGCGATCGAGGGAGGCCTGAGCGAGACCATGTTTTTTTGGGGCGAGGCACCCCCGTCTCCGCGAGTCGAAGAAGCCAGACTTTTGGTTCGTAGGAAGGAACTGGCGAGCGTCTAGGGGACTTTAGCCTGATCCTCGAGGGATTGAAGGCGGAGTGCGCTCCTTTTCCTAGCTTGTTAGTCGGCAAAGATCTGGGGCACGTAGCTGAGGAGGGCAGAGACGATGCGGTTTTGAGCCCGTAGGAGGCAAAGGCGATGGCGAGGGAGAGGCTCCGGCCACTGAGGAAGGTTGAGGTTTCATGTTTGATCGAGGTTAAGAATATATTTTTGCTTATGTTTATTTCGGCTGATTGTGGCCTATGTTTTATTTGGGACTGGCCGTTGGTTGCTTTGAGTCCATGCCGCTTTTGCGGCTTTTGTACAAACCTGGCATTTATAAAGGAGGTTTTTGTTTTTTAACGAGTGTGTCGTGTGGTTGAATGTAGAGGGAAGACTAGGAGTTTTCATCTCGAAATCTAACCCTTACTTGAAGATCGTTCGGTTCGTCGCCCGTTTCGAAAGAAGCAAAAAAATTCCGAAAATTGGGAGGGCCAAAAATGGCTAAATCGAAAATTTTATGAATTTTTTTTGCGGGCGTTTGGATGCGAATGAAGAGACATGCTGTTAGGATATCATATATTTCGATACTTATGCCTTGAGACGTTTGAGACCAGTGTGCTGGGTTTAGGGCAAGACCTAGGCTTACTATCAGTTAAGGTTGTGCGATGACTAATCGGCTTTCGTCTTACCTGTTGCGATTTTAACCTTACTCCGTCCCGCTTTAAAGTCCGTGATATGTTCTCGGCTTACGTGACTTGTATGGTAGGAGTCGAGCATCTCTTCAAGGACAATTTTTGAGTCTCCCGAAAGTGCTGACCGAAATTTTGGATTTCTTTTATAGCGCTATTAACATGTGTCGGTTTTTCGAAAGCTATCTCGGCGAGATAACTTAGTCTGTTTAGGACGTAAAGAGCTCATTGTCATCAGCAAGTAGATGTGTTGAATTTGAGTTTGATATGGGACTTTGAATTTTATAGTCGCGAGAGGACTGTTTTTTGAGGAAGTCATATTTGGAGATTTTTATGAGAAAAAACGGGATCCTCGGGCCTCAGAAACGTCTCGCCTTGCCAAAGGTTCGTGTTTTCCAACACAGCTCCGTGCGTTGGAATTTTGCGAGAAAATTCTTGTTTTTACGAGGTTAGGAGATGTGTTGAATTTGTCGGGAGTATACGAGTATACGTACCCTCTACCCCCCCTTTTTTGGCGAGGTGGGACAGCTGAGCCCGCCTTGCAGTGAATTGCCTACGTACCCTTCTCAGGATCAAACCGTCTCGTAGTGCAGTGAATTTGAGCGAGCGCTCAATGATAGTATTTTTTGAGGTGCATTGCGTCCCATGTCCTTGGAATATTAACGCCCTTCATGTTTTCGATTTCATATGAGCCTGGTCGGATGACTTTGATGACTTTGTACGGTCCTTCCCAGTTTTCTCCGAGTTTTTATTGGAAAACTTCCCGTAGGACCAATTCGCCTTCTTTGAATTTGCGGTTGCGTACATTGGCGTTGTAGTACCTTGCTGCTGCTTGCTGGAAGTTTTGAAATCGTATCAGGGCCTTGTCCCGACGTTCGTCTATCAGATCGAACTCGTCGAGGAGCATGAGGCTGTTTTGATTTTCGTGTTTTGGTAGTAGCTTTCGGCGTATCCCAGGGAACTCGACTTCTGTCGGGATCATGCATTCCGCCCCGTAGACGAGGGCGAATAGAGTTTCTCCCGTTGCGCGTCTCGGGGTTGTGCGATGTGACCACAGGACTCCCTCGAGTTCTTAGGCCCATCTTCCTTTCTTAGTGTCCAGGCGTTTCTTTAGGCCGTCAAGGTGGTTTTGTTAGTGGTTTCGGCTTGGCCATTACACTGCAAATATCTTGGAGTTGACTTGGTGAGTCGGATCTTCCACTTTTTGCAAAAGGCCTCGAACCTAGTTGAAATGAACTGAGATCCGTTGTCTGTTACGATTTCGTAGGGGACTCTGTGTCTGCAGATGATGTTCTTCCACATGAAACTTTCGACTTGAGCGTCTTTCATGCTTGCGTACGAATATGCCTCGACCCACTTGGAGAAGAAATCGATTAGTACCAACAGGAAACATTTTTGTTTTGATCTGTGCATTGGTCCGACTATGTCCATAGACCATCTCATGAACAGGTATGGTGATGAGATTGAGGACAAGAATTCCGCAGGTTGATGGATGGTGGGTGCGTGCCATTTGGCATTTTTCGCACTTCCATGCAAATTTGCAGCAATATTCGATAATCGTTGGCCAGTAGTGATCATGGCGTTTAATCTTGATTGCAAGTGATCTTCCGCCGGCGTGATTTCCACAGGATCCAGAGTGGATTTCTTCCATTTCGTGCCTTTTCACCTTCGACACAGGTCATGAGTGGCGCGGAGAATCTTGATTTGTAGAGTTCGCCTTCGACCAAAACGTACCGTGCGGCTTGGCCCTTGATCTTTCTGGCGGCTCACTTTTTGGCGGGTAGAGTTCTGTCGGCGATGTATGAGAGGATCGGATCCATCCATGGCTATCTGAATCCGTATTTTGGACGTTCAGGATCTCGTACATCTGGGTTGTCGTTTTCGTGAATGTCTTCATCGGGCAATTCGATCAGGTTTATGACGATGGGAGGGCCGATGCTTGGATGTTCTATGAATTCCACGGGAATCACCCTACTTAGTCGGGATCCAAACTAGATGCTAAAGCGGCCAAGGCGTCTGCATGGGCGTTTTCGCCCCTGGGGATTCGAATGAGGGCAAAGTGATCGAAGTTTCGAGAAAAACTTTGTACGAGTTTTAGGTAAGCTTCCATCCTCTCGTCTCTGGCTTTGTATTCTCCACTGTACTGGCTCGCCACGAGCTGAGAATCGCAGTAAGCATGAACATCACGTATATTTAATCTGAGAGCTAGTAGCAATCCTCGATCAAGGCTTTGTACTCGGCTTCGATGTTCGAGGCGTGGAACATCAGCCGAAACGATTGTTCCAGCACTTCATCGGTTGGTGACATGAGTCGGACTTCGACTCTGAAATCCTGTTACAAGATGATCCGTCGACGTGAAGGGTCCAGGTTGAGTCCAGTTCTGGCGCGCTCGTACTTTTTGAAGGAAGTTCCACTAGAAAATCGGTGAGTACTTGCGATTTTGCAGAGGATTTTTGTTGATACTCGATGTCATATTCGCTGAGTTCAATTGCCCATTTTGCTAGGCTGCAGGACTGGCTGGGACTGTGCAAGGTGGACCGTAATGGGAATGACGTGAGCACTGCAATAGTATGAGATTGGAAATATGGTCTTAGCTTTCGTTCTGACATTACAACCGCTAGTCCCAGTTTTTCCATCATTGGGTATCGAGTTTCTTCGTCGAGCAAGGTCTTGCATACATAAAATATAGGTTTCTGCTTGCCGTGTTCTTCTCGGATGAGGACGCCGCTCACGGCTTTGGTCGATACCGCGATGTATAGGAGCAAAGGTTCCCCTTCTACAGGTTTAGCAAGTACTGGGGGAGTGGCCAAGTAATGTTTCAACTATTGGAAAGCTTTCTTGCATTCTTCGGTCCACTCGAATTTCTTGTTCCCCTTCAGAGTATCGTAGAAAGGTAAGCATTTGTCCGTGGATCGCGAAATAAATCGATTGAGTGCTGCTACTCTTCCGGTCAGTCTCTGTACCTCGCGTTTCATTTTCGGGGATGCCATTTCGATCAGAGCGTTGATCTGTTTTGATTTCGCTTCGATCCCTCTGAGGAACTCGCCGGACGCTACCGCGAATCTACACTTTGCGGGGTTAAGCTTCATGTTTTGTAGTTTCAGCCTTTCAAAACATTCTTGGAGGTGGGTGATATGATCTCGTTCATCAAGGGATTTTACGAGCATGTCATCGATGTAAAGCTCCATTGTTTTTTCGAGTTGTTCGGAGAACATCAGGTTGACGAGTCGCTGATATGTTGCGCCGGCATTACCTCCATTGTTTAGTCCGAACGACATTACTCGACAGCACTAGGTACCACGGTCAGTTATAAACGCGGTTTTCTCTTGGTCGTCTGGGTTCATCATGATATGGTTATACCCGGAGAATGCGTCCATGAAAGATAGGAGTTATCTTTCGGGCACGCCTTATTGAGATCAGTAAAGTCGATGCAAACACGCCACTTTCCGTTTTCTTCTTGACGACAACTGGGTTAGCGAGCCAATCTGGATACCTAACTTCTGTTATGGATCCGACTTTGAGGAGTTTTTCGACCTCGTCGTTAACCTCGTTGGCGCGTTCTGGTCCCAACTTTCGCCTTCTTTGTTTGACAGGTTTGAAATTCGGGTCAACGTTGAGCTCGTGACATTTGACCCTGATATCGATTCCTGGCATATCTTTCGCGGCCCACGCGAAGGTGTGCAAGTTTCTTTTCAGACAGACTATAAGCTCGGTCTTCAGAGGCTCGCTCAGATTTGCCCCGATCTCGACGCAGCGATCCGGGAATGCCTTGTCCAGACACACCGAGATAACGGGTTCGCAAGTAGGCTTGCGTTCTCCGTCTAAGGCCTCTGTGGCGCGTGTCTGCCAAAAGATCTTTGTTTTGTCTTGTTCTGTCGCGTCGTCAGCGTCACTCTTTTTCTTTTTCAGGATAGTATCTTCTGGAGGGCTTTTTCGTTTTAATTCCGCCGCGAAGCAAACTTGCGAGATTTTCCGATCTCCCCAGATGGTCTGGATTCCGCGTGGAGTTGGGAATTTGAGACACATGTGGTATGTCGATGGAACCGCTTGCATCGAATTTAGCCAGGGTGTTCCCAAAATCGCGTTATACGATGAGGGTCGACCAATGACCAAGAATTCCACGATTTTCGTCATGCTGCCAGCTTCAACCGAGAGGTTGATCGTGCCGAGAGACATGGTGACTTCCCCCGAGAGTCCTACTACTGGGTTAGGATCCTCTACGATTTCGGATGGACTGATTTCCATCCTCTCGAGGGTGTTTTTGAAGATGATGTCGGCCGAGCTTCCGGTGTAGAAAAACATGCTTTCGACATCGATATTTTGGACCGTCAGCTTGATAACAAGGAGATCGTTGAGAGGTTTTACCAAATCGGTCGTTGCTCTTCCTTGAAGGAGATGACATCACCACCCGCTGGATCGGGCATGTCTTGTCTCAGTCGTTTCGTGATTGAGCTAGAGAATCCAAAAGTCCCCCTCCTTCTAGCGCCAAACTGTGGGAACCAAAATTCGCACTGTCGATTTTCCGTAAAATAAGGAAAGTTAGGAAACCCTAATTTCCCAGAGATCCCGGATTGTCTGCCAACACACGAGAAAACGAAAGAGACAAAGATAACAAGAATATCAATGAGAAGTTGCACAAAGGAGTTTTATTAATTTGATAAGAACAAAGTTTGAAAAGGAATTGAAAGAAGAACAAGACTTAGCTAACAAAGAGACAAGCAGAACCAGGGTCGAAGGTGACCCCGTAGAGAGATTTATCTGCAGCGCCTAAATCCTAAGTTTCTAACTTAGCAGAGCTGCCCTAGGTCTAATTTTCGGATCCCCCTGAATTTCAGCCTTAGACTCCTTATATACTCCTCTTGAGGCGGTTTTGCCTTTGGGCTTTATTTTGTATAAAACCGAAAGTGGGCCTTTAGCCGTGCCCTGGATCCCCTTCGTCCATTTTGCGACTTAAGTGTTTTACGATTTACTGAAGTTGCCTTTCCCAAAACGACGTCGGACCTTGAGGAAGCTCAAACCTCTCGTATGATTGAGGCAACCTTGGTGTGTTCGGTTAATCGTTGCATGTTTATACGACTGGTTCTTGTTTTATCTTGAAGGACAAGTCTCCTCGGTTCTTTGAATCATAAAGTTGAGATGATGACTTTGATCGGGCCGAAATGAGGACTAAGATAGACTCGTTCTCGGAACGCAGTGTCACAAAGATGGGCGGAAGATGGGTTGTGTAAGCTTTTCTGGTCGTTTTATCCGTTGACCCAAGTAAACTGGGTCTACTCGCCATCCGACAAGTAAACAATTCGGAGCCGATCTACTCGCCATTTGGGGAGTAGACCAATTGGTCTACTCGCCAACCTGCGAGTAGACCGTTCAAGACTGGTCTACTCAACGTTGAGGGAGTAGACCAATTGGTCTACTCCAAATGGCGATTAGACCGTTCAATATTGGTCTAATCGAGTAGATCGTTCAAGAGTGGTTTACTCGCCGTTTGGGAGTAGACCGTTCAAGATTGGTCTACTCACTGTTTGAGGAGTAGACCGTTCAAGATTGGGTTACTCGGTGTTTGGGGATTAGACCAATTACTCTACTCGCCAAACGGTGAGTAGACCGTTCAAGATTGGTCTACTCGCCAAACGACGAGTAGACCGTTCAAGATTGGTAACGGCGAGTAGACCGTTTCAGGGTGGTCTACTCGCCGTTTGGCGAGTAGACCGTTTTGGGGTGGTCTACTCGCCGTTTGGCGAGTAGACCGCTCAGGATCGGTTTACTCATCTCTCGGTGAGTAGACTGTTTTATTCTATTCTGATTTTATGTTTTTCAGAACGTGTTGAGAGACTTTCATATAGAGATTCGATTTTAGCCATTGATTTCGAGATGACCGTTTTGGACCCCAACAAAAGTCACACAAAGGAAAAACAGTATATGCTTCATGGCTAAGGGGATCATGGTCTAGCCAAATATATGAGTCCGAACCTTGGATGGATGAACTCACAGACTTTGGTACTTGTTCCTTTTGTGAAGGTGTCATCTAGTTGATCCTCACTTCTTGTGTAGCATGGTAAGATGATCTATTGATCCACTACTTGTCTTACTTTGTGACAATCCACCTCAATGTTCTTTGTCCTCTCATGAAACACTGAGTTTGATGCTATATGAATAGCTTCTTGATTATCACAATGCATTATGATTGGTGTTGTCGTCAATATGCCCAAGTCTTTTAGCAGGTTTCTGATTCAAATGAGCTCACTTGTAAGCTTCCTCATTGCTATATACTCTGCCTCGGCAGTTGAACATGATACTACCTTCTGCTTCTTGCTCTTCCAGGTAACCAGATTACCCCCAATGAAAGTGCAATACACTGTTGTAGACTTCATGTCTACTCTATCACCAGCCCAGTGTGCATCACAATATCCCACAATTTCTGTGCACTTATTGCAACCCATCCATATACCTTGACACGGAGCTTCCCTTAGATACCTCAAAAACTTTTCCACCATATTCCAATGGTGAACTTTAGGTGTTTGCATATGCTGGCTGACTTGGTTCACATCAAATCAGATGTCTGGTCTTGTAATGGTTAGATAGATCAGTTTCCCAACCATTTTCCTATAGAGTTTGACATCTCCAAATGGCTCATCTTCAAACTCCCCACTCACGCCATACTTTGTACTCCTCTTCTACTGGAGTTATGGCTACTCTCCATCCAATCTTTTCTTCCTCATTTAGAAGATCAAGTGTGCACTTCCTTTGGGATAAGAACAACCCCTCATTAGACTGACATATTTCAATCCCTAGGAAGTACTTTAACTTACCCAATTTTTTATATCAAATGAATATTTAAGAAAAGCTTTGGTTGAGATGATACCTTCATTTTCACTTCTTGTGATGATTATGTCATCCACTTAGACAAGGATCACTACCATTCCTTTCTGTCTTGAGCGTGTGAAGAGAGTATGGTCTGCTTCTGATTTGCTGAACCCTCTTCCATTCAAGGTTGTGCTCATCTTTTTGTACCAAGCTCTATGAGATTGCTTTAGTCCATAGATTGCCTTTTTCAGTCTCAATACATTCCCTGGTTTCACCATTCCTTCTAATCTAGGAGGAGGACGCATATATACTTCATCTTCTAATTCACCTTGTAGAAATGCATTCTTAACATCCCTTTGCCACAGACTCCATTCCAGGTTGACAGCTAGTGAGAGAACTACCCTTATGTTATAGAATTTGGCCTACTGGTGAAAATGTATCCATATAGCCTTCTTCATAGACTTGAGTGTATCCCCTTGCAACTAGCCTTGTCTTTTTCCTTTCTGGCTTTCTATTGGTGAGGTACTTGATGGTGAAGATTAGGCGACTTGACACAGCCTTCTTTCCTTTGGTGAGCTCAATTTCATACCAGGTATCATTCTTGATGATGGCATTGATCTCATCTCCAAGTGAGTCTCTCCATTCATTCAGTGCCATAGCCTCTTCATAAGACTTTGGAATGTACTCTTGGTCTAGGTTACCTATGAAGACTTGGTGCTCTTGAGAATAGTAGGCCATTGAGCAGGTTGCTTGTATGGGATGTGCTACTGCCTTGTTGTTGAAGTATACTCTGGTGTTGATCAAATGGGATGGATGCTTCCTTACTCTGGTACTTCTCCTTAGTGGTTGAATCTGTTGCCCTTCAACCCCTCTCTCTACTTTCTCTCCCTGATCTTGATCTTCACTAGACTGGTCAGGTTCAGATTCATGTAGTCCATCTTGATCATGTGCTGCCTCTGAATCATCTTCCCTTTGCTGTTGAGATTCAGGTTCAGTGTCCCCCTCAGGATCAGGATGGTCTACTGGTGCAGCTTCTTCTCCAGTTCTTTCAGTCACTGGGCAAGTGGGTGATCTCCTTAGTTCCTCACTGGCCTGAGGCTGAGTGAGGCCTAGACTTTCCATAATGATGCGCAGATTGTTTGCCCTATCATAGGGTCCATGTGAGAGATCTCTAAGGCTCTCTCAACTCTTCTCAGCATAGTACCCTTTTGATTCCACAAACTTCACATCCCTTGAAACCATAACCCTTCTTGATTCAGGGACATACCCTTGAACATACCCTTGACACTCTTGGCTTCTAGTTTATTTCTCTGTTCTTCTAGTGTCAAGACATAACACACACACACACACACACACCCAAATACACATAAATGATAAATTGGAGGTTTGATTTTGTTTAATACCTTAAAGTAAGAGACATATTGGAGGATTCTGGTGGGAATCCTATTGATGAGGTAGCAGGCTGACACCACAACATTTTCTCAAAACCTTTTAAGGACATTGGTGTGGAACATCATGCTCCTTGCAACCTTCATGAGATGGCCAACTGTTGGGATCCAAACGGTCATCTCGAAATCAACGGCTAAAATCGAATATCTATACGAAAGTCTCTCGACACGTTCTCAAAAACATAAACTTAGAATCAAACAAAACGGTCTACTCGCCGAGAGACAAGTAAACCAATATGTGCGGGTCTACTCGCCGAGAGACGAGTAAACCGATATGTGCGGTCTACTCGCCGTTTGGCGAGTAGACCGGCCTGAAATGGTCTACTTACCGGTTGGCGAGTAGACTGGCCCGAAACTTCTACTCGCCGTTTGGGGAGTAGACCAATCTTGATAGGTCTACTCCCCAAATGGCGAGTAGACCAATCTTGAACGGTCTACTGCTGTTTGGCGAGTAGACCAATTGGTGTACTCCCCAAACAGCGAGGAAACCAATCTTGAACGATTTACTCCGCCGTTTGGCAAGTAGACCAATCTTGAACGGTCTACACGTCCGTTGGTCTACTCCCCAAACGGCGAGTAGACCAATCTTGAACGGTCAACTCGCCGTTTGGCGAGGACCAATCGGTCTACTCCCCAAATGGCGAGTAGACCTAATCTTGAACGGTCTACTCGCCATTTAGGAGTAGCCGGCTCCGAATGGTTTACTTGCCGGGATGGCGAGTAGACGAGTTTAACATAGGTCAGCAGATAAAACCAACCTGAAAAGCTCACGCAACCCCATCTTCAGCCCTTCTTTGTTACACTCCATTCCGAGAATGATTCAATCTTAGTCCTCATTTTGGCTCGGTCAAAGTTCATCATCTTCAACATTACGATTCAAAGAACCGAGGGGACTTGTCCTTCAGGATAAAACAAGAACTAGTCGTATAAACAGGCAACGGATTAACCGAACACACCAAGTTGCCTCAATCATACGAGAGGTTCGAGCTTCCTCAAGGTGCCGACGTCTTTTGGGTAAGGAAACTTCAATAAATCGTAAAATGCTTAAGTCGCAAAAAATGGACCAAGGAGATCTAGGGTGCGGCTAAAGTTTTCCTTATTTTTACGGAAAATCGCACAGTGTGAATTTTCAGATCCCACAGTTTGGCACTAAGAAGGAGGGGGACTTTCGGATTCCTAGCTCAATCACGAAACGACTGAGACAAGACATGCCCGATCCACCAGGTGGCGTTGTCATCTCCTTCAAGGAAAGAGCAACGACCAATTCGGTAAAACCTCTCAGCGATCTCCTTTGTTATCGAGCTGATGGTCCAAAATATAGATGTCGCAAGGATGTTAGTCGATACCGGAAACTCGGCCGACATCATCTTTAAAAACACCTTAGAGGATGGAAATCAGTCCATCCAAAATCGTAGAGTATCCTAACCCAGTAGTAGGACTCTCGGGGGAAGTCACCATGTCTCTCGGCACGATCAACCTCTCGGTTGAAGCTGGCAGCATGACAAAAATCATGGAATCCTTGGTCATCAATCGACCCTCATCATATAACAGCAATTTTGGGAACACCCTGGCTAAATTCTATGCAAGCGGTTCATCGACATACACATGTGTCTCAAATTCCCACCTCCACGCGAAATCCAGACATCTGGGGAGATCGGAAAATCTCGCAAGTTTGCTTCGTGGTAGAGTTAAACAAAAAATCCCTCCAGAAGAAACTGCCCCGAAAAAGAAAAAGAAAAAGAAAAAGAGTGACGCTGACGACGCAACAGAATAGGACGAAACGGAGAGCTTTTGGCAGACACGCGCCGCAGAGGCCTTAGACGGAAAACGCGAGCCTACTTGCGAACCGCGTTATCTCGGTGTGTCTGGACAAGGCATTCCCGGATCGCTGCGACGAGACTTGGGGCAAATCTGAGCGAGCCTCTGAAGACGGAGCTTTATACCCTGTCTGAAAAGAAACCTGCACACCTTCGCGTGGGCCCGCGGAAGATATGCCAGGAATCAATATCAGGGTCACCATGTCACAAGCTCAACGTTGACGACGACCGACAAGGTGGTTGGGACCCAACGGAACGATGATGGGTAAACAAACGGTAACAGAAGTTAGGTATCCAGATTGGCTCTCTAACCAAGTTGTTGTCAAGAAGAAAAATGGAAAGTGGCGTGTTTGGGGTCGACTTTACGATCTCAATAAGCGTGCCTGAAAGATAGCTTCCCACTGCCAGCACATCGATCGACTCGTCGATGCAACTGCGGAATAAACTCTTATCTTTCATGGACGCATTCTACGGGTATAACCAGATCATGATGAACCCGGAAGACCAAGAGAAAACCGCTTTCATAACTGACAGCGGTACCTACTGTTATCTAGTAATGCCGTTCAGACTAAAGATGCCGGCGCAACATATCAGCGAATCGTCAACCGGATGTTCCCTGAACAACTCGAAAAAACAATGGAGGTTTACATCTATAACATGCTCGTGAATCCCTCGATGAACGAGATCATATCACCACCTCCAATAATGTTATGAAAGGCTGAATCTACACAAACATGAAGCTTAACCCCGCAACGTGTAGATTCGCGGTAGCGTCCGGCTAGTTCCTTGGATACCCTCGGTCACCTTCCGAGGGATCGAAGCAAACCCAAACACAGATCAACGCTACTGATCGAAATGGCATCCCCGCGTCATTCCATTACGGACCATCTTGCACAGTCCCATGCCAGTCCGTAGGCTACAAATGGGCGATTGAAGCTCAGCGAATATTACATGCGAGTATCGACCAAAAATCCTCTCAAATCGCAAGTACCCGCTGATTTTTCTAGTGGAACCTTCCTCCAATAAGTACGACTGCGCCGGAACTGGAGCTCACCTGGGACCCTTCACGTCGACAAGGATCATCTTGAAATAAGGATTCCTTAGACGGAGTCCGAATTCACGTCACCAACCGACGAAGTGTTTGGAACAAATTGTCCGGTGGATTGTTCCACGCCTCCGAACAACAACAAGCCGAGTAACGAAGCCTTGATACGCAGGATTGCGACTATGGCTCTCGAGATTAAAGATATGTGATGTTCATGCTTACATGAGATTCGTCAGCTTTGTGGCGAACCAGTAATCATGCGAGAATAGCTAAGCGAAATACGGAGATGGATGGAAGCTTACGCTAAACTCGTACACAAGTTATGTCCATCGATAACTTCGATCCAAGGGTGCCGCTCACTCAAATCCCTAGGGAAAAACGCCCAGCAGATCGCTGTTCGCTGCGCTTAGCATCCAGTTCAGATCTCCGGCCTATAGTAGGTGATTCCGTGGAATTGCATAGAAAATCCGAGCAGTCGCGCCTCCCATACGTCATAAACCTGATCGAATCGCCCGAGTGAATACATTCACGATAAACGACACCCAGATGTACGAGATCTTGAACGTCCTAGAATACAGATGCAGCAAACCATAGATGGATCGCGATCCGCTCATACATCACCGACGTATAACTCTAACCGCCGTATGGTGGGCCGCCAGAAAGATCAAGGCCAAGCCGCACGGTACGTTCTGGATCGAAGCAAACTCTACAAATCAAGATCTCCGCGGCCACTCATGACCAGTGTCGACGTGAAAATGCAGCGAGATAATGGAAGAACATCAACCTGGATCCTGTGAAATCACTAGCCTGGCGGAAGATCACTCGCAAACAAGATTAAACGCCATGGTCAACTACTGGCCACGATGATCGAAGATTGCGCGCAAATTTGCGCGGAAGTGCGAAAATGCCCAAAGGCACGCGCCCACCATCCATAAACCTGCGGAATCTTTCCTCAATCTCATCACCATACCCGTTCATGAGCTGGATCCATGGACATACTCGGACCATGCACGGGCAAAACAAAAATGTTTCATGTTGTACTAACTGATTTCTTCTACAAGTGGTCAAGGCAGACTCGTACGCAAGCATCAAAGACGCTCAAGTCGAAAGTTTTTGTGTGAAGAACATTGTCTGCAGAGACGGAGTCCCCTTGAAATCGTAACAGACAACGGATTTCAGTTCATTTCAACTAGGTTCGAGGCCTTTGCGAAAAGTGGAAGATCCGACTCACCAAGTCAACTCCAAGATATCTGCAGTGTAATGGCCAAGCCGAAACCACTAACAAAACCATCCTCGACGGCCTAAAGAAACGCCTGGACACTAAGAAAGGAAAGATGGGCCGAAGAACTCGAGGGAGTCTTGTGGTCACATCGCATAACCCCGAGACGCGCAATGGGAGAAACTCCGTTCGCCCTCGTCTACAGGGCGGAATGCATGATCCCGGCAGAAGTCGAGTTCCCTAGGATACGCCGAAAGCTACTCCCAGAACACGAAAATGAAAACAGCCTCATGCTGCTCGACGAGTTCAATCTGATAGACGAATGTCGGGACAAGGCCCTCATACCAATTCAAAACTACCAGCAAGCAGAAGCAAGGTACTACAACGCCAATGTACGCCACCGCCGATTCAAAGAAGGTGAATTGGTTGTACAAAAAGTTTTCCAAAACACCGCAGAACCAAACGCAGGAAAACTCGGAGCAAACTGGGAAGGACCGTCGAAAATCATCAAAGTCGTCCAACCAGGCTCATACGAAATCGAAAACATGGAGGGCGTTAAAATTCCAAGGACATGGAACGCAATGCACCTCAAAAAATACTATCATTGAGCGCTCGCTCAAATTCACTGAACTACGAGACGGCTTGGTCCCTGAGAAAGTTACGTAGGCAATTCGGTGCAAGGCAGGCTCAGCTGTCCCCCCTCGCCAAAAAATGGGAGAGAGGGTACGTATACTCGTATACTCCTGAAAAATTCAACACATCTACTTACCTCAGAAAAACGAGAATTTTCTCGCCAAATTCCATCGCACGGAGCTGTGTGAGAAATCACAAACCTTCAGCATGGCGAGACGTCGCTGAGACCCGAGGATCCCCTTTTTCTCATAAAAATCTCCCAAATATGACTTCCTCAAAAAACAGTCCGCTCACGACTATAAATTTCAAAGTTACATATCAAACTCAGCCTTTCGCGAAAGCCCCAACTCCGCAAATAAGTTTGTTGCTGATCACAACGAGCTCTTGACGTCCTAAACAGACTAAGTTATCTCGCCGAGATAGCTCTCGAACACCCAACACAGGGTAATAGCGCTATAAAAGAAATCCAAAATTTTAGTCAGCACTTTCGGGAGACTTAAAAATTGTCCTCGAAGAGATGCTAAACTCCTACCATACAAGTCACGTAAGCCGAGAACATATCACGGACTTTAAAGCGGGACGGAGTCAGGTTAAAATCGCAACAGGTAAGACGACAGCCGATTAGTCATCGCACAGCCTTAACCGAGAGTAAGTCTAGGTTTTTCCCTAAACCCAGCACACTGGTCTCAAACGTCTCAAAAAGGCATGAAGTATCGAAAGATATGAGATCCTAACAGCATGTCTCTTGGTTCGCATCCAAACGCCCGCAAAAAAAAATTTCGTAAAATTTTCGATTCAGCCATTTTTGGCCCTCGCAATTTTCGAAAACTTTTCGCTTCTTTCGAAATGGGCGACGAACCGAACGATCGTCAAGTAAGAGTTAGATTGCAAGATGAAAACCCCTACTCTTCCCTCTATATTCAACCACACGACACGCTCGTTAAAAAGCAAAAACCTCCTTTATAAAAGCCAGGTTCGTACAAAAGCCGTAAAAGCGGCAGGGACTCAAAGCCACTGACGGCCAGTCCCAAATAAAACATAGGCCACACTCAGCAGAAATATACATAAGCAACAAAATACTCTTAACCTCGATCAAACATAAAAACCGCAACCTTCCTCCGTGGCCGGATTCTCTCCCTCGCCATCGCCTTTCGCCTCCTCCGGGCTTAGAACCGCGTCGTCTCTGCCCTCCTCAGCTACGTGCCCCAAATCTTCGCCAACTACCGAGCTAGGAAAATGAGCGCACTCCGCCTTCAATCCCTCGAGGATCAGGCTAAAGTCCCCTTTGACGCTCGCCAGTTCCTCCCTGCGAACCAAAAGTCTGGCTTCTTCGACTCGCGGAGATGGGGGCGCCTCTCCCTGAAACAAGAGGGTCTCGCTCAGGCCTCCCTCAATTGCAGCCAAAGTCATATCCCGGAAATGGAAAACCGCCAAAGAGTCGAGGGAGCTGGCGACCTTCACCATGAAAGCTCGGAACTCAGCGCGAACCGCCTCTCTAGCCTCCGCAATCGCAACGGCTGTCGATTTCTCCGTACCCTTGAGCTTGCGCTTGAGTTTGCGCACTTTCGACCTAGCCATCTTTGCATTCTTTGTCTTAAGCAGACAACTCGCAGTCTTTCCGAGATCTCGCTAAAGCTCCCCAATCCGCGACTCAAGCTGAGCCGTCTCCCAAGAGTGGGCGTCCTCGATGACTCCCAGTTTCCCCTCGAACTGCGCTGATCTCCCCTGCAACTCTGCTAACTCCTTTGAGAGACGCTCGACTTCCGACCCACATTCGCTAATCATCCCATCGATCAGCGACATGAACTACAAAAAGGGGAGAAGAAAGAAGTCAAAAGAAAGATCAACACCGAAAAAGAAGAAGGGAGCTTTCGAACAGACAAACCTTAGCACGATGATGCGACGCTAGCCCTGAAACCTTCGTCAAAGAGGGACCAGCCTCGTACTCCTTAGTACACTTCCTCCTCTTAGCCGCCTCAGGGTTGGCACAAGGCCTCTTCCTCCCCTTAGGCGCGGCGATCAGAGGAGCGCTCTGAGCGGGTAAACCTAAAATGACTTCCATCTTAGCCGGAGGAGGAGCCATCGACTCTTGAACTGGCTCGACATCGACGACGGGAACTGGAGTCGTCGAGGATCCCGACAGATGAAGCTTGACCTCCGGCATTATGGGCCCTGCAGTGATCGCATCTCCAGGAGAGATGGCATCGTGACCAGCGACCGGAACCTCGGAACTTGAGGGCACCACCCGCCTAGGGTTCGCCTGTCTCTCAACCGTTTGGCGAGTAGACCAATCTTGAACGCTCTACTCGCCGTTTGGGGAGTAGACCAATTGGTTTACTCCCCAAACGGTGATTACACCAATCTTGAACGGTCTACTCGCCGTTTATGTGGGTTAGCGGATAAAACCGACCCAAAAAGCTCACGCAACCCATCTTCGGCCCTTCTTTGTGACACTCCGTTCCGAGAACGAGTCAATCTTAGTCCTCATTTCGGCCCGAGCAAAGTCATCATCTCAACTTTACGATTCAAAGAACCGAGGGGACTTGCCCTTCAAGATAAAGCAAGAAGCAATCGTATAAACAGGCAACGATTAACTTGCCTCAATCAAACAAGAGGTTCGAGCTTCCTCAAGGTATGATGTCGTTTTGGGAAAGGCAAATTCAATAAATCGTAAAACGCTTTCGCAAAACGGACCAAGGAGATCCAGGGCGCGGCTAAAGGCCCAATTTCGGTTTTATACAAATAAAGCCCAAACACCTATGACGGTTCATCTTTACCTTGCAAGAGAAGATAAATATCGAGTCTCTAAGGATAAATGTAAAAGTTTCCATAGATAAACACAAAGATCGGGAAGATATAGAAGATTTTCGCGAAGCGATAGATTCGACCAAGGGCAGAATCATAAAGGCAAAACCGCCTCAGGAGCAGTATATAAGAAGTCTAAGGCTGAGGATGCAGGGGGATCCGAAAAGTAGACCTAGGGTAGCTCAGCTAACTTAGAAACTTAGGAACTTAGGATTTAGGCGGCTGCAGACAGATCTCTCTACGGAGTCACCTTCGACCCTGGTTCTGCTTGTCTCTTTTTTAGCTAAGTCTTATTCTTCTTTCAATTCTTTTTGAAAACTTTGTAACTTTGTTCTTATAAAATTAATAAAACGCATCTGTGCAACTTCTCATTGATATTTTTGGTTATCTTTGTCTCTTTCGTTTTCTCGTGTGTTGGCAGATAATCCGGGATCTCTGGGAAATTAGGGTTTCCGAACTTTCCTTATTTTACAAAAAAATCTATATTGCGAATTCCGGTTCCCACAGTCGATTGGTGCTTAGCCTCGGGTGTCGATCGGTGCTCAGATTTGGGTGTCAATCGACACCAATGATAACTGTCGAAGGGCATAGAATTGTTCACTTGAAAGTCTCTTTCTTTGAGTTTCTCTTCCCCACCAATTGCTAGAAATCATCATCCATGATGGCACTCATGTGCTGTTTCTTTCCAGCCTCTCCTTTTCCTTTAATCAGTTCTTCATGTCTGTTCACAGATTCGCTAGTCTGAACCACTTGAGTCAACAAGTTCTTCAAATGGGTGCTGAGAGCTTCAAACTTGTCGTTCCGGTTGGTGTACATAGCATCTATCTTCCTATTGAAATCCACTCTAAGCTTCTGCTAACCCTCAAGAACCTGATCAATCATACTCTATATCTTTCTTTCTTTAGTGGTTTGTGCAGGATTCTGGTAAGAAAACACATCATAGCTCATGTTACTGTTGTTGTTGTTGATGTAGGGTTTCTGGTACTGGGAACTCTGGTTGTAATTACCTATCTGACCATTGCCATAGGAATTTATGTTTCCACCTTGATTCTCGTACTTCTTAAAATCAGTGCCACTAATGTAGTTCACATCCTATTAATCACCCTTATCACTGGTAGTATCAACAGCCTCTACAACTTTTGCAAAGCTCACATGCCTCTTAAGAAGCTTATGAACATTCTCCAGCTTGGCTTTAACATCTTCCATCTGCTCCTTTCCCAAGCTAGCCGCTGATTTCTTCCTCTCTAAATCATTGTTCTTGGTGCTATTGCTACATGCCAAGTTCTCAATAAGTATCACAACCTCTTCTGGGTTCATGACGTTGAAATTCCCTTCACTGGTCGTGTCTAGAGTCATCTAGTAAGCCAAACCGATGCCTCTAAAGAAGGTACTAAGAATTTGTAACTCGTTTATTCCATGGTGTGGACAGACTCTCTGATATGACTTGAATCTGATCCAAGACCTTCCGAAAGATTCTGAAGGCTCCTGTGTGAATGTAGCAATCTTGTTCCTCAACTCTTCAGATCGCGCATCATCAAAGAAATTATTCATGATGGCGTTTTTAATGTCAGTCCATGATGTAAGAGATCCTGGTGGTAACTGCTTAAGACAATATGAAGCGTCTCCAGCAAGTGAGTACTTGAAGAGCTTACCGAGAAGGTAGTCATCAGGGACTCCATTGGCTTTTAGAGCAGTAACTAGATCCTCAAACCGCTCAAGATGGTCCATCGGAAGCTCATGTGGGTGACCATGATAAGGTGTTTGTCACACAAGTGTAAAGTATGAAGGCTTTAGCTCGAAATCGTGCTTCTGGAAATTAGGACATATAGCAGATCGGTTGTCAGCCAATGTTTTGGGTCGAGCAGCCTCAACATTATGAGCAGCTAAAGCTTCAGCAGCTTGTTCTGGTTCAGGGATTACAGTCCCAGATCAGTCACTCTCAGACCTACTACATTACGCAGATGACCGTCCTGGTCATGAAGGTTTTCATTATCATCCCTAGTTAGTATAAGAGTTGAAACCATGTTGTCTGCTCGCGGGTTAGTGGCGATCGACAAAGATGTGATGGTGTGGATTGTTCCTTGCTCACAGGTATCGATCGGTGAAAGAGCGTTGGTGTCGATCCATGTCGTGCGCATATCTTTGTGAGTTGTACGTTCTAACAGTGCAGGGTCTGAGAATATTAGCTCTCTTTCCTTGTTGCTTCTAGTACTGCTAAGCATGCACATGAAAGACAAAAAAAAAGTTGTAAGTAACTAAAACAGAAAGTAAACCTAGACAAAACCAATTAATCAAATCTAATGGCGAATCCAATGCTCCCCGACAACGGCACCAAATTGGATATCACTGAAATTTACCCTATGAGCAACTTTCTCTCTCAAATAAGAGGTTCAGTTGTAGTACTTAGGTATTGAATCCACAGGGAGTAGTAGGCACACAATATACTAGATGTATTATGATTAAGTTAAGCAGTAAGTTATAAAGCAGTAAATAATAGTGATTGATTAAGCAGTTGGTGTGTAGACAATAATGATTTATAGCTAGACTTAGGGTTTAAGGCAATATAATTATGATATATATATGCTAAGGATGTATGATAAATCTTTCTAGAACTCGGATGCAATAGTAAGATATTCATCTCTCGATGCGAGTCTAATCAGATGACTAAATCTTTGTTTCAGTTGTCGCGTATGAACAAGGAGTGAGTGTCAATCGATACTATGGTATGAGTGTGAGTTGATACTTCCTTAGGCAAGCATTAGTTTCCTAATTGATATGTTCACTAGGTTAACTAGACCAACCGTGGCATGTATCTAATAACCTAGCTCAACAGAATTAATTCAGGCACTGAACCTTCTGTAATAGTTATCAGTATCCTAGGTTCAGGGTTCTAGCTAGCTACTCTATAACACAATCAATAAGAAGAATTCTGATTAAGGAACCTAAAGATCACCATATTAAGTAAAGCATAACAAATATCTAAATATAATGCATAAATAGATAGAGTATGAAAACTGAAGTACCAATACAAATTTCTAAAGAAGTCTTGATCTTCTCTCCAAAACTAAGTAACTAAAACTTCTAAATATTGTGGCTGTTTTTTTTGGTCGTGTGTTGCCCAAACAATGGCAAACACACACAAATAATAGGTATTAGGTCGGCTAGGGGTAGTCTTGTAATTATGTGAAACTTCTGGGATTCAAGTCGGTCACGAACAAGACGACCCTTCTACTCACTTCGGTTCCGATCGATACCAAGAAGGTAGTGTCGATCGACACTTCTCTTGGATCTCGACTCTAGATTTAGCTTTCTTCAGCAGCTACGAGTTTCCTCATCATTAAGTTCCAGAATGTTCCATAATCTCCACAATGATCCAAAACATAAATGGAACTGAAAATACTCTAAAATTGATTCCAAACATATATTTATAGTATCTAAAAAGAACATAGACTACAGGTGAAAACTGGTAAAATACATAGTATAGCAAGCTTCTATCCACACTTGACGTACTTTCGATTTCTTCCTTTACATCAATATGCATGACTTCTTCACTAGCATCCATCAGTCTATAATACTCATCAGCTCTATCACTGAGCTGAAAATGTCCCTTTCAGGAGCCGTGAGAGCTCTTTTTAAAGGATCATCAGAACACCAATCCATGAATGATTCATCAGCTAGTTCGAAGAGATGATCTACGAAGAAAGTTTGGCCATCAATCAAAAGTTTCTTGACTAGTATATTAGGTCTGTTTTCCCGTCGAGTTTGGAGGCCATTTTTTGATCGACCGTGAAGACTAGGTTTATCTTCGACCTTGCCTTTCCTTCTCATGCTTTCATATCTACATTGTACTTGCTGGTGAAGCTACCACTACGAAAGCAAAATTGTCGACCTTGGAAAACGGTCACACTGATGGTCTCCACTTGTTTTTCTTGACCAGGCAAAAATTATTCATCTTCATTGTTGGACTGAGATTGACTTTGTTCCACTAGACGAGCTTGAACTATTTCTAAAGTCGCTTTTACTTCAGCCAACTGGTTCTCTTCCTCAGACTCCACTGGATCACTTTTTTAACATCCATTTTTTTCAAAACCTTTGCTTGAGATAACATTTTCAATCAGCCTTCTAGCTTACTCATGCTCCTAGTACTGAAGTTTCCTTTGCTGGCAGTGTCGAGCACAGTCTGGTAGTTTAGGCTTAGACCTTTGTAGAAGGTGTTGATTAGCTAAGGTTCCGAGTAGCTATGATGTGGGCATTCACGCTGGTATTCCCTGAATCTTCCCCAAGCATTTTTGAAAGGCTCGTTGAACCTTGGGAAAAAGTGGATAACTTGTTTCTCACCTCCCAATATCTTTCCTCATCGAAGAAATTTTTGATGAAAGCTCTCCTAATGTCTCTCCAACAAGTAAAGGATCCGGGTGGTAACTGATCCAGCCACCTTCTAGCGTCTCTTTCAGGAGAGAATGAAAAGAGCTTGCAGCAATTGTAGTCGCCATACACCATGTCTTCTAACTTTTTGATGTGGTCATTTGGGTGTTCAGAAGGGAAACCATGGAAGGGGTTTTGACGTACCAGAACGAGGAAATTGAGATTGAGCCCAAAACTTCTCGTGTTATTCTCTGGTAATCCGATTGTGGACTTATTGGAAGAGGTCCTATCAAGTCGTAAGTAGTCTTGAATTGACAATTGACGCATATTTCTCTTTATTCAAAGTTATTGTAGTTTTATCAGCGATTTCAGCCCTATGTTTATTAATGAGTTTGTCCAATGTGTTGCACGTTTGGCCCTTAGGATCTCCTAGGATTACTTCTTTATCATTATTTAAAGTGGAAAGCATATAGTTACCTGCTTCTGGTGGAGTGGTATCGATCCACGCTAGTATGCTGTCGATCGATGCTCTTCGTCCGGAATCTGTGTTCTTCTTCGAAGGTATATGTTTTAACAAGAGGAGAGAAAGAGTTTCTCAGTAAGCAGAAAATAAAAAAATCTAGAATATATTCTAAACTAAATCTAATGGTAATAAGAAAGTCCCCGGAAACTGTGCCAAATTGAAATGCTCAAATTAACCTTAAGAGCTACTCTCTCAATTAGAAGTTCAATTGTAACAATTAAGGATCGAATCCACAGAGACTCTAAGATACACACTAGATTTGGTTCTTTTGAAATAAAGCTAGAAAGTAAATATAGAAAGCAGTAAACAGAGAAATAATAATGTATTTGTAAGTTATCAAGATGAGATGAAGCTAGACTTAGTTGAACTCTGAGGTGTAATAGGAATGCAAACTAACTGTATTATTAGGGATGTATTAAGGTACATTTCTCGAACACAATCTCAAGTTATAATCAATAAATTTCGTATGCAATGATTATTAATTTCTAAAACTAGGATTCCAACTCTTGTACATAAATCCTTGGGAGTGTCGATAAGCATTATAGTATCAATCGATAATGTTTCCCAATAAGCTTTAACGAACAGGTTTGTTTAGCTCTCTAACCACCTAGACCAACTGTCTTATGTACCTATTCAGTTATATCATCTTAGTTTTAATTCAAGCAATAGACCAAGCTTTCGCTTTTGCCAATTAATCCAAAGATCTAAGTTCAAGGTGGTCAATCTTAATCTTAGCATAAGAAAAACTAGATGAATAACTAAATAAATTCCCTAACAACAATACAGATCGAGCAGACCATTAAATAACCTTTGAGGAACCCAAAATCTAACAATGGAACTACTCAGAAATAATCATAGACAACATAATGATTGTCTGAATAAATTGCATGAAATAGAATAGAAAGAGTAGAAAAACAAAAGGAGTTCAACATCTTCTCTCAAAAGGTTGTCAGATCTCTCTCTCCAATCCTAAGCTCTCTCCTCTAGAATAATCAAATGTATGTTACAAAACTGATGAATACTAATAAATAGTCTAATATTTGGCCAGAGACTTGTTATGCAATTTCTGGAACTTCTAGGCAAATCTTGTAATTTTCTCAAATCATCATTAATCTCGCAGATTGATGCGGGGTCAATTGACATATGAGATAGTGTCGACCGATGCTTCTCGTAAGAACACACTCTGACTTCAAATTTTCAAGAGAGCTTTCCTCAAAGCTCCAAAATTATCCAAAAGCTACACCATGTCCAATAACTATCTAGACCTGAAAAGACTCTAAAACAACTCCAAATGCATATAAAATACTCTAAAACAGATTTATATGATGGGTGAAAATATGTAAAATCCTGGCATATTAAGGCGAGTTATCGGAAACATATAAGCGAACTGTTCTTTTGTTAATAGCTCTGCTATCAACACACATTCTCCACGTTTCGCCTTTCTTGGGAATCAGCAAATCTGGTATGGTGCAAGGTCTCAATTCTCACATAAGAATCCTTTGGAAACAAGATCTTCGACTTGACAACGTAATTCTTCATCATCTGCAAAACTCATGTGGCAATGCGATCTATTAGGTAATGCTACGTCTGGGACGAGGTCAATGCAACATTGCAGATCACGCAATGGAGGTAAGCCATGAGGTAGATCGTTAGGAAAGATGTTACGAAATCCCGAGAGCAAGTTGTCGAGCTGAGTTTGCTGTGTTGGAGTTACCTGAGAACTTGGTAATGGAAGTAACAGCAGGACTTCACCTGAATCATGCAACAAAGACTCAAATGGTGCTCATTTGAGCAGGAGAACATGTGACGGTGGAGACGTGACAGTTGCTGGAGGATATGGTTTGAGCATAATTTTCTGATTCTAAAACTAAAAACTATATGTATTTAGGAAAACATCATTAATAACAAGGTGATAGAAATCACAAGGTCGGCCTAAAATCAAGTGACAAGCGTCCATTGGTACTATGTTGCAGTAAGTCTTGTCATGATAAGAATCTCCGACAGAAAAAGAGACCATAACACGGCGAGTCATAGGGAAGTCATTGTCTTTTTGTAACAGAGCTAGTTTGTACGGAGCAGGGTGCAGATCTAGGAGACACAACTTCTTAACCACGTCTGCGAAGATCATGTTTTCTAAGCTACTGGAATCGATAATGAAATTGCAGACCTTCCCGTTGATAGTACACTAAGTGGAACAAGTTATTGTGTTGCAGTTTCTGGGTTGTACTATGAGGGGAAAGGCAAGAGCAAAAAAGCATTAAAAGGGGATCAGAATCAGCACAAAGTTCCTCGATATCACCACACTCATCGTCATCATACACCAGGTATTCGAAATCAGCATCATGTTCTTTAAGAAGCAAACCGCAACAAGCTCTATTTAGACAGACTGTTTTTCTATTTCATGCTTCACCAAAAGAGAAATATCGCGTTGAACCTGTACGTTTTTGACGGGGTTGATCTACTGCAACAATGGTTGTATCTTGCTTTGGAGGATGTGGGTCTGAAGCTGCGGTGATTGATGTTTTGTTTGGTCGTTTGGTGCGACTATTACTCCATGAAGAAAAGTTAGCTCGTGTTTGTGATTCAATTATTAGTGCTTGTTCATAATATTTTGATACTTGTAAAGGTCAGAAAAAGTTAAGTGTATGTTGTATCAGTTGACGTAACCCTCCAAATAATCAAGCCACAGGCTGAGAATTTGTTTCTTAAATTTCCACCATGATAAGCATAAGAAAACATTCTTTAGCATAATCATTTACAGTGTGTACCTTGTCGTACGTTCTGGTATCTTTGGAACAAAAGTTGATCATAACTGTATGGTAGGAATGTGTTATTGATCAATCACTTGAGCTTTTCCCATGTCGCGATCTTTGATTTCCCTTGGCGAGGTCCAGAAGCTTTCGAGTGCGAGCACCAGGCTGTTGCACTATCACGTAATCCTATAGGAATCAGTGGAACACAATGGTCAAGCGGGACTTGCTGAAAACTCCAGAATTTCTTCTATGGTGCAAATCCAGTCGAGTAATGCATCGACTGAGTGGTCTCCCAAAACTTCTGGAATCACGGAATTAAAAATGACTTCCAACTGTTTTTGACGGGTTCTTCATCATTAAAATTATTAAGATGGTAATTGTCTTTATCGTGGATTCGAGCAAAAGGGTAGAGATGATCCTCGTCATTATTTGTTCTACACGATCCGGAGGATCTGCATGAGGTACAGGTGTGACATAATGTAAGTTTAAGCTACAAATTGTTGACGTTAGTGCCTGAATCTGAGCTTTAATACCATGGATAGATATGTGCATAGGGTTGTATCATCTTTGGATTGTGGTTTATTGGAACGGCGAGTACAAACCATCAACATTGTACAGGAGCCAAGACACTGGAGCGTCACCGCGTTGGAACCAAAACATTTCTCGTTCCTCCCAAACCGCTACCGAGTTGTGGATGGTTGTATTGTTTGAGATAGCTAGCGGAAGATTGCCTTGTTTGCTGCGAAAGATTGATTGTCATTGTGTATGGTTGTATTGTGTGAGCTTGGTTGTTAGAGAAAATTGAATGAGTAAGATAATAGATGCCAGGTAATGGAATATCGAATGATGCTAGGATGGGACCATTTGAATTTTAGGATTATTGTTTACCAAATGTGTGTGAGCTAGGTTGTTAGAGGGAATTAAAGGAATAGGTTCATAGATGTATGTAATTGATTAGATGAAAGATTGCTACGATGGGACTATATGTTGTATCGATAGGTGAGGGTTTGAAGAGTTAATGGGTTTCAGTTGCCCTTTAATACCTTCTTTCAAAAAGCTTTCTGCTTCAGTGGTTAATGTCTTGGTAGATGTGATGTAGAGTCTGGGCATAAGTGAACATGTTGACCCTGGGTGGAGAGGCTAAGGAAGCCGAGGCACTCAATGTGGGTGTTCACAATAGAGTATCGACTGGTGCATTAAGTCTGCCGGGTTGGGACATGATTATGCTGTGCCCAGTGAGTTGAGTCATGGAATGTGGTGCTGAATATTTGGTGATGTGTTGTGTGTGTGTGTGTAGTGTTGTAGTTGAATGTTTATCGTAACTAAATTTTGTTGATCTGTTCCTTGAGACTAGTCAGTCCTTGTTCTGTGTTGAGCAATAGAGTTGCCCATGCGGGGAGGTTGGGTTGGTCGATGTAAGGAGAGGAAAACGTGTATGGGATGAAGTTGGAGGGACATGAGAACTAGGTGTGGAAGTGACAGCAGGACTTTACCTAAATCATGCATCAAAGACTCAAATTGTGCTCATTTGAGCAGGAGAACATGCGAGACGTGACAGTTGCTGGAGGAGATGGTTTGAGCATAATTTTCTGATTCTAAAACTGAAAACTATAGGTATTGAGGAAACCATCATGAATAACAAGGTGATAGAAATCCCAAGGCTGGCCTAGAAGCAAGTGACAGGCGTCCATTGGTACTATGTTGCAGTAAATCTTGTCATGATAAGAATCTCCGACGGAAAAAAGAGACCATAGCACGGCGAGTCATAGGGAAGTCATTGTCTTTTTGTAACCAAGCTAGTTTGTACAGAGCAGGTTGCGGTTCGTGTGGGAGAGACAACTTCGTAACCACATCTGCGAAGATCATTTTTTCTGACCTACCGGAGTCGATACAAAGTTGCAGACCTTCCCGTTGACAGTACACTAAGTGGAACAAGTTATTGCATTGCAGTTTGTGGGTTGTACTATGAGGGGCGAGGCAATAGCGAAAAAGCATTAAAAGCGGACAATAATCAGCACAAAGTTCCTCAATATCACCAGACTTATCGTCATCATACACTGGGTTATCGAAATCAGCATCATGTTCTTTAAGAAGCAAACCACAACGAGCTCTGTTTACACAGACAGTTTTTCTATGTCCTGCTTCACCACAAGAGAAACATCGCATTGGACCTGTACGTTGTTGACGTGGTTGATCTACTGCAACAATGGTTTTATCTTGCTTTGGAGGATGTGGGCCTGAAGCTTCGGTGATTGATGTTGTGTTTGGTCGTTTGGTGCGACTATTACTCCATGAAGAAAAGTTAGCTCGCGTTTATGATTCAATTGTTAGTGCTTGCTGATGAGATTTTGATGCTTTTAAGGGTCGGAAAAATCAAGTGTATGTTGTATCAGTTGACGTAACCCTCCAATGAATCGAGCCACAAACTGTGAATCTGTTTCTTATGTTTCCACCCGGTTAAGCATAAGAAAAAGTTCTTTAGCATCGTACCTTGTCGTACGTTCTGGTATCTTTGGAACAAAATTTGATCATAATTGTATGGTAGGAATGTGTTCTTCATCAATCGCTTGATCTTGTCCCATGTCGCGATCTTTAATTTCCCTTGGCGAGCTCCAGAAGCTTTCGAATGCGAGCACCAGGCTGCTGTGCTATCATGGAATTCGATAGGAATCAGTGGAACACAACGGTCAAGCCGGACTTGCTGAAAAATCCAGGATTTCTTTTATGTTGCAAATCCAGTTGAGTTATGCATCGACTGAGTGGCCTCCCAAAAATTCTGGAATCACGGATTTAAAGACGACTTGCAACTATTTTTGACGGATTCTTCATCATTAGAATTATTAAGGTGATGATTGTCTCTATCGTGAATCTGAGCAAAAGGTTAGAGATTATCCTCGTCATTTTCATGTTCAACATGATCTGGAGGAGCTGCATGAGATGCAGGTGCGCCGGGTTGTAAGTTTACGGTACAAATTGTTGACGTTAGTGCCTGAATCTGATCTTTAATACCATGGATAGATTTGTGCATAGTGTTGTATCATCTTTGGATTGTGGTTGATTGGAACGGCGAGTACGAACCATCAACATCGCACAGGAGCCAAGACTTTGGATTGTCACCGCGTTGGATGCAAAAGCATTTCTCAGTCCTCCTAAACCGCTACCGATTTGTGGATGGTTGTATTGTTTGAGTTAGCTAGCGGAAGATTGCCTTGTTTTCTGCGAAAGATTGATTGTCATTGTGGATGGTTGTATTGTATGAGCTTGCTTGTTAGAGACAATTGAATGAGTAAGTTAATAGATGCCATGTAATGGAGTATCGAATGATGCTAGGATGGAACTATTTGAATTTTAGGATGATTGTTTACCAATTGTGTGTGAGCTAGGTTGTTAAAGGGAATTAAACAAATACGTTCATAGATGTATGTAATGGATTAGATGAAAGATTGCTACGATGGGACTATGTGTTGTATACGATAGTTGAGAGTATGAAGAGTTAATGGGTTTCAGTTTCCTTTAATACCTTCTTTCAAAAAACTTTCTGCTTTGGTGGTTAATGTCTTGGTAGATGTGATGTAGAGTCTGGGCATAAGTGAACATGTTGACCCTGGGCGGAGAGGGTAGGGAAGCCGAGGCACTCAATGTGGGTGTTCAGAAAAGAGTATCGACTAGTGCATTAAGTCTGCCGGGTTGGGACATGATTGTGTCGTGCCCAGTGAGTTGAGTCATGGAATGTGGTGCTGAATATTTGGTGATGTGTTGTGTGTGTGTATAGTGTTGTAGTTGAATGTTTATCGTAACTAAATTTATTGATCTGTTCCTTGAGACTAGTCAGTCCTTTTTATGCGTTGAGCAATAGAGTAGCCCATGCGGGGAGGTTGGGTTGGTTGATTAAAGGAGAAGAAAACGTGTATGGCATCCTCAGACCACATGGAGGACACAATGGCTTTTCTTGTGGTGTAGACAGTATTTCTAACACCGCGCTCTGAGCCCCTTGTATGTCTTGCTGTCTTGGAGTGACATGAGAACTAGGTGTGGAAGTGACAGCAAGACATTACCTGAATCATGCATCAAAGACTCAAATTGTGCTCATTTGAGCAGGAGAACATGCGAGACGTGACAGTTGCTAGAGGGGATGGTTTGAGCATAATATTCTGATTCTAAAACCGAAAACTATAGGTATTAAGGAAACCATCATGATTAACAAGGTGATAGAAATCCCAAGGCTGGCCTAGAAACTAGTGACAGGCGTCCATTGGTACTTTGTTTCAGTAAATCTTGTCATGATAAGAATCTCCGACGGAAAAAGAGACCACAGCACGGTGAGTCACAGGGAAGTCATTGTCTTTTTGTAACCAAGCTAGTTTGTACGGAGCAGGGTGCGGTTCGTCTGGGAGAGACAACTTCTTAACTACATCTGCGAAGATCATGTTTTCTGACCTACCGGAGTCGGTTACAAAGTTGCAGACCTTCCCGTTGACAGTACACTAAGTGGAACAAGTTATTGCATTTCAGTTTGTGGGTTGTACTATGAGAGGCGAGGTAATAGGAAAAAAGCATTAAAAGCGGACAAGAATCAGCACAAAGTTCCTCAATATCACCAGACTCATCGTCTTCATACACCGGGTTGACTAGTCAGTCCTTATTCTGCATTGAGAAATAGAGTTGCTCATGCGGGGAGTTGGTGGTCGATTTAAGGAGAAGGAAACGTGTATGGGATCCTCAGACAAGTGGGAGGACACAATGGCTTTTCTTGTGGTGTAGACAATGTCTCTAACACCGCGCTCTGAGCCCCTTCTCGGTTTTGGGGGAGGCGGTCATTACATTTTGGTATATGTTTCTAGGTTAAGATCTCTCGCTACTATCGTTGTTAGGGTATTATTTGGTACAAGTGATTCGTGCTCAGCTCTACGGAAGGAGGTGACATGTTGATGTAGTGCGTCCTCTTGCTTCAATTATTGATAAACCAGGAAATCCTACTTTTAGACTACTGCCATATGGGTATGGGCCTGCATATGTCATCAATATCTTGATATGAGCAGGGTAGATGGATCATAAGGCAAGAGCTACATGTATATATTGAAGATTGCATGGTCTTCCTCCTCTAGGATTATGATTTTGGCTACCAGTTGCATTAATTTGGTATCTAGGCACGGAACCATGGAAGGTTATTTGATTTATAACTGCATACTTAAGCGAGGATTGCCTACGTACCCTTCCGTAAGGGATCAAGCCATTCGCAGTTAGTGTTACTGGAGGCGTGTAGCCTAGATGGGAACGTAGCCTGGTGGGCATGTAGCCTAGATGGGCACGTAGCCTGGTAGGCATGTAGCCTAGTGGGCACATGGCCTAGTGGGCACGTAGCCTTGTGAGCACATGGCTCTGTAGTTGATAGGAGTCATCTGTTATAGAGGGCACATGCCCGGAACAGATAGTAGCCTTGTCGATATGCTACAGTGAGCATGGAGTATTCCTTCTAATAAGCAGAAGATCGTTGCCTAAGCCAGTAAGTAGAGTTGTAGACTTACTATAATGAGCATAGAGCTTTGTTTGGTAGATAGTAATCGCAAGGATTTCCTTGTTATAGGCATGTCGATGAATATGGTCTTCTAGGTGTGAATTATTGCCTTTGCGGTTGTAGAATTTCTGAGCTTTGTATATGGACGTGTCCCCCTCCTCTTTAGGTTTATGAACCTTATATTTATAGCAGAAGTTGTGGCTCTCTCTTAGAATTTGGAAATATTCGCTATATCCTTAGATAATTGAATATTTTCAATTTTCTTTGAGATAACCATAGTTAATAAGAATACTTTCATTTTCCCTTTGATTTAGGAAGTTTGACCATATCCTGAGATATTTGAATGTTCACTAATACCTAGAAGCTTTGATCTTTACTCGGATGCAGGAGAAATCATCTGAACAAAAAGCTGGAAGTTGGAAGCTCGAAGCTGGATGCCGGAAGCTGGAAGCTGAAACCAATATGTCTGCATCCTGATCTATCCATGAGGTTCTTGCTCTCGGATTATTTTTCCCCAACACTTTGCCCCTTATTTTCCGGTTTCATGTTTGAAGGATGACACGTTTCTCCTATGGTGAGGATTAGTCAAAGTGGACCCAATGTTTGATGGAGAGGCCGTGAGAATATACAGAAGGATGATGATCATGTTTCTGCCCCTACTGTTTGTGATGCTCCTGCTGCTCGCGATGCACCTGCTTTTGACCCTGCTGCTGCTGATTTCAAATCATTGTGCCAGCCTCTACCCCTTCTCCTAAGATTTTTCATGTTTGAAGCATTCTATCTCGTTGTTGTCCTTGGCGTTCAGTAGCTAAGCTTGGCCGGTTGGAGGTCAAAACTAAGAATCAACATTCTTGATTCCACTTGTCTTGCTTACACTTCTTTTATTTCTTGTTATCAAGATTGTGATCTTTGTTGAGCTTGTAAATGCAGTAGTGACCTTTATGTCTTCGTGCTGGTTCCCCTTGTTGTGTTTCACATGTTTCCTTGCGGTTTTGATGATGTAGTTGCTTGCCTTGTCTCAAGATTGTTTTCACCTTTGGCAAAGGACCTTCAGCGTGTATCGTCCTGGTACCAGGAGATAATATAATCGATATTGGTACTGGAATCGATCTCTTGGACATGTTGTCTTTAGTGAACAGTAGTATCCCTTTTAGGTAAATAAGGTGGTGGGAATTGTCGCTGAACTCTGCCATTTATTAATGGGCACTCTAAAGTGAGTATCACATTGCAATTTTCCCCGTAGGTAGGCTACTATCAATGATTGGATGACCTTGTATCTTGATACCCAGAAGTATCATGAAGTTTCAACATATTTCTTCTTGAAACCAGGGGATTTTGGGATGCGTTTTCCTGAATCAAAAGGTTTAAGGACATGTTTCACTAGAACCCGGAGGATCCTAGGCATGTTATCCAGAAATTGGAAGGTTTAGAATGATATCCTCATGGAACCCTGACATGCATGTTTTTATTGTTCTAGCAGGGTAAAAATATCCTTAAAAATCACTATCAAATTAACCCTAGTCTTAACACACAAATAGTATTCTTGCCAAAAGAGAACATGTGTAGTTTTTAGGAATCAAATCCACAGAGAGCAGTGACACACAATAGATTTCTTATTCCCAAATATTAAGCTAGGTGAATATATATATTGGTGGCAAACAATCAGTTAAGGAAATATTCCTTATCAAGAAGTAGAGATGCAATATGGAGATATGCTAATAATGGAAATATGAAAATAATGAAAATATGGAAATAATGCAAATATGCAAATATTCTAATACACTAACTTGATGCAAATGTAAACATGCTAGATCTAGGGTTTCTAGCCTAATGGATTATAGTGAATAAGAAGCACAGATATGTAAATATACTAGAACTCAAATATTAACTATTCTGGCCCTTTTAACTCCAACTCTCATATGCGAGCAAAAACAAAGACCATCGATCGACGGCTATGGCATGATGTCGATCAATGGTGAAATCAGAAGGAAGTGTGAACGAGATTTGATAAGTCCACCAGACTTATTAGACCAGCTCTCGCATGCGCCTAACAGCCTCGTTTGATGGGGTCTATTCTGGCACAGAACCTACTCTCACAGTCGTCCATGTCCTACCTTCGAGATCCTAGTTAGCTACTCTAGAATGTAAGCATTAAGCACAACTCAATAGAGATAGATATAAACTTAACCAGTAATCCTATTTTGGGCTAATCCATGACTGCTATCATTCAACCCTAAATCTACTTGATGACTTTTCAGACATAATCAAAGAAAGAACAATAGTCTGAATAGAATGCATAGATAAAATATTGAGGTTCCAATACAAATATCTCTAAGGAGTTATGAATCTTCTCCCCTAAATACCTAAAACTATAAAGCTTTGTAAGTTGTGTCAAGCCTTTCCTACGCTTGTACTTGCACACTCTGCATGCTCTCAATACATAAGCATAATTATAAAAACCCTAAAACCTAGGTCTAAACTCGTCCAGGGAATTCTTGTCATTTGTTTTTTGAATTGGGATTTTCAATCGGCTGTCTTGCGATTTGGGTGTCGATCGATGGCAAGTGTGCAACATCGGTTGACCTTGGTCTTTCATCATCGATCGAATCCAAGGTTGTGTCGTCGATCGAAGACAGTCTTGTACTTCGCTACTCAAATAGTCAGTTACGGATTTTTCTCCTCTAAATGCTCCAAAAGCTCCAAGTATCTCCATTTATTTCCAAAACATCCTTGGACCTGTAAATACTCTAAAACATATCCTAGACACACATAATAAGCAGGATTAGTGTTGAAAATTACCTTTGGTTCCTTCAAACTTTCTAAGCAAGTGTGATGCAGTGGCAGGATGATCCACTTTGGTATCTCCAGTAATCTCTACAACAACCTTCTAAAAATGGCGCTAAAGTGTTATTAGTCAATAATAAATCTTGATCATAGTCCCCTTCTTGACTCAATAAAACTTTTTGAAAAAATTATATATATATAGCAAATAAAACTCAAAACAAATCAACTAGCATTAGCGAACGTCCCCCAGAATTAAATTACACTATCCCTGGTGTAATCCGCCCTGGATTGGTTAGGAAAAATTAAATTATAAGTAAATAGCTTAAGTAGAAAAACTCGATACCAGACTCTGTAAAAGAGTATCGATCGATGGTAGGCATCTGTGGTCGATCGATGGTAGGCCTGTGTGGTCGATCGATGGTAGGCATGTGTGGTCGATCGATGGTAGGCATGTGTGGTCCATCGATCGTAGGCATGTGTGGTCGATCGATGGTCGGGATCCAATGTCGATTGAAGGTGCCTCTATGGTGTCGATCGATGGTGACTCAAACAGTCTATAAAACAAAATAAAACTCGAAATAAGTAGTAGTATAAGTAAAAACGAAATAAAAGCTTACTAAATAGTGGGTTGCCTCCCACTCAGCACTTGGTTATAATCTTAAGCTCGACGTTGTGAACTCTTTGACTGGTATGAAGTTGGATCAACACTAGGAAAATAAGTGTATACATCTTTTTTCCTCTTCAGAAACCATGTACTGATGAAGCTCCTTATTGTCTCATCTCCTCTAGTTTTCTCATTCCTTGTAACTGTTCTGGCAAACACAATGGAATGCATTCCTTCTTTTAGTTTCTCAATACTGCATTGTAGCATTCTAAGTCTGGCAGTTGTAGTCTCTGATAAGTCTTCCAATTGCTGAGAAATATCTTCCTTCATCAGGCGCTGAGAAAATGCAATATCATCGAACCTATCTTCCAATTATATTTTTGTTGTCGTCTTCT
This sequence comes from Moricandia arvensis, assembly GCA_905132765.1. Lineage (NCBI taxonomy): Eukaryota > Viridiplantae > Streptophyta > Magnoliopsida > Brassicales > Brassicaceae > Moricandia > Moricandia arvensis. The sequence continues at coordinate 156,295 of CAJHQP010000300.1, read as the reverse complement.
CTTCGTTGTCTTCAGTTTCGATCGATGGCCTGATGTTGTCGTCTATCGATGCTTGGTTGTATGCCCCAATCGCACGCTGTCTCTGAACAGTATCCAAATCTCGCTTCATCTCATCCATATGTGCAGTCAAACCGGTGAAGAAGGTGTCTATTGGATAGTAGACATCATCCAACCTCTTGTAGAAATCATCCAGTGACATATCTTGAGTTCTGTAGATCGCATTCACAATATCATCATTCTCTTCTATGCTATATGTCTGTTGATCCTTCCTAGACATAGCGATCCTTGTTGCATGTTCTGGTAAACATATGTAGCTCTGCTCAAACAAATTAGCTCTCTCTAGAACTGCTCTGATGTCTTCAGCTTGCACATTTACTATCCTTTTGTATGTAGCTCGTGCATTACCATTCTTATCTCTGTAGATGCCATACTCATCTTTCTTTTCCCAGCGGAAAACTTTGTTGCCTTCAGTATCGAAAGCTCTCGTACCTTGCTCGAAACGCCAATCGATCGATGTCCTGATGTTGGTGTCGATCAATGGTGGCTTGAAAGTGTATGGATCAGTCAGGATTGGCTCGTGCCCCTGCTCCTCAATATCGATCGATGCTGAATGGTGTGCGTCAATCGATGGTTGTTGCTGCTGTCCAAATAAAGTACTCGATCCATTAGCCATAATAAGGGAATCTTCTACATCCTCCTTAACTAAATGTAGGATTCTCCCATGAAGAGCCCGTGCACGTCCCTCTGATCCTTGAAACTTCCGAACTCATCTGGTCTGAGATTACCAATATCTGTCTCTTCTGCTCCATGTTCGTGTTCTGGTTCGCGTCTGATGTCATTCGAAGGCCATGAGTAGCATGTGATTGTTGCTGGATTATCCACTCTCGCGTTCATTACCCAGCCAGTGTCTTCTGAAACCAGGGTGCGATATTCAATCTACTCCTCCTCTTTGTAATCTTCATCGTATCCTTAACATACTGGACGTGTGTCGATCGATGGTGTATGGTGACTGTCGATCGATGATCGATAACCATACTGTTGCACAAAAAGGTTTCCAGCCCCATTAGCCATGGCAAGAATGTCTACATTATCTTCCCTCGTGACATTAAGTAGTATGCCATCCATAGCTCTTCTGTGACTGTCTAGATCTCTCATGATACCAAACTCGTCTCGTTGTTGATAACCATATTCCTTCTCGCGTTCTGCAGGTGATCTACTTCGGATGCTGCTTCTTGGTCAGTGTCGATCGTTGGCATAGGGTTACCGTCGATCGATGTCGATTTCCCGAGTCGATGGGAAATATGAAAAACACCAGTCTCTTCCATGGCAATACCACAGTACTCGATCATCTCTTCTTCTATGTATTATTTGTCATTCCCGGGGTGGGCTGTGCAGTAATCACCATTTGTGTGGTAGTTATTGATCGGTTCAGGAGTGTGAGCGTCGATCGATAACAAAGGGTGGGCGTCGACTGATTGCTGAACTGCAAGCGTGTCGATCGATAATATGGGTTGGGTGTCGATCGATGCTCCATTTTCTGACTCTTCATTGAAGTCATAATCACAGAAGCATGTGGCCACAAGTTCTGCATTATCACACAATTTCGTGAGGGCAGGTTTATTCTTATAAATTTCATAATAAACATTATGATCAATCAAGGAAAGGCACAACCTGTTTTTCCTCATGTCGCAGATAACTCCCACGGTAGCAATGAAATCTCTTCCAAGTAACAAGGAAGAATTCCAATTGATTTGGATATCCATCACATGGAAGTCTATCGGGACTAAGACATCCTGAATTTGCAGTGGGACATCTCCACAAATACCTCTTGAATCCACTCCGGAGTAATCCACAAAGATGAAAGAATCGCTGGAAGGCTCCACTTTCAGGTTCTACTTTTCTGCCATAGCTCTGAGTAGATGCTCACCGATGATCCAGTATCACAGAGGGCATTGGGAAACTTGTGGCTTTTGATCAGACATGGCACCACATAGTTTCCAGGATCCGTTTTCTTCTCTAGAACAATCCTATGTTTTTTCCTGGTATGATCCTTGGTAGTTTTGTCAACCATCATAGGCTCTGATGCACCCATTTTCTGCTCCAAAGTTGTCATATTCGCGATTTTTCGAAAGGAAGCACGTTTTGCTGCTGGGAACCGTCGATCGATTCTCCGATCGATCTGTCGAACGATTTTCGAAGATTTTCCCAATTCTACTTACTCCACAGGAACCGTCGATCGATTCCCAGTAACCATTGTCGATCAATGTCCGTTTGAACTGTCGGGCAAACTCAAATTTTCTACACAGAATTCTCCCTTTTGTGGCCTTTCTCTCTTCACCTCTACCCAAAAATCATCATCAATCAGTACGTTGAGCTGGTGCACCTGTCCAGCTTCTATTTTCTCATCAATCTTTTGACATGCTGCATTACGCAGATGATCTTCTATTTTCTCATGGTGTTTCTTTGCATGCACCTGAAAAACAAAGGAAAAGAAATATTTAGTAACTTGAAAGTACTAACAAACCTAGACTAAATCCTAAAAATTAAATCTAATGGCGACCAATGCTCCTCGGAAACGGCGCCAAATTTGACATGCGTGTTTTTATTGTTCTAGCAGGGTATACATATCCTAAACAAATCACTATCAAATTAACCTTAGTCTTAACACACAAATAGTACTCTTGCCAAAAGAGAGGAGGTGTAGTATTTAGAGATCGAATCCACAGAAAGCATATATATATTGGATTAAGCTAAGTGAATATATATATTAGTGGCAAACAATCAGTTAAAGAAATATTCATTATCAAGAAGTAGAAATGCAATATGGAAATATGCTAATAATGCACATATGGAAATAATGCATATATGGAAATATTCTAATAAACTAACTTGATGCAAATGTAAACATGATAGATCTAAGGTTGTAAGCCTAATGGATTATAGTGAATAGGAAGCACATATATGTAAATATACTGGAATTCAAATATTAACTATTCTGACTATTTTAACTCCAACTCTCGTATGCGATAAAAAGGAAAGACCATCAATCCACGGCTATGGACTGATGTCGCTCGACGGTGAAATTAGAAGGAAGTGTGAACGAGATTTGATAAGTCCACCGGACTTATTAGACCAGCCTAGTTCAATGGAATCTATTCTAGCACATAACCTACTCTCATAGTCATCCATGTCCTACTTTTGAGATCATAGTTAGCTTCTCTAGAATGCAAGCATTAAGCACAACTCAATATTAACTTGACTATCAATCCTAATTTTGGGCTAATCCATGATTGCTATCATTCAACCCAAGATTTAGTTGATGACTACTCAGACATAATCAAAGAAAGAACAATAGTCTGAATAGAATCTGTAGATAAAATATTGGGGATCCAATACAAATATCTCTAAGGAGTTATGAATCTTCTCCCCTAAAAACCTAAGACTATACAGCTTTGTAAGTTGTGTCAATCCTTGTCTACGCTTGTACTTCCACACTCTTCATGCTCTTAATACATAAGCATAATTATAGAAACCCAAAGACCTAGGTCAAAACTCGTCCAGGGCATTCTTGTCCTTTGTCTTCTAAACTTGGGCTTTTCAATCGGCTATCTTGCGAGTTGGGTGTCGATCAATGGCAAGTGTGCAACAACGATCGACATTGGTCTTTCATCATCAGTCAACTCCAAGGCTGTGTCGTCGATCGACGACTGTCTTGTACTTCGACTCCTCAAATAGTTAACTACAGATTCTTCTCCTTTAAATGCTCCAAAAGCTCCAAGAATCTCGATTTATCTCCAAAACGTCTCTGGGCCTGTAAATACTTTAAAACATATCCTAGACACAAATAATAGACCCTAAATAGAGCCTAGAACATGGCCTAAAATTGGTAATAAATAGGCTATATCAAACCCCATAGGTTCATAGACATGATTCTATCTAACCTGAAGGTTGTGCGGACTTTCATCATGGAACCCAAAGGCTGTACGAACTTCGGTCAAGGAACCCGTAGGTTTTATGGACTTTTATCCAGGAACCCGGAGGTTGAATGGATATTTATCCAGGAACCCATTGGTTTTATGGACTTTTGTCCAGAAACCAATAGGTTTGATGGACTCTCGTCCAAGAACCCATAGGTTTTATGGACTTTTTCGTCCAGGAACTCGTAGGTTGGAGGATACATTCTCACGGAACCCGGAGGTTTGAGGATGTATCATTCATTAAACCCATAGGTTTTAGCACATAGCCCTTTGGGACCCGGAGGTCATAGGGCATATCCTTTTATTTAACCCGGAGGTTTTAGGATGTTATATCGAGTCTGCCCTTGTTAATAAGCTGCTCTTCATCGTATACGACATTGCACTCTGCCCCCGGTGGTAAGCCACTATCAATGATGGTTTAGATTTTTCACTCGCCACTCGGACGTAGGCTTCTGTCAACATAAATTTAGATGTTGCACTCTGGCAGTCGGAAGTAGGCCACTATTAACGTCTTAAGGTGTTGCACTATGCTTTTGCAGGAAAGCCACTCTCAGACTTTTTCACATGTTGGTGTGACATCAACCCAGACAAGCTTAGGCAGTCCAGTCTTACTGATCGGTATTGGTGTAAATCTACCTGGACTTGTGACGCAACTCTCTATCTCGACTCGTACATTGCTGATTTTGACCAGTTACGGGGTTCCTCTCTCTTTGAGCTCCAGAAAGCCTCATAATACCTATAATGCTCCAAAATGAACCTGGACCTGAAAAGACTCTAAAACACATCCTAGACACATATAACAGACTCCAAATAGAGCCTATAACATTGTCAAAAGTGGTAAATAATATGACCTATCAACTCCCCCAAACTTAACTTTTTGCTTGTCCTCGCGTAAAACAAGGTAAACATGTGGAAGAGGTTTGAAAACATAGGACTCACAAAATCAATAGCGAATCATTTTCACCTTTGCTATGTTGCAACCACATCAAACAAGTGTCAATCTTAGAGAAACTTTATATACCTTATCTAGTATAGCAACCAAATGCATTCTACCAACAACTTAGCAAATACTAGTTTGGGTTACCCCTCTACTAACCTCATTTATTGCATAAAATAAAAGCGCAAGATTTCCCTTGAGAGTATCGATTAAAGGACACATGGACTCTTACCCTTGCAAGTATCTAAACACACAAGTGGTCTTCTATGATCCATTTCTTCCCTATTTCTATCTTCTTTGAATTTCTTTTTATTCTTTTTTATATAAGTCCAATGAATCAATGATGTTGATACAGTCAGTAATTTACCTACCCCTCTGCATCTTTCAGGAAATCATATCAATCTTTTATACATATATAGATGCCGAAGAGAGAGTGAGAGGGGAGTCAGAAGCACACAGACTTTTACCTTTCAGACTTGCAAGAGGAATCCGATCCAATGTAGAACAAACCCCAAATCAAGCAAGTAAGTCAGTATTAGTTGGAGGTTAGGTTTGGTTCGTTCAAACTTTCTAAGCAAGTGTGATATAGTGGCATGATGATCCACTTTGGTATCTTTAGTACTCTCTAAAATCAACATATCTAGAATGGTTAGATAATGAGCTGATTATAGTCCCTTTCTTGACTCAATAAAACACATAAAAATAAAACCCAAAATAGAAAGCAATATTATTAAACTTTCCCCCATACTTAAATAACATTGTCTCCAGTGTTATCCCGTCTTGGTTAGGTGGGAAAAATAAATCATAACTAAAAGCTTAAGAAAAAAATCGATACCAGACTCTGTAATGAGTGTCGACCGATGGTAAGTGATGGGTGTCGAATGATGAGATCGGTATTGACCGATGGTTGTGCACTGTCGTCGACTAATGCCAGTTCTCGGTCTTCCTTTTTTTACTACAAATAAAGAATAATACAAAAATTAGTAAAACCATGAAAATAAAATGAATTTAAAACATATCAAATAGTGGGATACCTCCATTCAGCGCTTGGTTATAGTCTTTAGCTTGATGTTTAGCATTGTATGGACTAAGATGGGTGTAGAGTATCACTTGTTGGAAAAAAAGTGTCCACATTTTCTTTGGTCATCTGAAACCAGGCACCAATGAAACTTCTAATGGCTTCTTCACCTCTCCGTCTTTGGTTGTCCATGCTATCCTTGGTGATCTCGATTTGACTCATCCTCTCCTAAATTTTGTCAATGCGTTTGTGTAACCAACCAATCATGCTATATGTGGGTATGGATATGTCATCCAATATCCTAGAGATATCTTTCATTATCATGTCTAGAGATGCTTAAACTCCAATAATTTTACCGTCTAACAGCATCAGTTACCAGCCTCTATCTAAATAGTCCGCGTGAAGCGTCGACCTATAGTCGAGCATGTCCGTTCGATTGATGGTGCTTTGTCTTCTCTATTCGTCTGATGTCTCTGGATCATGTGATGAGTAGAGTCCATCTTTTGCTTCATCTCTTCCATGCACGTAGTTAACCAGTTTATACTGTTGTTGAATGGGTAATAGATATCATCAATCCTCTTGTAGTAGTCATTCATCAACATCTCATGTGCTCTGTAAATTCCTTGTACCATGTCATCTACTTCTGCTTTGATGTAGTAGTCAGCTGATGGTCTGCTCTCCTGAAAATTCTCTGATGGTAAACGCAAATGATTTTAGCCAACCACTGCTACTCTTTGGAGAATATTTCATATGTCTTCTTTGGACACGTTGATGATTCTGCCATCTATGTCTCGTGCATTACCATCTTCATCTCTATAAACTCCATACTCATCTCTGATTTCCTAACAAAATCGTCTTCTAGCTGGATAAACAGTTCAGGCTCTGATCTGTAATCGGCGAAGACTTCTGGAATGTGAGTTTCTATTGACGGCAGCAGTGTTGCCTCGATCGATGCCTTGTTGTTATATGCAGTGTTGTCATGTTGCTGTTGTCTCTAGAGATTTCTTGGTTCATTGGCCATTGCGAGTATGCGTGCTACATCCTCCTTAGATACATTAGAGAAGTCTTACATCCATTGCTCGTGCATATCCTTCTTGATTCTTCATTATTTCAAACTCATCTGGTCCGAATTAACCATAATCTTCATCGTATTCTGTCATAATAGCGTCGATCAATGGTATTGGGGCACTGTTGATCGATGTTGCATTCCACGTTCCATCGGATCCTCTAAAATTTTCAGCTTCCTCTAGTGCAAGAGCACGGTACTCTATTTTTTCTTCTTCAAGCTAGGAAGTGTCATAATTTGGGGTAGTCATGTCGTTCTTAGGTCAGGGTCGTCGATTGATGTTAGAGGGTGGGTGTTGATTGATTGTTGATTAACAATGTCGAGCGATTGTATGGGCTGGGTGTCGACCGATGATCCATTATCCGACTCATTCTCTTTTTGGAATCGCAGAAACATGTGGCAACAAGTCCTAATTCATGAACCAGATCAGTGGGAGCAGTATTGATTTTAGTTTCAACAGGTTCATAGTAATGATTTTGATCAATACGAGATAGATACAATTTGTTTGTCTTCATGTCATATACTGCTCCTACCATGGCCATGAAAGGTCTTCCAAGTAGCAAGGATGAATTTTTCTCCAATTGGACGTCCAAGACATGAAAGCCTACAGAAATTAGGGCATCAACGATTTGCAGTTGAAGGTATTTGACTATGCCTCCTGAATTTACCTTAGAGCACTCCACAAAATTGAATGAATCATTAGAAGGTTCCACCTTTAAATGGAGCACCTCTGCCATGGTTCTTGGCATAATGCTTACTGAAGAACCAGTGTCGCAGAGTGCAAGCGGGTAGTTATGTCCCTTGATGTTGCACGGAACTATAAACTTTCCAGGGTTGTTTCTCTTCTTCAACTTAACCCTCGGCTTTATCTTCTCCCTTAGATGATTAAACATTCTTTCAATGTCTTCATCAGTCTCCTTGGTTTCGCTGAATAAGATCCACAAAACGTGAGTGTAATAAGCTTCCTCGAATGGGGTCTCTAAAGGGATTCTAAGAACTCTCCTGGTAAAGTTATCCATCTCTTTCTCATTAGCTTCCCTTATAAGATGCTTAGAAATCTTCTTCTTTCTTCTAGTAAGTTCTCAATTGTCATAGGGATTGAATGATCTGTTTGTCTAGGTTTGGGTAAGGTGGGGGTCGAGTTCCAATGATTATATAAAAGGTTCAGGTCTATGCTTCGCAACCAACATACTTCTGCTTTCGATCGGCTATCGACCGATGGTAGGGTCTGGCTGTCGATCGATGTCCATCTCGTCATACTCGGATTCTTCATGTACCGTCGATCGATGGTTAGCTTGGGTTGTCGATCAATGGTCGTTCAAACATGACATGGGATTCTCAGAAATTTCTTCCTCTTGATGCCTAATCTCATCCACAACTTGCCAAAAATCATCATCAATGATGGCACTGACATGATGCTTCTGTCCAGCCTCAATCTTTTCCTTGATCAAAGCTTCTTGTCTCCTCACAGCCTCACTACTCTAAACAACTTGACTCTCTATCTTCTTCGCATGGGTGTTGAGAGCTTCCAATTTTGTGTTGAGATTGGTATAGACAGGATCAATCTTTCCATTCAAGTCTACGGTCATCTTCTGATGTCCTTCCAGAACCTTGTCAATCATAGCTTCAATCTTGTCAGTGTAGGGTCCTTGCTGCTGTGATCCTCGGTTGTATCCACTCCTCTAACCATTGCCATAAGATTTTCTGTTGCTCTGGTTCCCATATCTCTGGAATACATTTCCAACAAAGTTCACATCTTCTTCTTCACCATTCTCTTTGTGAGATCCTAGAGCTTCTACACCTTCTGTGAAGCTAACTTGCTACTTTAGATACCTCTGAACACTATCCAACTTGGATTTTACTTCTTCCATCTGATCCTTGGTAAGTGTATGGGCCGATTTTATCCTCTCATGATCATTGTTCTTGGTGTTGTTGCTAGCTGCCAGATTCTTTCTCAATCTGGTAGCTTTTGGATAACTCATAGTGCAGAAATTTCCTTCACTGGATGTGTCTAAAGCCATCTGGTATGAAAAATCAATACCTCTGACGAAAGTGCTGAGAAGTTTCACTTCATTGAATCCGTGGTTTGGAAAATCTATTTGGTAGGATTTGAATCTGATCAAGGAGTTTCTGAAAGACTCTGCATGCTCCTGTGTGAATGTAGCAATTCTCCTCCTCAAATACCCAGCTCCAGCATTTTCAAAGAAATTATGCAGGAAGCCGTTTTTTATGTCTGTCCAGGATGTAAGATATCCTGGTGGTAGCTGCTTAAGACAATATGAAGCATCTCCAACAAGAAAATATTTGAAGAGCTTGTAGAGAAGATAGTCCTCAGGGACTCCATTAGCTTTAATGGCAGACAAAAGGTCCTCAAATCGCTCCAAATGATCCATAGGGTGCTCATGGGAATGTCCATGAAATGGCGTCTGTGCCACAACTATGAAATAGGCTGGCTTCAACTCAAAATCAGTCCTCTAGAAAGATGGAGAAGGAACAGCAGATTTGTTGGCGTAGAATTGATATGGGCGATTCTAGTCAGCCAACGTTTTTGGTTGAGCATCATGGGCTTCAGCTACAACAGCTTCTTCGGGTTCAGGGATTACAGTCCCTTGATCATCAATTCTCTGACCTGCTGCATTACGCAGATGACCTTGAAGATCATACAGGTCCCCTCTCTCATTCCTAATCACAATCAACATAGAAATCATCTCTGCTCAGGAATCACCATCGATAGATTTCTTGGGACCGGTGTTGATCAATGACGGCAGATGAATGTCGATCAACGAAGAAGTGTAGGTGTCGATCGATTTTTGTCACTTCTCCTTGCAGATTCTACGTTTGATTGCTAATGGGTCTGAGAAAATTAGGTGTTTTTCTTTGTTACTTATTCTACTGCTGGGCATGCACCTGAAATAAAAAAGAAAAAAGAAAAAAAAATTGTAAGTAAACTGAAAAAAAACCTAGAGAAAACTTGCAAAACAAATCTAATGTCGAGCTTCGCTCCCCGGAAACAGCGCCAAATTTTATGCATGCTCAAATTACCCTAGAGCGACTGATTACTCTCTCAAATAAAAGGTTCAGTTGTAGTATTTAGGGATCGAATCCACAGAAAGCGAGGGACACAATAGATCTGATAATCAACTTAGTTATGCTAGGAAATTAAATAAACGTTAAGAACTAGTAAATCAGGAATGAGTTGGTTGCAAGCAGTAAAGCAAAATAGCTAGGTCTTGGGTTTTCAGGTAGTGAATTATAATGGATAGAAGCCAAGTGGTTTTTAATCATAGAACAAGAATTTAATAAGTAAAAGTATAATATATATCTATCTATGGCTAAGCTTAGAGTCTACAACTTTCGTATGCATATTTAGAATGACTGTCGATCGATGGTATACAAACCACATCGATCGATGACTTTCTTATTCAGGCATGCAACGATCAGATTCAATAAGTTCACCTAGAATTACTAGACTAATCTCTCAGTTATCCCTAGTAAATTAAGCTCGAAAGGATTAGTTCAGAAAACGATCCTACTCTCGCGATATCAATTATCCCAATATCAGGATTTTGGTTAGCTACTCAAGAACATAACCAATAAGCCTAATTCTGATTATAGGTCTAATAATCACCATAGCAGTTCTATTGTTTGGGTAATCCGTCAAAACCATTAATAAACCCTAAATCTAACAAGAGATCTACTCATACATAGCTAAGCAAAATCTAATCATAAACATAAAATAATGCATAAGATTAAGGATAGAAAACTGGGGTTCCAATACAAAGCTTGAAAGAAGTCTTGACCTTCTCCCAAAAAACTATTATGTTTGCTATAAATATCTTTAAACTTGTAAAAGAGCTCTCTCTCTCTTTTCATAGAACACAAGAAAATGTAATATAAACTAGGTAAAACTTGTCCTGGGATAATCTTGTAAATTTTGTGAAATTTATGTGGCTTGGGCTTTAAAGTCGGGTTATTTTGTGAATGCCCATGCATGTTGACCGTCGATCGATGGCAAGGGTGGTTCATCGATCAACGCAACTCTCTGTCTCGACTCATACATTGCTGATTTTGACCAGCTATGAGGTTCCTCCCTCTTTAAGCTCTAGAAAGCCTCATAATATCTGTAATGCTCCAAAATGCACATGGACCTGAAAAAGACTCTAAAACACATCCTAGACACACATAACAAACTCCAATTAGAGCCTATAACATGGTTTGAAAGTGGTAAATATTAGGACCTATCAGGTATGCATGTAGTGTTCCCAGTAATTCTTCTTTTGACTCATGCTTTTGGTATTCGCCGAAGTTGTAAACCAGGAAGAAAGGTTTCGTCTCTTTCTTGAGGACCTTCAACCTTTTTCACGTGGGCGGGAGTTGTGAACATGGAAGCATTTGTGGCGTCTAGGGCCTACTAAATTGTTGCCAATGGATTACCTTCTGATTTTGATATTGGTAATGAGTGCTCCTGGTTCAGAATATTGAATCCAAAGGTTGTAGAGGCCTGATTTGTAGTTGAGACCTGGAACCAGCAGGGACCAAAATAATATATTGGTCTGATTTGTGGTTGAGACACGGAACCAGCAGGAACAAAAATCACATAGGGTCCGATTTGTGGTTAAGACTCGGAACCAGCAGGAACCAAACATTGTAGAGGTGTGATTCCTTGTTGAGACCCGGAAAAAGCTGGAACTCATCGTTAGTTCCTGCGTTGAATTCTACTATAGCTGTTAGCACGGTGTTATCCTCCCTTAAAGAAGTGTTATGGGTTCTTAGCTGCGTGGGCTTTCGATCTGGTGAGAATAAGTCGTTTCTTGCCCCATGTGGCATAGAACCATGGAAGTTGTTTGAATTTATAACTACATCCTTCAGTAGGGATTGCCTATGCACCCTACAGTGAGGGATCAAGACATTAGTAGTTCATATTATTGAAGGCGCATAGCCTAGATGGGCACGTAGACTGATAGGTATGTAGGCTAGTGGGCAAGTAGCCTTGTGAGCACATGGCTCTATAGTTGATAAGAGTCATCTGTTATAGAGGGCACATGGCCGGAAAAGATAGTAGCCTTGTCGATATGCTACAGTGAGCATGCAGTATTCCTTCTAATAAGCAGAAGATCGTGGGCCTAAGCTAGTAAGTAGAGTTGTAGACGTGCTACATTAGCATAGAGCTTTTTCTGGCGATAGTAATCGCAAGGATTTGCCTGTTATAGGCATGTCGATCAAGATGGTCTTCTAGGTGTGAATTCTTGCCTTGGCGGCTGTAGAATTTGTGAGTTCTATAAATGGACGTGTCCCCTTCCTCTTTAGGTTTGTGAACCTTATATTTATCGCAGAAGTGTTAGCTCTCTCTTAGAATTTGGAAATATTCACTATATCTTTAGATAATAGAATATTTCCAATTATCTTGGAGATAACCATAAATATTTGAATACTTTTATTTTTCCTTTGATTTAGAAAGATTCGACCATATCTTGAGATATCTGAATGTTCATATATATCTAAAAGCTTTGCTCTTTACTCGGATGCAGGAGAAATCATCTGACCGAAACCTAGAACCTGGAACCGAAAGCTGGAAGCCAAAAGCTAGAAGTTGGAAGCTCGATCCTGGAACCAGTAGGTCTGCGTCCTACTCTATCCCTAGGTTCTTGCAATCAGATTATTTTTCCCAAAAATCGTTATAAATCAGTTGCCTCCTTACAAAAATAATTATTTCAGTTTGCGAAAAAAGTTTATGAAAGTTTATGGTCTTTAAAAGTTTGTGAAATATTTTGCAAACAACCAACCATATATCATATGTATGCTTCCATTTATGGTCTGATCGGATCAGTTACTTGCAAGATGTCTTCGCTAGTCAGAGTTAACTTTAGGCATGATGATATGTATTGTAGATCGAAAGGAACAGTTCTATATGCCAGTAACCCTATTTATGTCATTAATGGCAATGTTTTACCATTCTTGTATCTGTCAGACTCAACTATGAACCGCATATACTTGATGCTCCATTTCCAGAGGATAGAGGATCAGTGGAGTCAGGAGATTGGTCGTCAGTTTTTTCCAACATCACATGAGCCCGAAGTAATTCCGACCAAGCAATGACGAGGTTGCCAAGAAAAACGATTTCAGCGCACGAGGTGGGACTGTTTGAGCCATAATCCGCGGAGGAGCCACCAAGGAAGAAGCGGGGGGGGGGACGTGAAAGATCCCCATTGCGGATTTGGGCACTCTAAGAGGAAGTTCCAAACCAAGCCAGTGTGGAATCATAGTTCAGGCACTGCAGAGATCTCGCTCATTCAAGGACTAAACCAAAGAGTTTATGGATATGGCCAAGATGTGCAAGATGAAACCTGCGGAGGGTTGGTGCCAGTTGTATTGTAGTTGGAGGGATTTTGTAAGGACATTCAGGTTGAATTGAATGTTTTCATGGAACCATTGGAGTTTTCTTTGGTGAGGCGGATAGTTGGTAAAGCCATTGATATCTCGAGCTCTGAACTGGAGGAGACCCGTCTGAAGATTCGCAATGTGATGATGAACTGGGGCCGCCATCTAGAGTTGGTCGCGCTACCCATCATGGATATGAGTCGGGATGCACTTCTCCATTTCACAGTGGCTAACTAAGATCCTAGGTTCATTTCTTTTTCTTTCCTTGTTGGCTTTTTCGTGTTCTTTTCTTACGCAGAGGTTTCCTACCAATTGAGTAGTGTGCCTTAAGCTTTTTACTTATACAATTGGAGTCCTACTCCATTTTACTTATTCATTTCATTTGTTGGCTTTTTAAAGATCTTAGATTAAAGTTTCATGTCATTTCTGAGTTCTTTATGGTTTTGGCTGTTATGACTCGAAGTATGGAGGTTGGAATTTGAGACGAATTCCGATTAATAGGTGGAAAATTGTAGCGGCCTAAAACCTCAAGACCAAAATTCCTTTTTATTATAAAGGTAAGCCCACTAGGTCCAATTCTCATTAGGATTAAACATAGAGTTTCCCCTTATTTTCTTATAAATAGGAAGCTACCCACTATTCCTCATCAGAACCAAAGTGAAGCTCTGAAGAGTTCCAGAGATATTAGAAAACCCAGCCGTCAATATAATATTTTCTCATCTCTCTCTTCCTCGCACGCGCCTCTCTCTCTTGTCATCGTTTCTCTCTCTCTCTCTCTCTCTCTCTCTCTCTCTCTCTCTCTCTCTCTCTCTCTCTCTCTCTCTCTCTCTCTTTGCCCTCTCCTCGCCGTTGCACCAGACCCAAGCCGCCTCGGAGATGTCGTGTGGTGTGTGATTACTGTATTTAATTGTTCCCATGTTCTTGTATTCAGATATATGTTCCAAATCTAGCTCTTTTCCAAATCAATCTCCAGATCTTCAATCCAGGTGAGGTGGTCTCAAAACCAGTTTCTTATATTGATCTTCTAGATTGTTTTATGATGAATTATGTTTGGGTAGTATTGATTGCTTGTTAGGTTATTAGATCATAATGGTTGCTAGGTTTCTAAATGCATATTACATATTGCATAAGAATGCTCATACCCTTTAAAAGTAACTTAATGGACTGCCATGTTTGCTGCGATAGATTAATTGCCATTGTGGATTATTGTATTGCGTGAGCTAGGTTGTTAGAGAAAGTTGAACGAGTGGGTTAATAGATGCATGTAATGGAGTAGCCAAACGATGCTAGGACGGGACAATGTGATACCAATTGCGTGAAAGCTTTGTTGTAAGAGAAAATTGAATGCATATGTTAATAGTTGCATGTAATGGATTATATGAATGACTGGAAGGATGGGACTATGTGTTGTATGTGATTGGTGAGGGTTTCAAAAGTTAGTGGAGATGTGATGATGAGTCTTTACATAAGTGAACCTAGTGAGTCTGGGTGGAGAGTCTAGGGAAGCAGGGGAGCTGCATGCAGGTGTTCATAGTAGAGCATTGATAGGTGCACTAAGTATGTCGGGTGGGGGCGTGGATGTAGCCATGACTCGAGTCATAGAATGTGGTATTTAATGGTTGGTGATGTGTTGTGTGTGTGTAAAGTTGTAGTTGAATGTTTATCGTAATTAAATTATGTTGATATGTTCCTTGCGAGTAGTCAATCCTTGTTTTGCGTTAAACCATATAATTGCTCATGTATAGAGGTTGATCTAGAAGCTATTTCACAGAGTAACCCATTTACTCATGTCGTTCTTTCCCTTTCTATTTTCCCTCCATTTTGCATACCTGTAAATAAAAGTGCTAGGTATGGCTGATTGGTAAATTTAAGGAAAAAGAAATGTGTTTGAAATATTCAGACCATTGACAAGACACGATGACTTGTCTTGTAGTATATATGTTTCCCTAACACCACCCTTTGAACCCTGGTTAGTTTTGGGGGAAGCAGTCTTTACAAAATTGTTATTTTTCACTTTGAAATCTTCAGTTTGTTATTTTTCACTTAATTGAACAGTTTTGTCTTTGTTCATTGATAAGGCATGGAGTTTAACTCCATATACGCCATACCCTCCAAAACTTATTCTCACTACCCCCTCTCTATTCTCATTACCCCTTTATCCTTGCACTCCCCAAAGTAGCCATCTCTTTCATTTACTTCTTCAATTAAATAAACCAACCATAATTCAACAACCTACATGACCTACAAGACAACCTTAACCAATCATAATTCATTTGGCCCACATGTCATCTTCTCTCCTCTTCTTCCTCGTACATTCTTCTCTTCTTCAACCTCCATGGCCGATTTTGAAGCTTCAAAAAATAGGTAAATCTTGCTCATTTTCAATGTTTTTTTGTAAAATAACACTTAAATGTCGTGTATATTATGGATAATAGAATAAATGTACGATTTGATGATAATTTTAGAAATTAAAAAAGAATTTAAAAACTGTGTTTATGTATTTGGAGTATATTTTATGTCTCTTTTGATGATTTTTTGCTGAAATATCATTTAAAACAAATGTATATCTCAGATAGTGTTAAAAACATCCAATGAAAATGATGAGAGATTAAAAACGATTTTGAAAAATGTATAAATCAGGTTTTGGGTATATTTTATGTTCGTTTTGATGATTTTTGTGTGTAATATCATTTAAGATGAATTATACATCATGGGTAAGGATAATTAGTGCAAGGATAAGTTCTGGGTATTAATTAGATAACTAGTTTTAGTAAGACAAAATAGGTTTACTGGAATTACTAGTATTACTATATTTACAATTCTGACTTGTATTACTAGTATTAAAATGTAAAATACTAAAATAAATTATTATTAGTAAAAGAAGATTATACGGTGTGAGAATTAATTCTAATCATCTTAATAATGATAATTCTAATGATATTCCATTTTTTCAGGAATCTCCATTGCACAATCATTTGTTTTGATTATGAAGGATATTATATGAAAGATGGGGCTGAAATAAAATGGATATCGGGAGATGGTGAAGGAAAAGATAAAATTCACACAATTTTGTTGAAGAAATCAGTGGAGGAGATCACTTACTTTGGTTTGGTTGAGCGTATTTTCAGAAAGATAAAGGTATTGAATCTTAGGTGGAAGTGAAGATTAGTTATTTTCCAATGGTATTGTATTCGTACAAGCCATCATACATTTGGAATGATGAAGACGTTTTTGGTTATATACTGCAAGTAAATCATGAGAAGTGTAGAAGTGTTCTACATGTGGAGTTCATTAATGATGAAGTGCAACTTTCAGAAGAGGATGATGAAAATGATGCCTATGTCGGTATATCTGATAGAGAGGCTATAGAGGCTGGTGATGAAGATGGTACTGAGAATGATGAAACTGATGTCTATGTTGGTCTATCTAATAGGGAGTCTATAGAGGCTGCTGATGAAGATGGTAGTGGTGGTGTGCTCACTTTTTATAAAGACATTAAGATGCATGATGGTGTCTATCAGCCTCGGGATGATGGTGTCAATCAGCCTAGGGATTATGGTATAGCTTTGGTTATAGGTCAAGAATTTATAACCAAGGAGGCAGCAAAAGTTCTTATTCAAACAGCTTCATATGAGAAATGTTTTGAGTTTGATATAATGAAGTCGGATACCAAGAGATATGTGGTTAAATTCCGAGGAGCCAAAGATGGCTGCAAATGGTTTGTCCGAGTTGCAGTGTCAAAGAATTCAGATATTTGGACGGTTAGAAGTTACATCAAGCAGCATACATGCTATGTTGTTACAAGAACACTGCCAGAGGCTGGTGATGAAGATGGTACTGAGAATGATGAAACTAATAATGAAGTTATTGGTGGTGTGCTCACTTTTTAGGAAGACATTGAGAGGCATGACAATATCACCGAAAGAGATGAACATGTGTTTGAATATACAGAAATAGGACCACCTGATGAGTATCAGCCACGAGACGTTGGTATGGATTTGGTTTTAGGTCAAGAATTTACCACCAAGGAGGAAGCAAAAGTGCATATTCAGATCGCTTCACATCAGAAGTGTTTTGAGTTTGATATAATTAAGTCGGATACTAAGATATTTGTGATTAAATGGCGAGGAGCTAAAGAAGGTTTAAGTGGTTTGTGCGAGTTGCAAAGTTACAGAATTTAGATCTTTGGACAGTTAGAAGTTACATCAAGAAGCATACATGTTCTGTTGTTACTACAAGAACACTACGTGATAAAAGGAAAGGCACACCACAAATCGTTGCATCTGTTTTGGCTTAAGATTATCCTGGTACATTTGACACACCAGTTCCCAAAGTTCTGATAGATTTGGTTCATCGCAAGGTTGGTGTGAAAGTGTCATACACCTCGGCATGGAGAGGAAACAGAGAAGCTGCTAATGAAGTGCGAGGAAGTCCAGAAGAGAGTTTTTATTATACAGTTATATGGACATGCTGAAGCAAACAAATATTGGCACAAGAACTCGTGTGGAAGTGGATGAGGCCCAAAAATTTAAGTACCTGTTTTTTGCCCTAGGAGCTAGCATAGAAGGGTTTCGTGCGATGAGGAAAGTCCTTATTGTGGATGCAACACACCTCAAGAATTTTTATGGTGGAGTTCTCCTTGTTGCGACTGCTCAGGATCCCGATCATCACCACTACCCAATTGTGTTTGGTGTAGCAGATGGTGAGAATGATGAAATCTGGATATGGTTTATGGAACAGTTGAAAATAGTGATATCTGATGTCCCGGGATTGGTGTTTCTTTCAGATAGAAACAAAAGCTTGATCAAGTCAGTACGTCTAGTGTTTCCTGAGGCCGAACATGGGTATTGCATTTGGCATTTGTCTCAAAATGTTAAAGGTTACGTCCATAACAACAAAGATACTTGTGCATTCAAGTTTATAGAATGCGCACATGCTTATACAAAGGTGGAGTTCAAGTACCTTTATCATGCTTTTCGCAGGAGGTATCCTAGTGCGGCGGTGTATCTTGACAAAAGTGTTGAAGAGAAGAAATGGGTTAGATGTTATTTTCGAGGAGATAGATACAATGTTCACACCACTAATTCAGTAGAATCTTTTAATGGTGTCATTAAAGATGTGAGAAAGTATACCTTACTACCAATGTTTGATGTAATCATTTCAAAAATGGTTGAATGGCTTAACAAGTATAAGAAGAAGGCAGCTAAGATACCATACACAGTGAAGCTTGTGCCTATTGTGAAAACTGAAATGTCTAAAAGATGTGTTGAAGCAGGGTTTCTCACGGTTGAAGAGTTAAACAACTTTCATCTTGAGTATTGTGTGCATGGTTCTAACGGGATGGTTTATAACGTTGATATGGCTATGAATACTTGCAGCTGTGAGCAATTTGATAAAGACAAATATCCTTGTGTGCATGGAGTAGCTACTGCCACATTCATTACTAAGGCAGCTGGAAGGGAACTCCATCTATCTGAGTATTGTTCAAAATACTATTTAGTAGAGCAATGGGATTTGGCTTATCACAGGACAATATATCTTTTTTCTCAGATGTCTGATTGGGTTATACGAGAAGATGTTAGAGCAAATAAAATATTTCCTCCAGATTTTGAAAAGAAGAAAGAAAAACCAGAACAAAAAGATTTCCATCAGTAGCAGAATCCCGTGGAAGAGGAAAAAGAGGCAGAGGGGGAGCTAGAGGGAGTTCAAGAGGCAGAGGGGGAGCTAGAGGGAGTTCAAGAGGCAGAGGCAGAGCTAGAGGAGGAGGTATGGCAGAGTATTTTGAATGAGGAATTGGTGAAGGTTCAGGTGTTTGAATGTTGAAATTTGAATTACGATGTGTACTTCGGACTACTAGGATTATTGGTTTTATTATATGTAACCCCGACTACTAGGATTACTAGTTTTATTATATGTAATTCAGATTACGAAGATTATTGGTTTTATTATGTGTAATTCGGACTATTAGGATTATTGGTTTTATTATGTGTAATCCGGACTACATACATATTAGTATGAGTATTTATGTTTCGTATATAGAACCCATATATTTTGATGATTATTACCAATTTGTAGACTATATATTTATTAAATATGTACATTTAGACTATTTTGATAATTATTTTCAATAGTTTAAGCAAAACCTATTCATTTTTTCAAAAAACTCCCTTAACTTTCATTGTTAGTGTGTGAATGGTTAGACTATTGTAAGAAAAATCTAACAAAATACGCATTTACAGAAAATAGTTTCTTCAAATGTGTTCTTTAACGATAATCATAATTTAAAATCATAGGTTTTACTAAAAAAATAGTTCACATGGTTTTACTAGATAAACATAAAAATTGTCAAAGAATTATTATGTGTAAGGTAATATTACTACATCCTTGAAAACTACCAAGAATTACTAAGTGTAATTAGAATATTATATTTATGTATATAACGGATGCACATTTTACATGAGTATTTTATCAATTATTATTTTAACATGTGCTATGCATTCACGTTTAACATGTGCTATGCATTTTACATGAGTATATTTTTATTATTTTCTAACAAGTTTGTTTTAAACTTAGTAAACCTAGTAAAATCAGTTTTCCATTTAACTCATTTTCGACATATGTTACCTTGAAAATTGAGTTATCCATACCTGTTATCCAACACATACCAATTTAACATCCAAAAGCATAAATATAACATCCAAAATCATAAACATAACATCCAAAAGCAGAAACATAACAAGTTTAAGAAACATCATAAATACTTAAATAAAACATAACAATAGCATTTTATCCCTTATTTTTAAGCTTCTTCTTTGGCCCTTTAAGCTCATCAAGTCTTTCCCTCGGTGAAAGGAAACTGTAACCACTGTGATGGTTCACATTTCCTCTTCCCCATTGGCGTACATGTTTGGGGTGCACCATCAGCATCACTCTTCCTTGGTCTACCCCTCTTCTTAGGTACACCATCAACATCACTCTTTCTTGGTATGCCCCTCTTCTTAGGTGCACCATCAGCATCAGTCGGTGTGACTTTTTTAGATGTTTCCTTCTTCCTTGGATTTCCATACATCATTATTTTTTGCTTGCACATATGCTTGATCTCAGGCCTCGCTGCTTCTTTGGTCCCATCTGTTTTCTCCTCATTATTCTCATCCATCTTCTCCTCATTGTAAACGACCATTACCCACTTTTCTTTTCTTCCTCGGTGTATTTTTCAGCTTCTTCCTCAACAACTTTCCCAACCTCTTTCTCAACAACTTCTCCAACCTCTTCCTCAACAGCTTTCGTAGCCTCTACCTCAACAGTTTTGTTTCTGATTTTTTTTCTATTTCCACAGTCTTCTCTTCTTCCACAACTTCTTCACTGTTTTTTTCCTCTGTTTCCGCAGTCTTCTCTTCTTCCATAACTTCCTCACTGTTTTTTCCTCTGTTTCCACACCTCTCTCTTCTACCACATTTTTCTCCTCACTGTTTTTTCCTCTGTTTCCACACATCTCTCTTCTTCCACATATTTCTCATTATATTTTTCTGGTTCTTCCTCCACAGCTTTCTCTGCTTCCACCGCTGGTGGCGTTATCCACCGCTGTGCATTAACATCATTTCTCTTTTTGGTTGCCATCGCCTTAGTCCTACCACATGGTGGTGTAGGAGTTCCATCGGTTCTATCCGCCATCCTCCCACCACGTGGTGGTATAGGAGTTCCATCAGTTCTATCTGCCATACTCCCACCACGTGGTGGTGTAGGAGTTTAATCGGTTCTATCCGCCATACTCCCACCACGTGGTGGTGTAAGAGTTTCATCTATTCTATTCGTCTGATCTTCGTGATCTTTCTTAGCCTCTTTCTCTAGTTCTTCTCCAACCTCTTTCTCTTCACTGATCTCTGCCTCAACCCGAGCTTCATTGATCTCTGCCTCAACCCGAGCCTCACTGATCTCTGTCTCTTTCCCTTCAGCCTCAGATTCTGAAAAAAATCTCTTCCATGATTCATCTGCCTTTACTCTCCTCTTCTCAGCCTCTTTCTCAATATGGTAGCTGCTTTCACTGTCTTCATCGGCCCCAACCGAGTCCTCAGCATTCTTAACATGTTTTTCATCCTCAACATTCTCACTATTTTTTTTCCTTGCCTCGACATTCTCTTAATCCCCTTCAGCTCTACCAAAATCCCTATTATCCCAATGTCCAAAATCCATAAGTTCACCATAACTCTTCTCCTCATTTCCCTTGCTCTCAATAAAAGTTAACCTATCTTCTATTTTCTTAGTTCTTTTTCTCAAAAGTCCCTGGTTCTTCTCAAGTGTACTCATCCTCAAGCCCATAGTATCCAGCTTTTTCTCCACCGTTAATTTAAGTCCAGAAAATCCTTTTCCCATAGACGCCAAAATGTTCTCTTCCACACCTTTCAAACTCAACTCCAAACAAGAATTAAAAGATGATCCTTCTACAAACGTCACCTTTTCTTTGTCTTTCTTCCTTGTAAACACACGTGTAGCAACATCTAACTCATATAGTTCTTTCCAAAAAAAATTCTTCTGCTTCCCATTTAGCCAATGGTTCCAAATCTCACTTATGCTGCCCTCATGATGATATTCTGGCTCCTCATCAGTGATACGAGCCAGCATAGTTTCCTCACCAATAGTTGGCACCAACACACTGTTAATCTATACTATATAAAAGTTGAGGATATAAGCCATTGAGAGCGTCCACATAGGATGTTAAACGACTAATCATAATATATGACAAATTATTTTTTAATTTATTATCTTTAAAATGTTAATATTACCAAAAAAATTGTTCGTTTCAAAATAAAATAGAAATCAATATCAAATATGGTAAAATTACAAAAGCAAAAACATTATATAATTTAACTTAATACATAACTGATTTTTGAAAATATGATGAATTATTATATATTTTTTAAAAAATGTTAATATTTCCAAAATTATATTAAAACGAAATTAGTGTTCCATATATAATTTAAACTAACAAAATAAATATTAATATTTTACAACTTGCTTAAAAAAGTTAATTGTTAAAGTAAAAAGGGAAATCAAAAGTAAATAGTAATATTAACAAAACATTATTGTCTTCTTAATACGTAACTGATTTTCGAAAATATAAAAAATGTTAATATTTCAGAAATTATATTAAAAAACGAAAATAGTGTGCCATATATAATTTAAAACAAAATAAATATTAATATTTTACAACTTGCTTAAAAATGTTAATTGTTAAAGTAAAAGGAAAATCAAAAGTAAATTGTAATATTAACAAAACATTATTGTCTTCTTAAGTATAATAAAAAATGTTTTAGTAATATTAGTATTTTACAACTTGCTTAAAAATGTTAATTGTTAAAGTAAAAAGGAAAATCAAAAGTAAAATTGTAATTTAGTTTTTAATATAATTTTGAAAATATTAACATTTAAAAAATAATAATATAATAATTCGTCATATTTTCGAAAATCAGTTATGTATTAAGTTAAATTATATAATGTTTTTTACTTTTGTAATTTTACTATATTTGATATTGATTTCTATTTTATTTTGAAATGAAACTTTTGGTAATATTGACATTTTAAAGATAATAAAATATGTTAAAATACAAAATTATGTCCTTTTAAGTATAATAAATCCAAAGTATCATTTATCCCAAAATAAAATGAAAAAATGATGTTAAATAACAAAAACTAAAACTTTTAAAAATGGAAATTCTCTTAATATATAAAATAAGAAATTTCTAATATATGAAGTATTAGGGTGACTATAAATATTTGTCTAAACATCAAAGGGTTTTCAAGATTTAGTTTGACAAAGAGAGAGATTGAAAAAGAAAAGAAATATTTACACAATGGTTGCTTGTGCTTCTTCTTTGGTTTTCAATTATCTTACAAAAGAGTTTAGAAAAAATGAATTTTATGTTACAGTGGTTCACTTTTAAGAAACACGTAACATCATCAAATGTGGTTTACTTATGGGTTTTGAGTTGTTTCTTATTGATCAAAACCGATGTTGCTAACTAATAGTGTGATTCATCGCATATTCCCTCTCTATGTTGTTGCATCAGCTGCTACATGACCAAGTCATCACTATGTATGTTATTTTTTTGAATGAATGTTAAATTTATTCTTGAAAAAATGGTGTTACATTATGTGTGATTATGTTTTTGAATAATCTATACTATATAAAAGTTGAGGCTATAAGCCATTGAGAGCATCCACATAAGATATTAAATGACCAATTAAAATATGACAAGGCACAATTTTAATTTTTTATTCATAAAACTGTCAACATTGCTACAAAAATATTTATTCAAAAAAAAATATACATTGATATCAAATAAGTTTAATAAAAAACAAAATATAATAAATATATTAACGTAATATCTATGATAAATTTCGAAATTTAACATAAGTTAACTAACAAAAGAGTAATTACTTATAATTCAAGACTTTCAAACAATTATAACTTTATAAATTTAAAACACATGATTTAAAATTTTTGATATGCTATTAAGATATTCACAAAACAAAATATGCTATATTTAAGTTGACGCTATTAGTCATTAAAAATTTCCATATATTATTTTAAAGCACCAAGAAATATATTTTGAGTCACTATTTTATTTCTTATTTTAAACGTATTAAGATTACCAAAAAATGTTTCTTAGACAATAAAATAAAAATTAATATTAAAATTATACAAATAAAAATCATTAAAAGAAATAAATTTGATAAAAAATGTGAAATAAGTGAATAAGTGAAATTGCAGAAAAACATGAATAACAATTTAATAACAGTATTGGAGGTAGACGAGCACAAATTTATGATCAATATATATAAGGAAAATGTCATATTGTATATCAAATGTGAATTTAACATTTTAAAATTCTATGTAAGAAAAAATAAATAGTAGAATTTTTTTTAAGTTATATCTTAAGACAGGTTAAGTTTTGATATGACAATATCAAAAGAAAATCGCTTCTTCATAATAATTTTTTTTACTGCTAATGCATTAAGATCAAAATAGCAAACATCCAAATCTTATAGTAAAAAATAAATTTTCATAATTCTTCAAAATGTAAATTAATATTAAAAAAAATGAAAACAGCTACAAAAATTCACTTTTATATAATACAAGAAAAAAATTTATATATAAAGTATTAGTGCGACTATAAATAACTGTATAAAGTTCCATGAGAGAATAAGTAGATAATGAAGAAAGAAAAGAGAGATTTAATAAGGATTGATTTTTGCTTCTTCTTTTGTGTTCAATGACTTTAAAAAGGTTTTAATAAGAATGAAATTATTATTAAAGTGACTCATGTTTTGGGAAAAATGTAACATCAAAGCGGTGATTTGATAATGAGGTTTGAGTTGTTTCTCACTAATCAAAAGAAATAAGGATGTTTATTTAGCCCTTACCAATATATATGTTTATGAAACATACTATATATTATGTTTGACACAAATTTTTACAGGAACAATCTATGCATTCAACTATCTAATCGAATAGGCTATTACAAGGAAAATTTAAAAGCTGATGTAGTCTATACAAGATTGTGAACTTGGTCATTATTAACAAAACAACCTACAATGTGACTTCTCACAAATTCTTCATTAGACCAACAACTTTTATACATGTAGATCATGTTGGCCATGATATTGAGAGGTGAAATTTTATGATTTATTCTTATCCCGAGTTTAACCAAATGGTTGACAAGAGCAAATACCGATATGGTAAAAACTTTATTACTCTCTATATAAAAAAATAAGACATTGTTATCAGGTTTTGATGATATCTTTCCTTTATATAATTTTCCTTGGAAAGTTGGTCCTCATCAACAATGAGAATTATAATTGTCACACAAGTAAAGCAAATGTTATAGCCAATAGTGTGGTATTAATAAGAGTGAGCATGTTTCTTCTAAGTTCATAGTTCTTCTTTATCTTTAAACTTTTTACTAATCATTATTTTGCATTTTCTAATCAATGGACCAATTTTTTATGTTATTCTTTAATTATCTACCAATTTCCATAAATAAATTGATGAAAAGAATTGTTCACAAACCTATCTTACTTCTCGCTACAACAATGAACTTAAGAATCTCTAGAAATTTTTAATCTCAAACAGTACATTTACAAAAATATAATAAACTAAAATATCTATAAGATATATATATATATATATATATAAAACATAATTAAACAAAAGTATTTCAAGTATATATGAGCATATAATAAATATATAGCAATAACACATTTATGATATAACTTTGATAAGGAAATAGAAAAATTAAACATCATGCTTATAGATTAATTTTTTATTTCACCCAAATTAAAAATAAATAAAAGTATAATAAAATATTTATAATAGTACCATCTTTATATGCATTCAGCAATCTATCAAATAATAACCAGAAAATGTATCTTTAAATAATATAAATAGTTATACATAATTTATAATATAAGCAAATACTAAATAGTAATAAAATTGAAATTACAGTTTTGTAAACTAATAAAGTATAAAAACATATTTTAAAAATATTTTCAAAAAAAATAAAATTTATAGAAATCATTATAATTTGTAAATTAAACTTTTGATAAAAACTAAACTAAATTATAAATGCAGACTCGCGCGTAGCGCGAATATAAAATCTAGTAACCTAAAAAAATCAGTAAGGTCAGTTTAAATATTCTATTGTGCCAATTTATACTAAATATTATATACATGTACCTTTGTATTTTCAAGCGCTTCATATATCTCTTCCAAAGGATAATCCCTCATACTACTCTTTGTAAACCGATTTTTGCACATCGTAGGACAGTCTTCGCTAGACGTGTCTGAAGAGAGTCGAAATGTTTTCCCCAGCTTTGGAATGCATTCAAAAGTCAAACCTACACAAATCAAGTGTCGCGGTGTCAGGTTTTTGATTATTAAACAAGTAAAAATATTACTAAATGTTTTACCTCTAACGGAATTATAAATCCAGGAAAACTGCATGTGTCATGCACTTCACCCTTCAGAAGCCCCATCATATGTTTAATCGACTTAGTTGCATCTTCAAATGTTAGACGCCCCCAAAGAAATGTTCTGCAAACATCCAAGTCATCCACAATCCTTAAGATGAACGGGTCTAAAGGTCCATTATCCTTTGGACCTCCTCTAATAACCTGACCAAGGAAGAACAACACAGCCATCTTCAATCTATCATTACATGCCTTCATAGACAACAACTTCTGCTCGACATCCTTTATGGTGATCTTTTGGTTTCCACCGAAGTAATAATCCACAAACTTAGAACTCCCAAGCTTCAAATACCTCTTGGGATACTCATGGAAGTCTAAGCCAGATATGAGTGCATGCTCCTCATAGAATAGCGGATGGGTACACCATTCACCGCAAACCAAGCAACATCATCTTCTGGAGTACAAATGGTGTGCATGAGTAACATCCACATTACTTGGGGTTTCATGTATCGTTCATCAGGAATGTGAAAGAAGTGTTGAAACTGAGGATGGCTTGTGAACCATCTCACCTTGGCTTTAAGATTGTTGATCACATCAATTGTGTTGCTCACAAAGCACTTCGTTTGAATCTTGCAAGTCTTCGTGTATTCCGTGCTCTTGAAGTAAAATTCAAGGGGTTACGCTGGTTGTCTTGCCTGCAATAAAAAAATATATTTCTATATTAGTCTTTCGTTAAATATATATAGAAAATTACTAAGACTCGTATATTTAGTTAAACTAGTAAACTAGTAAGACCAGTAAACTAGTAAACTAGTAAGACCAGTAAAACTAGTTAAACTAGAAAAACTAGTTAGACTAGTAAGACTAGTATGACTTTCTCACAAAAAAATGATTAAAAAGAATGCGGTCATTACCTTATATGATACAACAGACATTTCTTCACTTTCGGAATCAAGTGAGAGTGATACTACAGTCAGTTCTTTCACTGAAGTACTCTTTTAACGTACTGCATCTTCTTCTGCCGACTCATTCTCATCTGAGACCGCCTTATTTCCATCTGAGATTGCCTTTCTAATTCTAGTAGATTGACGTCTTCTCTTTTGGCCCTTCATTTTTTGTACAAGACGTTACAAACTCAACAAACAATCTACTTCAAATGTAAACCGCATAGCAACATCAAACCGAGCTCATATATACATACTAAACACAAAGTACAACTCACCCGATTCACAAAACACCTTTTATCCGAGTTTAAGTCAATATTTTAACATGGGTTCTCCAACTTTTTTTTCATGCCATTCAACTATTTTGATACAAACTACACAAGTCAAAAGCCCACAAATTCGCAACACATATCGGTCTCATCCCAAATATCATCTTCACAAAACATCATTGACCTAATTTGATATTTCATCATCTTTTCCCCAATTTCAAAGCCAAAACATAATTTTCTCTTTCAATTTTCAAAGATACTACTTTCCTCCAATTTTTAAAACCCTAATTTCAAAATCCCATCAAAACAAGAGGGACAAAAAAACTTTTACCACGATGTGCGATGAAGATGAAGATCGTTGGATGGGGCGTCGATTTCTATGGATAATATAGAAGAAACAACAAAATAACGGTTGGGTTTAGGGCGAAGGCCGTCGTCTTTTCAATCGCACGAGAGAGAGGGGGGAGTCGCGAATTAGAGAAGTGAGAGAAAAATGAAAACGATGTCGTTTTAGAGTTTAGATTAAAGATCCGAGTTTGACCCAATTGGATCTAGGTTTTGATCGAATAGTTAAGTTGAATTCCTGTAATAATTCGATTTCATTAAGAGTACAAATATCTTTCTCTCAGTTTTATATTTAAAATAATTTAAAAAAAATTATTGCTTGGGTATAGGAGTTTAACTCAATATGTCCCACCTTCTCATCTAAAATTCTTCTTTCTCCCCTTAATAAAATATATTTTCTTTTTATTTTCTTTTTTATTTTCTTTTATGTAGATAATGTGGCTAAAGACTCTAATATCCTTAATGGATCAATGTTATTACTAACCACCCACCCATACAGAATTAAAAATAAATGAAAAAGAAAAAAAAAGCTGTAAACTTCTATTTTCCTTGATTGTGGATCCTATTTGGTCGTATCTTCTTCTTTCTTCTTCGAACTATCTTTATCTCTCATGATGAACTGATTTCCTCATCAGATTCTTCAATCTCGCACGCGTTTTGATCTTCCATGTCTACAACCTTATCTTTGCGACGATTTTCACTTTCTGTCTGTATCGAAGTAAACCAACCGAGCGAATCTCAGGTCAGTCCTATCTCACTGGTACATAGCGTACAGATCTCGTGAATGATTTTCATGTGGTTATGATCTGCGAATCCAGTGAAGACTAGGGTTTTGTTTCTTTTTGTCAAAGTTTTGATTTTTAAATTCTAATTGAATCTGAGAACAATGTAACTCAAGTAGGGCTAACGGTGTGTTGGAACTGGTAAATATGTCATTGTTTCATATAACATCTTAATCTTCTCTGAATCTCTTGTTATGTTACTCTAAGTAGTGTTTTATTCATCCATGATACCCGTCTACTAACTTTAGTTATGTGCTACTGTTGAAATTAGTCACTAAAGCTTTTTCTAGTACGGAATTGAAGAATAAAGTCATCATGACTGAGTCTGTAGGAGTTGTTTTGAGTATGCTATTTTTTTGAATAAGTCCTACGAGAATCTTAGGCTCAATATTTTTGGATCTCTTTTGTTACTTCATCTATTTAAGTTCTTTGTAAGCTTGAGTTTATTCAATAAGAAAACTGAGTACTTTCAGATACACTTGTTCTTTCATTGAGTTTGTTTGATCCAACAAATAGTTGTGAAAAAATCATTGTTTAGGATTTGAGCAGATCTTGGTGCCCTCATACTAATTAGTGTACTTTCTACCTTGTATTTTTTTTTAAACTAAACAAAGATCCAGAAGTCCATTGACTGTTTTTAACATATTTTAGTGCCTTCATGCTCGTTAGTTTACATTGAAATGGCAATCAAATTGCAAAGTCCTTTTGATTCTGATAGCCATATCTTAAGTGATACTTGTTTTCGTTTGTCTGTGGCAGAAAGTTGATTTCATTGAACTATACAATGAGAAACTTCTTGTTAAGCAAGAGAATGAGAACTAATACAAGTTAGTAGAGCAGAGGTCAAGATAAACTTCTGTTTTACATGTCTTTTACGAAGGTTTGTTTCTGAGTTTTCAAAACAGGTCAGAACTGCTGAACTAATGGAAGGCAGTAGATCAGAGTTCATGACGCCCTATGTGTTCATAATGAGAACCAGCGTTTTATAACATTCAGGAACCGCAATGTATATGTGTGGAATTTTAGAGCTCGTGACTTTCTTTAAGGATCATCTCATGTGGCATCTGGACTGTAACACAAACATAACAAGTGATCAAGATTGAAGGAGCGAAGACGAAGCATAAAACAAAGGCTTCAAATATTTTTTTTGTGCTTTTAGACGTTTTAAACTTGGTATTTGTTGCAAAAGACAAATTTTGGACAGCTGGATATATTTGGTTTAAAATATGTCAAAAAATGGGTTAGTTGGACAGCCGGATTTACTAGGGGGTTTATTGTATTAAGGATTTAGAAAATTCAAGATTTGAGCAAATTCAATAAAGTCTGATATTTGATCAAATTTTTTTTTAAAAAAAATTGTACAAGTTTAAGGATTTTTGGAAGAATTTCGGAGTTTTTGAAAAAAGCCTTTTAAATTTAAAATATTCATTTTAAATAATAATATTATTTTTTAATTATTATAATTTGATAGTTTATCATTTTATGAAATATATAAGTGTTTTTTAAAAAAAAAATTCAAATATTTTTTAATTTTATTTTTCACTTCAAACATTCGATTTTCTTTTAAAAAATATAAAGTACAATTTAAAAAAAAAGTCAAATACCTTACAAGAATTAATATTTCGATTCATTATTTTTACTACCAAATATCATCTAAATCTCAGAAAATTTTGAGTTTAATTAGTAAAACCATAATAAAAAGCAAGTTTTTGTAGTTGAACCAATGCTTTTACACAATTGTTGCTATTATAAAAAAATATTTCATATACAATTTACCATAAAAGAATATTTATAAACAATTTACCAGAAATATATATAAAAATTTTCACAAACACATAGTAATACTTTGGCAAATTTTAGATTTATTAGTAAAACCATGTCCAAATAAAATATTTTGTAACAAAACCAATAAATTTAATATTCTATTTACACTTAGTAATTTTTTTGGTAATCTTTAAGGTATTAGTAATCCTATTTTACACATAGTAGTACTTTGGCAAATTTTAAGTTTTATTAGTAAAACCATGTTCAAATAAAATATTTTGTAGTAAAACCAATAATTTTGTACAATGAATGTAATCAAGGAAGAGTATTACATAAACAGTTTACCAGAAATAAGTATTTTTATAGATTCTTCTTACTATAACCTTATGATTCACACAACAACCATGAAAGTTAATGAATCATTTTGAGAAAATGATAAACATTCCTAAGACTATAGAAAATAATCATCTAATTAATTTTAATAGTCTTATTTACTATATGCAAATTCTACTAATAGATAATATATGAGTTCTATATGTTAAATATACATATTACTTGCAATATATAAAGGCTTCAAATTACTCATAATAAAACCAAGTAATCCTAGTAGTTCAAATTATATATAGTAAGCCGAGTAATATAGTAATCTAAATTACACACAATAAACTCAATAATTCTAATAGTCCAATTACACATAATAAACCTAGTAATCCTAGTAGTCCGATTACAACAATGAAAACATAATAATAATCATATGTGTAGTAGTGATGATCAAATTATGAACCTAGTAATTCCTTGAAAAATAAAAAGAAAGATTTTTAGTAATTGGGTAGTAGTGATGATCAAATTATGAACAATCACAATAAGTTATCAGCTATTTATATATCTCTTAGTATATCCCTTAATATTATTTGTAGAGTAATTTCATATGTGTTATCATCATATCCTTATTTAACACCTAATATATATATAATTCGTGTACAACTATAAATTTCCTTAATTAACAAAGTAAGACATGAACAACAAAATAAACCAAAATACAAAAAAGTAAACTACAAAATATTTAAATTTATATATTAACAGTATATTTATTATTTTACAATTTCTAATTTTTTTAATCCAATCATAAATATAAAATATTAAAATAAGAAGATAAAAGTTTTTTTGTCACACTTTTAAATTGAAAGGTTTAAACCAAAAATATTTACCCTTTTTATGATAATTTATTTTTGAAATATTATTTAAGTAATTTTCTCTACTATTTATACTTATAAAATTAATATTAAAATAAACTCAAAAATTGAAAAACAGAATATATAAAATGAGAATTGTTTTTACTAATTTGAACTTGTGTTAAATATAAGGGTAATAACATATTTTAGTAATTAATATTATAATAAAATTTTAGTAATTTTTAAGACGATATTAATCTAATTATACCACTAACTATCAGAGTTACCACCATTTAAAAATCTTACTACTACAGATCCATGTAGTCTCCTATAAACAAAGTTTAATCTTTTTTTTGTTCAACAAAGTTTAAACCTACACACATTTTTCAAATTTGTTTTCAATCTCTCTCTAAATTTCTATCTAATCTTACAATATTTACATATCCATGATATATATTTCATTTTAATGATATTCTATATTTATTATTTTATAATTTCTAAATTTTTTAATCCAATCATAAATATAAAATATCAAAATAAAAGATAAAAGTTTTTTTGTCACACTTTTAAATTGAAAGGTTTAAACCAAAAATATTTACCCTTTTATGATAATTTATTTTTGAAATATTATTTCAGTAATTTTCTCTACTATTTTAATATTTATAAAATTCATATTAAAATAAAAACGAAAATTGAAAAACAGAATATATAAAATGAGAATTTTTTTTACTAATTTGAACTTGTGTTAAATATAAGGATAATACCTTATTTTAGTAATTAATATTATAATTAAATTTTAGTAATTTTTACGACGATATTAATCTAATTATACCACTAACTATCAGATTTACAACCATTTAAAAATCCTACTACTATAGACCCATGTAGTCTCCTATAAACAAAGTTTAATCTTTTTTTTTTGTTTAACAAAGTTTAAACTTACACACAATTTTTAAATTTGTTTTCAATATCTCTCAATTTTTATCTAATCTTACAATATTTACATATCCATGATATATATTTCATTTTAATGATATTCTACAAAAAAAAATCATCAAAAAGACAAAAAATGAACTTGAAACTCAAAATACAGTTATAAAAAACATTTTTAAACTCTTAAAATTTATATCAAATCTTATATTTTTTATTATCCATAATATAAATTTTATTTTAATGACATTTATATTTTTTTTTATTAAAACAGATAAAAAGCACCTACTTTTGAACTAAATTTTCATTAATGGTAGAGCATAAAATAGGGTGATGTGTGCACGAGAGTATAAGGAAAAAGAAGATGAAAAGTTGAATAATGTAATTGGTTAATATTGTTAGTGGGGTTGGTTGTTGAAAATTTATGGTGGAATGTTAGTTTATTTAATTAAAAAATTAAATATAATGAAAAATTAAATTGGGAAAAAGGATAAAAGGATAGTGAAAATAAAGAAGGGGTAATGAAAATAGAGAAGGGATAATGAGAATAGTTTTAAGGGGACATGAGACATTTTGAGTTAGAAATATTTACCTTCTAAGTCACTTTATGACTTCTATATTTCACCAAAGGTCACTTTGCACTTGAGACCCCCTTTTTGTGCTAAAAAGTTCATTCTACCCTTTAACCTTTCTCTCTTCAAAAAGTTCTCTTTTTTCGTGAAATCAAAGACTCTAACTATTCTCATCTCTTTCCTCCAATTTCATAATATTTGCTCAAATCAATACAAAATCAGAAACCTCCTCTCATCTCTTCATCTAATTCCTACCATATCTCTTTTTTTTCGTCGTAGAGACATACGAGGTTTGTTTTCTAGTTTTCTTGGTTTTTTTGCTCCAGATTTGTCTTTAAACTCGGTAATCTTGAGCCCTTGTATAATCCTTCTTTAATTGGATTTTCCCACTTACAATTTTGTTTTTAAACCCCGGTCGATTTTTTCCAGATTCGTTTTCAGTCCAGACGACCTCCATCCACACCTCTCCTGTCCACGATTCATCACCCGTCCACAATTCGCATGTTCACACCTCACCCGTTCACGAAAACCGCGTCCACAAAGACCCCGTCCACAAAGATCCCGTCCATACCTCACCCGTCCACGAAAACATCGTCCACACCTAATCCGTTCATCCCTCGCGTATCCACAGACCCATTTACGACAACCCATTTATTGTGTTGCTTTTAGTGTGTTAAGATTGTGAAAGCGTTAGAAGCATTTTTTCTTCCTCTCGAGTGGATGGCTCAATATTTACTCCAAACCAGATCTACTAGATTTTATTCGTCATGTGCTTCAGGACACCAAGAAGTTAATATGATACAGAGCATTACTGTTCACCAGTCTAGACGACCTCCATCTACACCTCTCATGTCCCCGATCCAAACCTCCATTCATCATCCGTCCATACCTCCCCCGTCCACGAAGACCCGTCCACACCTCACCCGTCCATCCCACGCACATCCACAGAGCCATCTTCGACAATCCAACGACGACACAACCTAAACACCAGCTTCTAATGCTATAAAGCAAACAAACTAATAACCTAATAAATAAGGAAAGCTAACCAAACTAAATATTTTTTGTTCAAACCAAACCAAACCATCAAAACAAATCAATTCTTGTCTTTGTTTCATTAAGGGCATAAAAGTCATAAAAACCCATTCTCACTTAAAAAAGTGACCCTCCAGCAAAAAGTGACTTTCTTTGTAATAGAAAAGAAAAATGTGGTCCATTTGGTAAGTAACTCTTTGAATTAATCCTCTTGAGTATACTAAAATTTTTTTAGAACCCTTGGGCCATATTGAGTTATCCGAAAGGCATCTCCAATTTTGGACTTTAAAGAGAAAGAAAAATCTACATATAAACTGATAAGGACGAGTCCACAAGAATTAAAGAACATCACCTACATTTCTATCTTCTTCTATCTTCCGCCATTGATTGCGCTTTTTGATTGAAGTGCCCATAAACAAAAAAGCAAGATTCCTCATTCCTTCTTCCACGCACGTCCTCTCCTTTCTCCTCTTCTTCCATTTCATAGCTACAATTTGCCGAGAAATGGACAATGTCGTTTACATGACTCTTTGATTCCTTTTACCTGTGAAGAACACTGTTTGTTTTTTCTTTTTTTAATTTAAAAAAAATTGATTCGAATTGCTTCTGTTGAAGTCATGCAGATAATATGCTCGATGCTACTAGTCTTAGTGATAAGCGTTTCAGGGTCTTCGGACTTTGAAGCTCTTTTGGAGCTCAAGAAAGGCATACAGACAGACCCATCTGGTAAAGTTCTTACTTCATGGGATGCAAATGCTTTATCCTCTGATATGTGTCCTCTAGACTGGTACGGGGTTTCTTGTAGTAGCGGAGATGTTACATCCATAGATTTGAACGGCTTAGGTCTGCTTGGAGATTTCAGTTTCCCTGGTCTCCGAAAGCTTCAAAACTTGTCGATATCGAATAATCAGTTTTCTGGAACTCTCTCCAAGATTGTTTCTCTGAAGTCTCTTAAGTATTTGGATGTATCGAACAACGTGTTCCGTGGCTCATTACCTTCTGGAATTGATAATCTTGACAAGTTGAAGTACCTTGATTTGCAAGGAAATAGTTTCTCTGGGGAAGTGATGAGCTTGTTTACTCAGCTACATAGTGTGGATTATGTAGACATAAGCAGGAACAACTTCTCGGGTTCACTTGATTTGGGTCTCGCAAAGTCAAGCTTTGTTTCTTCGATTAGGTACTTGAACGTGAGTGGGAACTCTTTGGTTGGACAGCTTTTTGCTCATGATGACGGCATCCCGTTTTTCGATAGTTTAGAGGTGTTTGATGCTAGCAGTAACCGCTTCTCTGGCTCTGTTCCTTTCTTCAACTTTGTTGTCTCTCTCAAAATTCTTCGGTTACAAGACAACCAGTTCTCGGCTTCTTTACCACAGGGCCTTCTGCAGGAGAGTTCAACCATCTTATCCGAGCTAGATCTTAGCCTCAATCAACTTGAAGGTAAGAGAACTCCTATGAATAACTATTGTTTTCATAAGCATTTCTTTGCAAATATTCTTTAATGCTTTGTCGCAGGTCCGGTTGGAAGTATAACCTCTTCAACACTAAAGAAACTCAATTTGTCTTCAAATAGACTATCGGGGTCCTTACCATTGAAGGTAGGCCATTGTGCCATTATTGATCTAAGTAACAATAACATCTCAGGAGACTTGTCAAGGATACAGAGTTGGGGGGATTATGTAGAAACTATCCGGTTGACTTCAAACTCACTCACTGGAACATTATTACCTGGCCAAACTTGTCAGTTCTTGAAGCTGATTTCTCTCGAGGCGGCTGACAATTCCTTGCAGGGTGTGCTACCTTTTATCTTAGGAACTTATCCTGAATTGAAAGAGATTGACCTCAGTCATAACCAGCTTAACGGATTCATACCGGGAAACCTGTTGGTGTCGGAAAAGTTGACGACTCTCAAACTGTCAAACAATAATTTCTCTGGCTCACTACCTCTTCAAGATGCAACTACTTCAGGAAAGCTTAGCTTGACCAGTATTGATCTGTCACATAACTCCTTAAGTGGAGTTCTCTCCGAGGAACTAACCCGCTTCCGCAATTTGGTTAGTCTAGACCTTTCTTATAACAACTTCCAAGGGAATATACCTGATGGCTTCCCAGACAGCTTAAAGGTATTCATTGTCTCTGCCAACAATCTCTCTGGAAACCTACCGGAGAGTCTTGGAAGATTTCCAGTTTCAGCGTTTCGTCCAGGGAATGCGTTTCTACTGATTGTGTCAGAAAACCATAATGATATAACCTTAGGAAAACAGCATGGGTATCATATGAAATCTTCCATAAAGGCCGCTCTGATCATAGGCTTAGTCGTGGGTGCTGCTCTACTACTTGCTCTTGTCTGTGTGTGGTTCCATTTTATGCTAAAGAAGAAGCACGACGAAGAGAAAATTGATGTAAGTGAAGAAGAAAAGAGTAGCCTGCAGCCTTCTCATGTGATTGCTGAAACGAGTGTACCTTCTTCGTCTTCTACTTCCACAACAAAGGCCAAGCTGCTGGTTTCTTCTCCACGTGTCTCCCAATATAGTGACTCTGAGAATCCTTCATCCCAAGTATCTTCTTCCACTCCATCGCTGTCTAGAATCCATAATTCTCGCCAAACTTGCGTGAAACTGGATGGGAGCCTGTACGTTTTCGACAGTAGTCTTACGCTTACAGCAGAGGAACTGTCTCGTGCTCCAGCTGAAGCTATGGGAAAGAGCTGCCATGGAACACTGTACAGAGCTGTGCTCAATTCTTCTGATTCTGTATTAGCTGTCAAATGGTTAAGGGAAGGGACTGCAAAAGGCATGACGGAATTTGCTAGGGAGATAAAGAAACTTGGGAACATCAAACACCCAAATCTTGTTTCTCTTCAGGCTTACTATTGGGGCCCGAAAGAACACGAGAAGCTTATCATATCAAGATACATTGATGCACCCTGTTTAGCTTTCTATCTCCAAGGTAAGTAAAGCCTTGCATAGTAAGTAAGGATCTTGATTAGGAAGTTATTTGATGTTATTTTACCAAAAAAAAAAAAAAAAGTTATTTGATGCTTCACTCGTTATCTTTTTTCTTCTTTTTTTTTTTTTTTGGTTTGCAGAGGCTGGATTGCTAAACCTCCCACCATTGTTGCTGGAAAATCGTCTTAAAATTACTCTGGACATAGCCACTTGTCTTAGTTACCTGCACAACGAGGAAGCAATTCCACACGGGAATTTAAAATCAACCAATGTTCTCCTAAAACCTCCTGAGCTTAGTGCACTCCTGACAGATTACAGTCTCCATCGGTTAATCACTCCAGAAGCCACATCAGAGCAAGTTTTGAATGCCGCTGCTCTCGGCTACTGCCCTCCAGAGTTTGCTAGCTCGAGTAGACCCTACCCTTCTATGAAAAGCGATGTGTATGCCTTTGGGATCATCTTGTTAGAGCTTCTAACAGGAAAAGTGTCGGGAGATAGCGATGATCCAGGGATCGTCGAATGGGTTGTAATGCTTGTGGGACAAAACCGTGCGGCCGAGTGTTTTGACCCATCCATTATTAAGACAAAAAATTCCCCTGGAGTTCTTACTGATGTCTTGCAGATTGCTATGAGCTGTATCTCACAGGCACCAGAGAGGCCCGACATGAAATCCGTCTGTCAAGAGCTTTTTAGAATTGTTCTCAAAGGGAAAAACTAGAAGAGGGATAAATACTATCATCATTTTTCTTTGTGAAAAATCGTTGATCATATTGTGGAGGATAATATGCTCTCGTATCAATTCCTATTAACTCATGATTCTATCACATATTTTGTAAACTTCTACTTTAGGAAACCACCACAAGTCTCTACCTTTGTTATATAGACTGATGGTATTTTGGAATGAATCATAAAACCCTTCTACAATATCGCATCCCTTTCTTTTTTGTCATGGTATCAAAGCCTCACCATACGTTCTCATTCGATATAAATGAAAATCAAACACGATCAATGGCGACTGAGTAAGGAGGGGAATCTCACCATATGGTTTAACGGTAGCGGAAACTGAAAACAAATAACTATGATAAATGGATGTGTGGATTCAGGCTAGCGTTTCTTTCAAGAAAGAAGTTGAACCGACCCAAATCCAATTCACTCTGTTTTGTAGTATATCCTTAAGAAAAGGCAAACAATTTGCATTTAACCCATTTATATCGTCTAGAATTCTTAGGTATGAAATCATTCCTCCTTTGTTATTGCAGGTACTCTTTTATCAAAGAGTAAGGATAATTTATTAAAGTTGATGCATTCATTTAATCATTTCCCCTATTTTTCTCACTACTTCATAATTTCTCTATATTCAGAGAGTATTGTATCGTTACTATACTATTATTTGACAACACGTTTAAATAAAAATGTTATAATTTGATTAGTTCATTAGCTCATTATTGTGGCTCAGCTAAATTTAATTGTAACATAGCATTAAACCTCTATATCAATTTCGGTTCTCTTAATCTTATCTTTAGTTATCCTAATTAAAACTCGCTAGTTTATTATCTTCTGATTTTGATTTGGT
This sequence comes from Moricandia arvensis, assembly GCA_905132765.1. Taxonomy (NCBI): domain Eukaryota; kingdom Viridiplantae; phylum Streptophyta; class Magnoliopsida; order Brassicales; family Brassicaceae; genus Moricandia; species Moricandia arvensis. Next base: position 117,622 of record CAJHQP010000300.1, on the reverse strand, counting down.
CCCCAACTATTTTGTCAATTCATATATTATATGGTTTCAAATCATATTTTGTTAAACCTTAATGTATATAAAAATACTAGATGTTACATGGTTTAAGCATGTATATGATTTATTTGTTACACAAAATTACATAATATGTGATTCCAATTTTAAAATTACATGTTCTGTGATTTAAGGATTAGTGTTTATGTATGTATACTTTTGGTTTACATACATACAACATCATAAATTTGTGATGTTTAGAGTTTAGAGTTTAAGGGTTTGTATTCCATATAGTTATGGTGCAATTTCTAGGGTATAATATGGTTTATGTTTCCTGCGAAACGTATGATATTGCACTTGATATTCTCTTTTAATATTGTTTCCAAAAAACATATGTTAATATATTCAAACTTCAAAAATTCGGTTTTGTAACAGACAATATCCCTAGGTATATACCATAAATCCTTTAGGCAATCATTTCAAATATCATCTATTATGGTAAATAAGATATGAATTTAATTTTTAACCTTTTAAACCGGAAACTATGATATACTTTGGTACATTCTTCTTTCTCTTAGGTTAAGCAGTCATATATATATATATATATATTTCATCTTATTTACAACCTAACATTAGGACTCTCTTATCTCCAAATAAAATGTCGATTATTGCACGAAATTTACAACACTATGTTCAGTCAATCTATTAGTAGCAACCAGTGAAACTCAGAAAATTCGTATGAGACTATCAACAAATGGACTTTGTACAATGCCAAAGCAGGAAATTCTATTGAGTTAGTTTTTTGGAATGCATCTGTAAGTATATTATTCTATTTACCAATATTTTCATAATACTAAAATCTTTTCCATTCCGACTAATCAAACTATAAATTCATCTTTTTAAAATTTCAAAGGGTGCCATATTGCACGCATCTATTGAGAATAAACTTGTAATGAAACATATACATCTTCTAAACAAAGGTCAAGCTTTATCAATCAACGCATTCATTCTGAGAGAATATGGTGATGATTCAGAACAAGTTCATATCCTTACAAACTGTATATCCTACATACAACTAGGCCCAAAGCGCTGACAGATTTTCCTGATGATGTACCTGAAAAATACTTTGTTGACTTTGGTGAGGTATTAGATGAAAAATATGAAAGACACATATTAATTAGTAACAATATTCTTATAATCTTATATATTCAGTAGTTTAAAATAATCATGCCTTTTTAATTATTTACAGTTGCCTAATCATTCATGTTTGCAGTTTCCAATTCATTTTATTTTATAGATGTCATTAGGCAAATCATTCAAGTTGGTAACGTTGACGAAGTGAAGACAAAAAGAAAGTCAAAAAATTCTTCCAAACTTCAACTGATTTTGCGAGATAAAAAGTATGGGTTGTTCATATTTGTATAATATAATCAACAACATAGTATTTTATAGAAATTATATATCAATGATAGTACACTTAAGTGTACTTTGTGGAGAAATCATGCAAAACGAACATTTGCTTATACCACCAAAAGCGATGGATGCGGTTGTGGTATGTGTCATGCGTTTTATGTCAATCAAATCTTACAAAGGTATAACAATTTTAAAATGTTTCCTCTTTTATCCAGTTTCTAAATACAAAAATCATATGTCTATTTTCTTCTGAGGTTTTATAGGTGAGACAAGCATATCTAATGCTTTCAGTGCCACGAATATATTGTTTGATCCTGCTACTGAACATGTTGATAATTTCAGAAATTGATGTATTTCTTCAACATATGAATATCTTTTCAAAATAATATGATATTATGCATAATTAATTACTGTTGATTTGTTATAAATTTTTCACAATAGGTTGTCCGGTAATCATCAAATGATTACACAAGGTTCTTTTGGTCATATATCATATGGTAATTCTTTAGATATTCGCAGTGAGTCTTTTGTGAGAAAACATCGCAAGAATTTATCTGGTATTTTAGAGTCAACATCGGTAAGTATAAAATGAATACGTTTATGTTCAATACCATTTTCCAAAATTTTCTTATATACCATATATCATCCATTTTTGAAAAAGAACATATCAACCAAATGCTATATTATATATAGTTTGGAAAAGCGGTTTGTTTTGTTACCATCAAAAGTATTGATACTTCAAAAAGTTGATATTATTGGGCATGCAAAACTTGTAACCTTAAAATTTAGGAATATGGTGAGTTTTTTGACGATGATGGAACTCAGCCGAAGTAAAAATTGTAAGACTTGTGGCGATGTTGATCTAGTATTCCTAAGGTATATTATATTAATATGTTTATGTAATTTTGTAAGATTATAAATCTAAAATCTTAAATTGCAAACTAATGTATTTTTTGTATTTAGATATTATTTGGTTGTGCGTGCATGTTATGATTATGATGAGATTGAGGTTTTTGATATTCGATCAAATTGCTGAAAATTTTGTCGAAATATCTGCCGATAACTTGATATGTGAATAAGACAAGGTAAGTTTATATAGTATATATTTTATTTTATCGTGATTATAATATCTTTTGTAATCTTTGTATCTGCTTCAGCTTGATCACATAGTAGTTTATCATGAGTTACTTAATTCCATTGTTGGGAAGATAATTTTTTTTAAGGTCTCACTCAAAGGGGATAATAATAAGTTCGGAAACTCTACTTATGTTGTGGACTGTTATTTAGATGATTAAGACATTATTGATGAGTGGCTTGAAAATTCTTTTCGGGTATTTTACGATCTGTATTTTTCTTCATACGCAATATGATATGTTAGCATAAAGTTATTCATATTATAGTATGATTCTTTCTCACTTAGTTACATTGCTTATGCAGTCTTTGATGCTTACAAGTACTGAAGATTTTTGTAAATCAATTCTGGCAGACACTCAAACCCCGAATTCAAAGAACGAGAACCATAAAATGGATGTTGGAGATCAACAATCTGTTTCAAAATGGATTAAAATACAGAGAAATAAATGTTTTTTCCCTTTCTCTTATGTTGTCAATTTAATGGTTTTGCTACTTTTATTTGGTCTATATTGGTTACAATGTTTATATTTCTTACTTTTGATATTGAATAATGATTATTTTGCTACCTTCATATTCTATATTGTTTGAAGTTTTTTTTCTTTGTAACAAATGGTAATTAAAATAAATAATAGATTTAAATAAATTAAGACAGTAATACCAAATTTTACATCATATTCAACTATGGGGTTTACATATAATAAAAGAAGTCTACTCCATAGACTTATTATATAATCAACATCGTAATTTGATTTAATAAATTAATTTTAAAATGTATACAAATATTTTTTGGTGAACTTTTTAATTAATCATCACTATAAGGGTTAATATGAAGTTTGTAAACTAAAAACTGTATATATTGATCAATTTAAAAGAATATATATTGATTGATAACCATGTGTTAGACAATGTTTATGGTTTATCAACAAAGGTTCCTAACATGTTATGACTTTAAAGGTTAGATTTTAGATTGAGATTTTTTTTTGGTTTATTGACTTAAATTTGTATATTAATTTTAAATAGCTTATATTTTAAATAATTCAATATTTGATACAATAATTGAGACATTTTTTATTATAAACCAAATATTAGGGTTTGATTTTTGTAGTTTAAGGTATAGTAGACCTACAATAAAGTCTACTGCATTGTAGACTTCACAAGAAGTTTATAGTGTCGTAAATTTTAACCTAGTTATAATTTGTGTCTCCTTATATAAATGACATTTACATAGTCTTTCTCTAAAATGGCTACACAAGTTTTTAAAACTTTCTCACTTCTCTCTTAAACTCTCTCATTTCTCTATATTCTCTCGATAAAACTCTCTCATGTCTTTCTCGCAATATTATCTTGTTATTTTCGGTATTATGATTCATAGTTTTCATTTTCTCATTTTAAAATATAAGTTTTAGATCTAGAGATTTTAAATTTGTATTTTTATGTTATGTCTTTTTCACAATATTATCTTGTTTTTGTATGTATTATCATTCATGGTTTTCATTTTCTCCTCCAAAAATGTAAATTTAGATCCATAGCTTTAAATGTGTATATATGTGTTTGTATTTAAATAAAGTTATAGATTCAAATTCTATACATTTACTTTTCTATTATTTTATTTTATAAATTCTATTTTAAAGTATTTCAGATTTAAAACTATTTTGACATTTTAAAATGTGTATAATTTTTCAGATCTAAAATTATCAAATAGTGTAGACTTCTAATGAGGTATGCTTATAAGCTAAAAATAAGTAGACTTCAAATGACGTCTACTAAACTACAAATTTTAAACAAACTTCATTGGAAATCTACAAAAATATGACTTTAATATTTTTGTCCTATGTTTTTTAATAATTTTATTTTATTTTGCAGGTATTTTCTTCTACGGTTGTTAACTTCTCCTCCCAAAAATATAAGATTTAAATCTATAGATTTGAAATATGTGTGTTTGTACTTATATTTAAATAAAGTTACAATTCCAAATTCTATGTCTTTGATTTACTACTAACTGGTCTTATCAATTATATTTTTTTATTTTTTTATTTAAATTTATTTTCATATTTTAATATTTGTATTTCTATTCTAATTTATTTTTGGATAGAGTAGACTTCAAATGAAGTCTTCTTACAAGACAGAGCTAGTAAGCTTCACTTGAAGTCTACTAGCCCTGACTTTTAAGTAGACTTTATAAAAATTTAGTCAAAATTAATTTTTATTTTATATTTTTTTATTTTTATTTTATTTTACATTTTCTCATAATTTTATTTTATTTTATAATTTTCATAATTTTATATTTACTTTATTTTAGTGTAGAGTTCAATAAAGTCTACTAAATAATAAACTTGAAGTACACTTAATAAAAAGTCCACTAAAATATGTTTTAAATTTTATATCTTATGTTTTTCTCATAACCTTATCTTACTTTGCATGTAATCTTTTCTAAGATTTTATTTGAGGCATCAAGATTAAGAAAATCAAACACACTCAAGAATATTTTTTAATAAATTTCTTTGTAATAATTATCTTTATAAAATATTTATCTTTAAATAATTATTTAATGCTAAATCTGTAAACATTGTATTCATTTTTAGTTGTGTTTCACTTGTATGATATTATTAATTTTTGTTAGATATCAATTTTTTCACAAGATACTCTAATCAACCAAAAAATTAAAACCACCATAAGCTAAGACTATAACTAACACCCATGTGAGAAGAAGAAAATATATACAAAATTTACAAAATGTGTTTATTTTGTGTTTTCACTACCCATTCTCCCTATACAAATAGTAACTGAACCATCTCTGCAAAAAGAATTCAATTTACAAAATTAGCTAACAAAAATTTCTTTTTTGATAATAGTATAAAAGTAGACTTACAAAGAAGTCTATACTTATTAGCTAACTACATATCAAACCAAAAAGTTGAAAGTTTACAATTATAAAAAACTAGAGATTTTTCCGGGCTACGCCCGGGTTTTCCCCATATATTTAGATTAAATTTAGATTAATTTATAATTTGTATTTGAGTATATATCTTTTATACTTAGACTAATTACACTATATGAACATTGTTTTTAGATTAATGCACATATATTACATCACTTTTTATAAAAATATATTCACCATATACTGAATTAGAAATGTGTAAAACTGACAATTTATCATTTTTACTATCTAAAAACACATACGGAAAGATAAGAAAATGTGAATGAATGAAGAATAGTCAAATCTAAGTTATGATCCAAATATTTTTTTGTTGTATATAGGGTTATCATGAAAACAAATCATTAATCATAGGTAAAGTCCATCTGGCTATTGTAGAAATGAACCATGTATTACACGTACCAAATATGAGAACATACTACATCACTATTCTAACATAGAAAATATGCAGAGATTTATATATTTTGCTTGAAATTAGTGAGCTTGCACTTTTATTTACAATTGAATTCTAAATTACGGTATTAGAAAATCTTTATGGTATTTAGAATATATATGAGTTGATGCCATTTACAATGATGTCTTGATGATTGTTGCCCGTTGTAGAACAATATATCCTTCCTCAAAATTTGATATCGAATGGTAAACTTGAAGTGTTTATAAAAATTTTAAAACTATTATTAATAAATAATAATTGTAAAACAGATTGTAAAATTTTTAAAATAAATAAATAAAAAGTTTCTATAATTTATTTTCACATTTATTTTGGTCCATTGCAAGTGATAATTAATTCACTTATCTTCTTTAGGAGCTTGTCTTATATTTTATGCATAAGTATTGATTTTTTTATTGTGTATCATGTCATTCTGAATTTTCTATATCATACTTTTTTTAAGTGAAATGATTTTTTTTTCAAAAAGTCAGTAATAAAACTAAATTGTACAGAATTTTGTAGTTAATTAAATATATATTCTAACTAATTATATACGTTTATTTGCTGTTTTTAGAGTGTACCTATTCAAAACGAAGTCTATGACAACCTCCGTTTTTGCTATGGATACTAATATCCAAACCTGGCTTCTCTTTTAATGCAGGGTTCGAGGAGGCCTTGGTAACCTTTTCAGACTTCTTCCTCTTAGAGGATGCCTTTGGACTTGTATCATTATCATCATCTGTCTTCTTTCGTTTTGCTGACGATCGCTTTTGTGTAACTTTCTCGAGTGAACTGAATTGGGCAGCAACAATGACTTTCTTGTTCCTAGCTCTACTTGCTGATTCTTTCTTCTCATCTGACAATTTAGAACCACCTTTCTTCTCATCTGAAAATTTAGAACCACCTTTCTTCTTTGGTGTTTCCTCTTCAGAACACTCCTCAGATTCATCTTTCTCCTCCCTTTCAGAAGGATTAGGTGCCTCATCCTCAGATTTATCAAGAATACCATTTTCATTCTCCTCCTCTTCTGCACTCTTCTGCTCCTTTTCTTCTTCTTCTTCCTCTTTCTCCTCTTCAAACTCGTCTTCAGAAAGAGCTAATCTCTTTTTGGTAGTCTTTGTTCCTTCTTCAGACTTTCGTTGGCTCTGCAAAGGCAGTGGAAATTGTCAGACCTACTTGGACCAGTGGTGTAAAGTTAAATATGAGTAATATTGAGACTCAAGCTACACAATGATACCTTTGCTGATCGTTTGGAGGATGACATCCCAGCTGCAGGCGAGCTTTTCTTGAGAGTTCTCTTGCGTTTTGCTCCTTTACTTGACTGTTTCAGTAGAATATTATAAGAGAACGCAAGATGCATTACTAAATTCTAAATAAACAACGTTTTCAACACCAAAATACCTTCTCTTTCTCTTAGCTGGAACGTTACTTTTCACCTCAGGTTTCTCCAAAACCTCAAGCAGTTTTGTGACGACATCTTCCTGTATTAAAAAAAATGCAGCAATAAGTTTGACGTATTTGATTGAGTGGGTAAATGAATTATCATAACTTAGCTACAACCAGAAGTGGCTGATCAATTTGGTCAATAAGAGACAAAGATATATCTAGACCTTCACATGAACCCCAACTATTCACGCATGAAAACAATGAATCTCAAGAACTAAGAGTCTAATAAGCATAATGACCTTTGTTGTAGGCTTGGTAACATGTATGTCAAACAAATCACAAAACTCCAACAACTTCTTTTTGATGCATTTATCAAACTTTTCTTTTGTCTTTTTTTTTTGGCTTTTCCTGCAAAAACCAAGGCATGATTATATATAAAGTAAAGGTATATATTGAATTAATCTTCATGTGTGAAGTTGCACACCTTATTTCCATGCCAAACAAAACCTGAGAAGGCCAATATGTTTGTCCTCACTTGAGCAGCCTGTTAAAACATTAAGAAATGAGTGAGACTTGATGCTAACATAACTTGAGTTCAATCCACTGGTAATAATCCAGACGACACTGGAAAGCGTTCTTCATGGTCTAACCGCGGAGGAGGCAGGGGTCTTGTCGTTTGCCTTGCGATTCCTGAGAACTTGAGATTTGACAGTGGATTTCATCGCGATAGATTGTTGAGAGATATGAAGTTTGATGGAGACAAAAGAAAAAATAAGGGTTGTATAAATAGATACATAGATAGGAAGGTGAAAAGAACCCATTGATGAGATTAAACAGAGCTTTGATTACATCAAATAATGGAGGAGATGATCGTTTGACTGAAGAACCGAATGGAGAAGGGGAGATGAAGAGAATAAAGTTGAGTTGGGAGACAGATTCGTGACTTAGTTAGGGTAAGCATAAGTTGGGTTCTGTTGGGCCAACAAAAAAACACCAAGAAAATGTCTTGAACATCCATAACAGGCCCAAACGGTGAGCTCTTAAAATCCATGTCAATGTGGCATGACGTGTCAAAAAGCTTAAATAGTACTGGTTGATTTTTCGTGTCGACGTGGACACTCTCATTGTTCTTGTTATCCCCTTTTTATTATAGTATATATAGATTATCTTTTGAAAGTAGTAAAAGACCATTAAGATTAACTAACACACACTATAAAACTAAAAAAAATTGAAAATTAATTATGAATAATACACAAATCCACTTTTTATGGATTTTTCGATCTAGACTTCATATTCAGTCTACATAATAATAGACTTTCTTTTCATTTTACGTGGGTAGACTGTCATGTAGGTCTTCAATTTGGGTTAGTTTTGCAATTGCAAAATGCACATGTTATTATCTGTATCTTAAGAAAAAATTGAGATTTTATACGTGTAGACTTTCTTTTCAGTCTACATTTTGAAAATGTTATTTTTTTGCAATTGACTACAATTCAATTAGGATTTAATTTTCAAAAGTATACTTCATTTACAGTATACATTTTTTTTTATTTTTAGAACATGTTAATTTTTGCAATTGACCAAGTTTGATTTTTTACAAATAGATTGAGATGAACGACTACACATATGTAGAATTCACCTAAAGTCTACTCCCAAATCCGACAAGTTAGTTTTGCATTTGACCAAGATAAAATAGTAGACTTCATATGCAGCCGACGTTTTTCTGAGATTAATAGACTGAATATGAAGTTTACACTTTTTTAGGGTGAACTTTATAACATTTCAGTCAAATACAAAACTAACATATTCAGTGCAGTCCAAGTTTTGGTCAAATGAAAAACTGACGTTTTGTAAACTTCCAGAACAGTCTACATAATGTAGACTTCTGATTAAGTCTACTATGAAAAGTCAAAGTTGCCCAAAGTTTGTCCAAATGCAAAAACTAACCTCTTTTACGTAGACTTTTTAATAAGTCTACTTACTTTTTTGTTTTTTGTTTTTAAAGGTTAAGACGCAGACTTCTAGGGAAGTCTTTTATACAAAAACATTATTTTGGTCAATTGCAAAAGTAACCTATGCGTTGAAAAGTAGACCGCATCGTAAGTCTACACATATGCGTAGACATACAAAACAGTTTACTATCGCGACACAGATCTAAAAATGACAAAACCCATGTAATTAGTTACTTTTTCGGTGTAAAGCTTATTTCCTCCCTTTACCAGCGTCCAAACTCCAAATATGAGAAAAAGAACCACCTTTGTCGACTCACAACTGAATAAACTCGAAAATATGAAAGTTTAGCTTATAAAAATGAAAGTTATGGAAGTGTTTTAGATGTAAATGGAGAGGAAATGAGAGAAAATGAAGATTTGCTGGTTTAGAATGAGAAAAAGTGGTTACAAATTGAATTCTTGAACTTTTAAGAGCTCAACTATGATGGTTTGTGGTGGTTGAAAAATTGATCATAATGACGTCGTTATAAATAAGAAGAAATGTTTAGGGTGTAATAGGTTTTTTCCCATTTTCGAAATAATCAAATAATTAATTAATAATGGCAATTTTGTAAACAATTCAAAAACATAAGGAGAGTTTGAAACTTTCAAGGGTGAATAATAATGACAAAAAAAAGAAGTTGGTTTTGGGTTGGCTTGAAATTGTAGGTTGGTTTTGAAAAAAGGGAAATTGTTTTTTTTGAGCCAAAAAAAAATCATAAGGTTGTCCCATTAGGATAAAAACGAATTTGTACCCTTTTGCCATTAATTCACTTTCTATTTTTCTAAATAAATCAAAATAAATTGTTTTGCTAACCAAAAAAATTGAAAAAATATACAATATTGAAGAAATACTTATACCAATGTATTGATATTTTTTGGGGTTGAAAAGTTGTTAAAAAAGTAAATTTACGTTATACATATAGCATATGTTGTGTTCTACAAAGTAGAATTCGAAATCCACGTTTTGTTATGTGTCATATATTTTTAGAAAACGTAATCTTCTAAAAATAGTACTACAAAAAAAGTTAGAATCCTCAGTCTGCATTTTACCTATCTTTCTAAAGTATGCAAAATTAACAATCTACAGTCCACTAATAATCTACTTAGTCATATAACTTAGTTTCAAACATTATAAATGTCTGCTACCTATATTAGAATTCAGATTCTATAGATAATTATGAACAGTTGCAAAAATTAAAGAAATAGTAGTTATGAAAATATTTGCAAATATTATGTTTCCTTATCTTTAAATTCAATTTTGTGAACAAAAAAGTGAAAACAAAATCAGTTTCTTCAATATATCATCTTCTCCAACCTCTCTTCCATAATTTTTGATTTTCATAAAAGATTTCACAAAGTTTCTTCCATGATGCATATGTATGCCTCATGTGGTGTATGGGAAGTCAATCTAGCTCATCAGCACTGACTCTTCAAAAAGCAGTTAAATGTTTAATATATTTTAATATTTCTTAAATATATAGGTAATTCTATTTTTTTAGGTTAGTATTGTAATTTTCGAAAAAAAATTACTAATGAGAAAATTAGAACAATGATTATACTAATGATACAACTTTATAGTTTTTTTTGGCTCAAAAAACTATTTTCTCTTGAGAAAACCCCTTCAACTATTGAACCCAATTTATCCCAAAACATACTATATGATACATGGCAAACAAGCTATTGAAGATATATTTTCTTTTTAAAACATCATTTATCGTACCTAATAATATAAGTATGATATTGTACTATTATACTTGTGAAGATTGAACTATTCATGTTTTGTAGATTTTTTCTAATCAACAATTTCTGTTGAATATTCAATTTCCATATCCTGTTATTGTTTACAATAATAAAGTATTAAATTTTACCATAGAATATGAAAAAACTTACCAGTACCCCCAAAGACCTATACTCCGAATCACAATCAGCGCTTTCTTTATTCACTATTCTGGTTTATGGTTTTCAGAGAATTGCTCCCTCGAACATGGATGATTTTGAATATTCTCCACCAATTTTACCAAATTTCAAAGGTACGATTTAGCGCATCCCCAATCCCAGATAGGATCATCTTGATGGGACATGGTTCGAGGAAACGTAACAGTCGGTCATATGACATAAAGGCAAGTGTTTCATGGTCACGAAGAAAGTTTAAGTACGTCGGAAGGCTAAGACTTAACCTAGCATAGATGGAAACAATGATAAGGGAGCTGAACGAGTTGTACGGTAGTTGGGCGATGTAGACATGTAGCTCGATAAGCTGAACGAAGTGTGGTTAAGCTCAGTATATCTCGTTCTAAGTTTTGTCAGCTCAGCTAGCTGGATTACTTCACTTATCTGGGCCAGCTGGGAGCCAACTCAGCTCATCTTGACAAAGTGTTTGGTTCTTGGCTAGTTTGTCTGGGTCTGGGCCGGTGCCGGCCTGGTTGGTCGGGCCAAGTTGGTTTTCGGCCGGTGAGGACCTAGGATTGGTCTAGGAGGCTTGCGTAACTAGTTGACCTAGGATCGACCTAAAAAGGTCAATTATAGGCGATGGGGTGGGAATGTCTAAGGTTGCAACCTTTTGACCAAGCCGTACTCATTCAACTAGCAAGTCGCACCCGTTCGCCCAAGGCAAAGGCTGATCCCCTTCTCTATAAATAAGGGGCCTTTCTGTCGATTTCTATCATCAATTTCCAGAGTAAAAACTCAGGGAAATATCATGAGATATAAAGAAGTAAAAAGAGAGATATTCCGGCCAAGAGAAAGGCCGGTTGTGGTGGTGGTTGTTTTACGGCGAGTGTGATTGTTTGGGAAGGAGTAATCGGTTAAGAATGGGAAGAACCGACAAGAAGAAGCAAGTGAAAACCACTGAATATGGCTCCAAGGTATGTGATAAACCGGCAATCCATCAGACTAGACCGGCGGCCATAAGGGCCGAGTCTATGGTCTTATCGGTCAAGGTTACATCCGATTCTTCTTTATTTTATTTTTATTATTCTTCTTCTTCCCTTTCTGGATATATGAGAACAGGTGTGAAGGATGGGTTGAAGGGTTGTGACCCTTAGCTTGGGTCGATCACACCCAAACCGAGATCCTATGCCATGGGTCGGATCCACGCATGTTCGACCGGACTAGTTGGGATAGTTTGACTTAACGGTTGGAATTTATCCAATGGGTACGAGTTCCAAACGGTACCAATGGAAGAAGTCCTTGGTCGATCCAATTGGGACAATCCATGGCTTGTTAACCTAGACATGAAAATGGTTCGTCTAACCAAGGTATTGAGTCGCAAGGTCCGGTCGGTTGCAAGGAAATCTGGATGGGATTGGGCCTTACTCGGTTGTATGGATCCAAGCCTTGGGACGGATCAGGTAAGAAGATACATGGGCCTAATGGGCCGGACTTGAAGTATGACTAATTTAACCTAGATATTAACCGTACCGTTGGATGGGACAAAGGGCGATCCGACTATGGTCTTAGTAAGATTTGTTGGGAAAGGATTGGACTTGGTCTTGGTTTGGCCGATTGTTATATGATTACTTTAGTAGAGGTTTATACTATTCAGAGGAACCAAACCATGCATTATTAGAATCTACCGTTAGGATATCATACTCTGATTAATGCAAAGTGGTTTATGGTTTCAGGATCTAAGGCTGATCGTGGTCAAGCCAAGGAGCTGTGAAGACTCCGTCAGCAAATGGTTGTGTGGTGTGTGGGTAGATTGACGTAGGAACAAACTTATGATAACCTATAGAGCAGTCTGAATATTGTATTGAATCTTATTTCTTATTAATATAATGTCGGTTTTCCTTAATGTTTATTTATGTTGTTTTGTTGGTCTATGAACCTCATATTTCAAAAACGACTTAGTAACTATTTGACTTGAGAAGAATCAAACCTGAAAAATATGCTAAGTAAGACTGCGGGTAGAATTGGGCCTTAAGGGAAAGGATATGGTCTTACAAGTTGGTACCAGAGCGGAGTTGATTCTAGGATAGTTTGGGTTATGGGGTAGTACATCACACACGCTGAAGGGTCTCACGGTAAGGTTTTCTTGATTCCTTAGCCTAGGGTTTGTGTGTTTATAAAATGATATTTTTTGAGTACTATCTTGAATTGGAATCGTTAAGGGTGGAAAAAGCAAATCGGGAAAGAATCGTATGAGTAAGGGCACGGTTGGGCAGGACATTCAAGTGGCTGTAGATGGAGTTGACCCAACTAAATATTGCCAACCAATCCGGGTGTGGGTAACATTGGTGCGGGGTTAACTGGAGAACCAACCGACCTCGCTGGAACAAGAGATGAAGATATGGTTAGGCAGCAGCAAGAGCAGGGTGAGGAAGCAGAGTCATCTAACGCCAAGCACAATGCCAACCAGCACATGGAGCATCCGATGGAACAACTAACAAGGCTCCGGAACCATTCATGAAGGACATATTGGAGGCCAAGAAGGTTATGGGTAATCGGGTGGATGCAATGACACAAATGGTTACACCTATAGTGAACTCATTGGTTTGTCAAACAACACCCGTAGCTACGGCTACGCTCTTAATCAATGGTTGGGCTAGGAACCAGCCGAAGTGGCCGTGATTGACCCACCTTTAAAGGCCGCAAGAAAGGTGGGTTACCTGAGTCTGTTGGAGTACATATCTCGTCTGGGGACCAAACATTTCTCGGGTAGTACCAACCTTATCGTAGCAAACGAGTGGAGGAGCCAGTTGGTCCAGAACTTCAGTTCTACTCGTTGTCCCTACGATAACAAGCAGGAGATAACAGTTCACTTCCTAGAAGGGGACACACATAATTGGTGGTTGCCTTTGGATAAGCGCACCAATGGAAACCTCCGGAGTTTTGCAAACTTTGAAGTAGAATTCAACCGCAAATACTTCCCTGTGGAGGCTTGGGAGTTCCAAGATCTGGTTAAAGGCCGTAGGACGGTACGAGAGTATGAGGAGGAGTTCAACTAGCTCAGGCAGTTTGTGGGAAGGGAGCTGGATGACGAGGCAGTCCAGGTTCGTCGGTTCATTCGTTGTTTAAGGCCCAAACTGTGAACCCGTTGTGTGATTTGTACCTTTCACACTGTATCTGAGTTGGTTGAGAGGATGGCAATGCTGGAGACTAACTTGGCGGAGGAAGTCAAGATTAACTCTCGGGCTCAGTCTGTTATGTCCTGCAAGACTAACAACCAGAGGAGGAAATGGGATCAGGTCAAATTGGGTAAATCATCAAGTGGTAGATAGAGTTTCCTAAGTGTGGTAGACACCATGGTGGGGAGTTCTAGAAGGCCATGGGGGCTTGCGGTTGATGTGGAATCATGGAGCATGTGACTCGAGACTGCAACTGACTAGGCCAGAGCCAAGGCCAACCATATGGTGGTGACTCTAGGCCTTGCTTCTGTTGCGGAACAACAGGACTTTCAGAGGGATTGTCCTAAGCTACAAGAGGGTCAAGGAAAGGGTCGTGGGGATGTGGTACATCCAACCAGAACAGGCCGGCTACAACTCCTTGGGTGCATGAGCTGCCAAAGACGATGGCGCAGCAGGATCGTATGAGTCGATCACCGGGACCCTTATGATTGGAGGTGTGGAAATACACATGCTTTTCGATTCAGGGCTACAAATATTTTTGTGAATCTAAAGCTGATCAGAAAGGGGTTGCTCCAGATGGGACTAGTGGATAGTTTAGGCAGAGTGAATGCAGTCGGTGGGTAAGTGATGCATTCGCTAGGTCTGGTGAAAAACATCCCGGTGATGATCCAGGACAGGAGTATGCATGTGGATCTGATTGTTGTCTGCCTAAAGAGTCACAAGGTGATACTAGGAATGTACTGGTTAGGAAAGTATCAGACTACTCTTGATTGCCACCGGGGGCGTGTGTGTATTGAGAGTGGGGTGAACTCAATCAAATTCCAAGAATTAGATCGACTCCAAGGAAAGTAGTTGTATCAGTAGTCCATGCGGGAAGGATGCTAGATCAGGGTTGTGAGGCTTATTCGGCCACAATTACCACTATGGAGGTCAGGGAGGGTGGTGACATGGCTGGAATTCGGCTGGTGTCTGAGTTCGAAGATGTGTTCCAGATGCTACATGGAATTCCCCCTGATAGGTCGGACCCCTTCACGATATAACTAGAACCAAGGATGGCTCCTTTTTCCAAAAGTCCATACCGCATGGCGTCTTTCGAGATGGCCGAGCTAAAGAAGCAATTAGATTAGTTGCTTGATAAGGGTTTTATACGGCCAAGTGGTTCGTCGTGGGGAGCACCATTTCTCTTAATGTAAAAGAAGGATGGTAGTTTCCGCTTATGTATTGACTATCGAGGGTTGAACAGGGTGACTGTAAAGAACAAGTACCCATTACCTCGGAGAGACGAGTTGCTGGATCAGCTCAAGGGAGCAAAGTGGTTTTCCAAAATTGATCTGGCTTCAGGATATCATCAGATCCCAATATAGCCTAATGACGTGAGGACGACAACATTAAGGGCTAGGTATGGACACTACGAGTTTGTGGTTATGCCATTCGGTCTGACTAATGCGCCTGATGCATTCATGAAAATGATGAACAACGTTTTCCGAGATTTCTTGTAGGAATCTGTAATCATCTTTATATATGATATACTCGTATACTCCAAGGATAAATAATCTCATGAAAGACATTTGAGAGACGTGTTGGAAGGATTACGGGAACATAAGCTTTATGCTAAACTCAGCAAGTGCAGTTTTCGGCAAAAGAGCATAAGGTTACTTGGCCATATCTTGTCCGACCAGGGTATCTCGCTTGATTTGGAGAAGATCAAGGCCATACCAGATTGGCCTCGACTGCACAATGCCACAGAAGTAAGGAGTTTCCTCAGGCTAGTGGGTTACTATAAAAAGTTTGTGAAAGGGTTCGCAAGCTTGGCTCAGCCTATGACATGGTCCCTGGGGAAGGATGCAAGGCTCACATGGTCCAAATAGTGCAAGAAGTGTTTCTCGGCACTTAAGGATATGTTGACTAGTGAATCAATCCTGGTTCTGCTGACTAGTACACCAATCCTGGTTCCGCTGGAAGCCGACCAACCCACACGGACAAATCCATAACTGGATTAGGTTGCATGTTAACTGAACATGGGAAGGTCATTGTTTAGGCGTCAAGGTAGTTAAAGAAACATGAGGGAAACTACCCTACCCATGATTTGGAGATGGCTGTGGTAGTGTTCTCCTTGAAGATTTGGTGATCATACTTGTATGGTGCCAAGATGCAGATACTTACGGACCACAAGAGTCTGAAGTATATTTTCACCCAACCTGAGTTGAACTTAAGGCAAAGAAGGTGGATAGATTTTGTGGCTGACTTTGATATAGACATAGCGTACCATCCGGCAAGGGTAACCTAGTGGCTGATGCCTTGAGCAAGAGCAGGCAGATGAATAGGCAAAATGGGAGACGGATGACCTGGAAGGCATGGTCCAAACTTTGCAGTTGAATGCATTGACTGAGACGAGTGAACCATTGGGATTAGAGGCGGTGAATCAAGCCGGCCTGCTTACCCGGATTCGGTTAGCTCAAGGTCAAGATGAGAACATGAAGAAGGTTTCTTTGAACAATAGGACTGAGTACAAAATGCGAAGGATGGTATTATCCTAGTCCATGGACTAGTTAGCGTTCCTAATGATAGAGGGTTGAAGGAGGAGATTATGAGAAAATCTCATAAATCTAAATTCTCGGTTCATCCTGGTGCAACCAATATTTATCAGAACCTCAAGAGGTACTACCATTGGATCCGTATGAAGGCTGATGTGGCTGAATGGGTGGCTAAGTGCCTTACTTGTCCACTTATCAAGGCCGAGCATCAGGTTTCGTGTGGATTGTTACAGAGATTGCCTATTTCAAAATGGAAGTAGGACCACATCACAAGGGATTTTGTGACTGGGTTCCCAACGACCTTGAATAAAAAAGATGTGGTTTGGGTCGTGGTGGATCGCCAGACCAAATTGGCACACTTTCTGGCCATCAAGAAGTCGAATGGTGTTGATCATATTGTATGAAAGTACATAGATGAAATCGTCTTACTACATGGTGTGTCGGCTAGGATTGTATTAGATAGGGACCCAAGGTTTACATCCCAATTCTAGAAAGCTTTTCAAAAGGCTTTAGGAACAAGAGTAAACATGAGTACTGCCTATCACCCACAGACGGATGGACAGACCAAACGAACGATCCAAACATTGGAAGATATGTTGCGAGCATGTGTCTTGGACTGGGGCGATTCCTTGGAGAGACATTTACCCTTAGTGGAATTTGCTTGCAACAATAGCTTCCATAGGAGTATTGGTATGTCGCCACATGAGGCTTTACATGTACGACCATGCAGGCTCGGGCCGCGGAAGAGAACGAAGAGGAAGACGACCCGAATCCTGATGTGTCAAACGAGGAGGGTCGGAAAGCGGCTGAGAGTGACAAAGCCAGATCTTTGGCTGCGAAGGAGTTGGCTGAAATTGGGGTTGAGAGTGCGCCTTTGCCCGAGCCAACCCCTGATATCCCGATGACGATGTCCGGGCTGCCTGAGGTTGCGGGAGGCGGAGAGGATGGTGGAGCCGAAGAGTGAAGTCGCCTTTTAACTTTATGTCTTGATGTATTTTTGTTCGGTCCTTCGAAGCCTTCGGCTCATTGTAATGTATTTTGTAAGTCCCGTTTGGGACTCGAAACTTTGGCATTTTGATATAAGCTTTTCATTTCCCGCTTTTCCTTCTTTTTTTTACTTAGCTCGAATCGCTCCAGTCTTCGGGGACGTAAATTAGACTTGTGTTCACTTAGGAAAATTGCTGACTTTAATCCGGACCCGACTCACGACATGCTTAGTTTTAGCCGTTTGCGGGTTGACGATAATGAATTAGTCGCGAAAATTTAGTCATTTTCCTGTAAACTGTAGGATTTTACTCGCAGTGGATCTGTTTAGCCGATCACTGACTAGATTCAACGATTCTAAAGGACTGTACCATCAAGACTCGGTAAGTTGGCTTAGCGAACTTAGAATATTTCGGTGTGATAATTATTATCCATAGTAACTCCGTTTGGCCGTTCGCCGGCAAAGGGTTAATAGACATATTTCTGCCAGACCGTCCCGAGGTGATTTTAGCCGTCGATTGGTCTGGATTTTAAACTATCGGATCTGGTGATAGCGCTTGCGAGAGAAATAAAGGTGCCTGTTTTGAGTTAAAGTAACTTTACAAATTTTTTGTTTGGCCTAACCACATTTGAAAGTTATTAATGGAAATGAAGATTATTTACTCGATCGACTTTCCGTCGAACAATTCCCCTTTCTGGACAAGTTTCTGATCAGGACATGCCCGACTATTGGGTGCGAGTGCCAGTACGTGTTCCAAAGCTTAGTGTGTTGATACCTCGCTTGGCCGTAGGCATCGGAGGTTGGAGGAACGGTAACGAGTAAGGAATACTTGTTTGTAACGTTCCGTAAACCTTTCTGGACGTGTTCCGGAAAGGTGTATGTTTTTTTTAGGTATAGCTGGACCCGGTGGGGGCTGCCTAGGTACCCGGGTAGGGATCAAGCCATTCGTAGTTTGGTTGAGCCAAGCAGAAGTGACTCGATGAGTGCATCTACTTGGCGACGAGTAAAAGTGCCTCAATGAATGCATTTACTCGGGTTTTTTTTCTTTTGCGAGTAAAAGTGACTCAATGAGTGCATTTACTCGCTCAGTGCGGTTACTCGGGTTAGTGATGGTAGTGTTTCAGGTGCATGGAGTTCCATGCTTGTGGGAGAGGTTCGCCGGTAGATGTTTCAAGTCGATAGACCCTGGGCTGGATGACCTTGACAATTTTGTATGGTCCTTCCCAGTTGGGCCCAAGTTTCCTTGCTTTCCACTCCACGGTGTTTTGGAATACTTTGTGCAAGACGAGAATGCCCAGCTCAAGTGTACGCGACCAAACCTTCTTATTATAATAGAGCTCGATTTGGTGCTGGTAGTTTTGGATTCGAAATAGAGCCTGATTCCGTTTTTCTTTGATATTATCTACTGCATCGAGTATCATATCTCGATTAAGCGCGTCGTTTCGGGTCATCGTGGAGCGGCGTAGACTGGTGACATTAACTTTGGCCGGAGCCATTGCTTCGATCCCATGCAAGAGCGAGAAGGGTGTCGATTTGGTCGTGCCCCTAGGCGTTGTTCGGTGCGACCAAAGGACTCCATCCAGTTCGTCGGGCCAGCATCCTTTCTTCAGGTCGAGGCATTTCTTAATACTGTCGATGATCGTCTTGTTGGATGCTTTCGCTTGTCAGTTGCTCTGCGGATAGCGCGGGTGGACATATTGAGACGAATTCACCATTGTCGTAGAATTCTTTGAATTCATGGGAGATAAATTGGGGTCCATTATCGGTGATTATCTCGTAAGGGAGCCCATGTCGACATATGATATTCTTCCAGACAAATTTTTGGACCTCTTTGTTGGTAATACTGGCGAAGGCTTTGGCTTCGATCCATTTGGTGATGTAGTCGGTTAGGACGAGAACAAACCACTTTTGTCGGGAGTTTTGTAGTGGTTCGACGATATCCATGGCCCATCACATGAACGGGTACAGAGCTGTCATGTTTCGTAGCGATTCGGTCGGGCAATGTATAGTTGATGCATGTCGTTGGCACTTATCGCACTTTTGAGCGTAGAGTACGCAATCAGTGTTTAGAGTTAGCCAGTAGAAACCGAGGTGCTTGATTTTTAGAGCCAGTTCTCGTTCTCTTGAGTGGTTACCGGCGGCACCCTCGTGTGTCTCCGCCATTACTAGTCTCATTTCTTCGCCAGTGATGCACCTAAGTAGTACTCTGGTAGAGGTTAACTTGCGGAGATGCCCATCGGTCAAAACATATTTGACACTTTTTGCTTTAAGTCGTCGAGCGGCCCATTTCTCTGATGGTAATGTACCGTGCTCGAGATACTTGATGATTTCGCGCCGCCACTCCGGCATTGGCTCTTATGATGCATCAGCAGACAGCTTCTCGCTGGGGCTCGTCGTTATGGCGACCAAGGCGATTGGCAAGAGTTTTTCGTGCGGTAGTGCGATGCTTGGTGTCTCGATTCCGTGAATCGGGATTGTTGACCTGGTCACGGATTCGACTTCCAAATGCGGCCAACACATCAGCGCAAATGTTTTCTCCTCGAGGAACCTTTGTGAGTTCAAATAACTCAAAGTCTTTGACGAGGATTTGAACGAGCTTAAGATAGGCGTCCATGCGTTCGTTTTGGGTGTGGTAGTCACCGTTGAATTGACTATTTACCAGTTGTGAATCACAGTAGGTACTTAGTCGTTTTGCTAGGACAGTCTTTTCCAGGCGTAGGCCCGCTATCAGGGACTCGTACTCGGCTTCGTTGTTGTAGGCAGCAAAGCTGAAGCTAAATGACTGGCGGATCAATTCGCAAGTCGGCGATTGAATTTGAACCCCTGCGCCCGATCTTGCTTTGAGGCGTTCTCCGGTCCTGGTCGGTCAGGTATGGCAGAACATCCAGGGGACCGAGTCCACCATAGGGAGCGTCAAGAGATTCCTGAAGAATATTGATGCGAAAAACATAACTTTCCTCATCCCGACGAATGAAGAAAGACCTTGGTCGCCGCCGAGAGGGTATCAGTGTTTGTACGGGGCCTACTTTGAGAAGGATGCGTTGGTGCGGTTTCCTATACCACAGCTGTTTACTTCCTATGTTTTCCGTCGAAAGATTGCTCTTTCGCAGCTCGGGATGGGCGGATATCGTTTAGCCGTTGCGTTGACGGTTTTGGCCACGGAGATTGGGATGTCCCTTAGTGTTAGGGCGTTTGAGGAGTTGTCCTCGATTAAACCGGAGAAGGACGGCATTTTCACGACGACGATGCATCCGAAGTACAACATAATCACCGGGCGTCCAAATAAGACGCCCAATTGGCAGAGAAGATACTTATACGTGAAGTCGGACGAGTACTACTTCAAGGAACCCCAGTCGAAACGATAAGGGCCATCTTCTCGAGGGTTGGGTATTGCGTTTCTGGATCGGTCATTCGCTTACTTGTGTAGAATATCAGTCGCTGCTCGCCATGATCCTCTTTGATGAGGACGCTCTTGACTGCTGTTTCGGAGACTGCAATGTATAAGGATAGTGTATCGCCTTCCTCCGGCTTAGATAAGACTGGAGAAGTCGTGAGATATTGTTTTAGCTGAATGAAGGCCTCCTCGGATTTTTCGTCCCACATGAATTTCTTGTTTCCTCGTAATAAATCTTAGAATGGGAGGCAATTATCCGTATAACGGGAGATTAATAGGTTGAGTGCCGCGATTCTGCCCATTAGGCGCTGGACTTCCCGACTATTTTTTGGGCTGGGGATTTCGAGAATTGCCGAGATTTTTTTTCGGTTCACCTCAATTCCTCCCTGTGTAATGATGTAACCGAGGAATTCCACTGACATCACACCGAAGGTGCATTTAGCCAGATTAAGTTTCATGTCGTACTCGTTCAGATTTTTAAAACAGGCGCGTAGGTGATCAGGATGATCCTCGGCGCGGAGGGACTTCACCAGCATGTCATCGATGTATACTTCCATGGTGTTCCCGAGCTCGCTAGCGAACATTCGGTTGATGAGTCGCTGGTAGATTGCTCCTGCGTTCTTGGGCCAAAGAGCATTACTTTGCAACAATATATCCCTTTGTCCGTGATGAAAGCTATTTTCTCGCGGTCGTCGGGTGCACCATATTCTGGTTGTATCCGAAGAAAGCATCCATGAAGGTTAGGAGCTCATTACCCGCGGTGGATTCGAGTAATCGATCGATGTGCGGGAGTTGGTAGCTATCTTTTGGTCAAGCTTTGTTTAGGTCGGCGAAGTTTACGTATACGCGCCACTTGCCGCTTTTCTTCTTGACGACAACGGGGTTAGCTAGCCAATCGGGGTAGCGTACTTCCGTGATAGACCATGCGGTGAGTAAACGCTCAACTTCCTCGTTCACTGCTTTTGATCATTTGGGAACCAGCTTGCGCCTTTTCTGCCGAATCGTCTTGGAAGTGGGGTCGACGTTTAGTTTGTGGGATACGATCATGGAATCGATTCCCTTCATATTTGAGGTCGTACAGGCGAACGTGGACATGTTCCCTTTAAGGAATGCAGTGATCGTATTTTGCATATCAGCGGGTAAGTGGGCTCCAATGTGGACGATCTTGCTAGGATCGGTATCATCGATCTGAACTTCGAGGACTTCTTCCTTTTGTGGGCAAACCTTGTGGATTGGCCGCGCGACCGTATTAAAGTGCAACATCGAACGTTATAATTTGATGGTGGCTATTAGGAGGTACCGCACGGCTCGTTGATCCCCGCGGACCGTTCGGATTCTTCCATCAGGGCCCAGGAACTTGACGCATTGGTGGTAAGTTAATGATACGTCCTTCATTGAATGGATCCAAGGAGTCCCGAGGATGACGTCGTACGGGGCCTTTGTGCCGATTACGGAGAATTTAATTGTTCTGTTAACGACGCACGCGTAAACCGGTAGGCGGATTGTGCCTATCATAGTTTCTGATGCGCCATTAAAGCTGGTTAGGGAGCGAGAGGAGGGTTTCTTATCTTGCAGGTCGATCCCCATTTTATCCAACGTTTCGCGAAAGATGAGGTTGATGGAACTCCCTATGTTGGTTAATACTTTAGCGACTTAACACTCGCCTATTTCCTAGTTCGACCAAAAGCGGGTCGTTAAGTGGAGTGTGGACACGGTTCGTATCTTCCGATGAGAAAGTGATCGGCTGATCATTCTCTGGTTCGGACGACCATTTTTGCGAGGTTATCACTTGTTGTTTGTAATCCTTGACTGATCGGACCGAATCGCCGTAGGGAGGGGTTCTTTCCATGATGACACTGATACGCAGGGCACGCTGCGCTTCGAATTGATCCTGTAGATCTCCGAATAAATCTTTGACCTGGGTCATTGTTTTGGTCCCCTCCTTCTTTTCTAGCTTTCGGCGTATGTCGGTTGCTTGTGACGGTTGAGCTTGATCTTGAGGTCGTTGGATTTGGAGTTTATCTAGCTTCGCAGATCCATGGAGCGTGGTCTGAGATCGGGGTCGGCGCGTGACTCGTCGACTCTTCATGCCTTCGACGTCTCGATCATAGTTCGCAGGTCGGTGGAGACACCTTGTTGTGGGAAATCGGTTTTTCCGTTTGAGCACGTGTCGTAGGTCACCCGGTTCGGCTGAGAGGTCGACCTGTCACCGGGTGTGTTCGCGCCGATTTATGTTGGAGCACAAGTCGTCAGTTGTGTTGGGCTGCTTATCGCCGTTTAGGGTGCTCGACTTGCCCAAGATAACATTGACGCGACGCATGTGCCTAGGCGGTTCCTCGTCGGGAGATACATCGTCGGTATCGCGCTCATCTTCTGCGTCGTCCTTGTCTTTCGGCTGGCGCTCACCTTGCAAGATCCTTCTTGTTGGCCTTTATGCCTTCATTTCCTTATTTTTGCTCCAGCTCTTGCTATTTTTTGGCTTTTGCTTCGGCAGCTCGACGTTGGAGGTGCCTTTGCTGTATGAGGCGAGCAAGGCCTCGAGTAGGTGCTTGCATTCTTTTGTGTCGTGTCCCTTGACTTTATGGTAGTCGCAGAACTTGCTAAGATCGAGGGAGCTTGGATTTGAGCCGGTTACATGGTTAGATGTGTCGGACAAAGCAGGGGCTTTTCCGTCAGAGTCCCTCTCCCAGTGGTTCCAACCTTTCTATCGGACGACTACCGCCGATCCAGGGTGCTCGTCTTCGTTCACGGTATAGACGAACCCCTTGTCGTGTGAACATGATGTAGTGCTTGAGGAACGCAGTCAAGAGATCGTGAAAACTGTTGACGGAGTTTCCGGGAGTCGGGAGAACCAGGTTAGGGCTGCTCCTTCGAGACTCTCGATGAAAAGCTGGCAGTAGCCGGCGTCCTTTTCTTCGAGGGTAAAATGTGTGCGTCCCATCGCTATGTTGAACGAAGTGACTTGTTCAGTTGGGTTGGTGTTCCCCGAGAATGATGGTAAGCGGAACTTCTCCGTTGGGCGGAGTCGGATGCTGGTGATATGTGGAGAGAACGGAGTTCGAAGTGTGTCCGTGAGGGCACGTTCGATCTGGGGAGCGGAGGTCGTCACGCAGTGGATCTTAGAGTGGATGTCCTGGAGTGACAGTTTGAGTTCACGCAGCTCGCGGATCGTCTGTGGATCCGGACCGTTGGGTGTTTGCGCGTTTGGTCCGTCGGGAGTTTGTTCGGGGGTTTGTGCGTTCCCCCCTGTGACCTGGCTTTGTATTCTGATAGCCTGGTTCATGGTTGTGTTAAACAGGTGACGACGAATCGTAGTCGTCGGGGCACTGGGTTTTGCGGTAAGAGGGGGGAGGATGGCAGCTAAAGCGGCGAACCGCTCCATGATGGCGCTGGGATAGACGGATTCCTCCGGTGCGGCTGTGGCCGGGGGGAGTTCTGGAGCTTTGTGTTCCTCGCCCAAGGTTGAATCATCGTGACTAGATCCCATCGTTTGTTTTCGTTACTCTGAGAGGCCCCACGGTGGGCGCCAAATGTTTGTACCGAGTTTTGTCAAACGTTTAGGGTTGACGGAACTCGTCGGTGAGTCCCTTCAAAGACGACAAAACGGAGTGAGCCTTATTTATGGGAGGTTTGAAAGGAACAGTTTTCTTTATTAAGTCAATCGTAAAAATGAGTACAAAGCAGTATAGATCTAGAAATATTGGAAACTCTAATTCTAGCCGCCTGGCTGTCTTCTTTTTCTTCTCCAATGATACTTATTTTCCTTTTATAGGCCGCTGGTCGTTGATGCCTGTTTGAACCGAGTTCGGTCTTTTATCAGTGAGAAGGTGACGGGACTCGTTGGTGGGTTATGACAAAGGCGGTTTATCCTATAAGTGGTGAAAGAGTAACTTTATTGATAAGAGAGTTTGGTATACAAATGAGGAAATGAGAAGCGAGGTTTGGTGTGGCTCGGTGAGCTTGGCCGTGAGGTACAAGTCGGACAGAAAGTACAGAGTATAAACCCTAATTCTAGCCGCCTTGTAAGTGAATTCAATTTCAGATCCCCTTCTTGTCGCCTTCTCTCATCCTTTTATATTGATACTATGTTTTCCCTAGCGAGCGGGTCGCGTGTTTGGAGGGCCTTTAACCAAATGGGCCTTGGTCAGCCCACTAAGGCGGATCCTTTAGTAAAGTGTCGTTAACTCGACTAATCGCGGAGATTATCCGAGTTAAGCTAATCTGATCGCCAATCAGCTGAGATGTCAACTCGTTGGGTTGGTCTCTAAACGGTCTGAGCCTATTATTCAATGGGCCCTGCAAGAGGGAGTAATCCACCTCCTACAGTAAGTCCCTCAGATCCGTTGCTGAGTTATTCCATAAGTCGGGACGGATTTTGTTGATTTGGTTCATTAATAATAGGGTTGGTCGGTTCGTTTTAATGTATCTCCTGGTCGTTAGCTCGTCGTCCTGGTCCCAGTACGTTCGCTACGTCGCTAGCTCGCCGTTTTGGTTCCATCGTGTTCGCTGTGTCGTTAGCTCGTCATTCTGGTTCTGACATGCTTGCTATATCGCAAGCTCGTTACTTTAGAGATTTTCAGGAATGTGAACGGTCGTGAAAAAATGGGCGGCTTTCGGGAGTCAAGGCCCATTAGGATGGAATACAAATGGTCGCAAGTCGAATTGAGGCCCAGCTAGACTTTAATAGAACTAATTATGACTATAGTAGTTGTGCCTCTCCCTTTCTATAAATACTTCTCCCTTCTTCATTCTCTTCACTTCTCCGCTACTACATGTATCTTCTCTCTCCTTTCTCTCTCTAGATTGTAGATTATATAGCGTCGGCCGGGTAGTATGTGTCCGAGACAGAAGCTAACTCGAGAGGAGAAAGGGAAAGATATCGAGATGTCACCAAGTCCCGCTAGGGATGCGACGACCAACAAACTCTTCGAAGATTTGTATTTAGCACACCGTAACTCGTTGATGGACGTCGCGAGCCTCAGTTTGTCGGAGAGACTCCTCGTTATTGATGCAGAAAAGGAAATAAGGGGTGACGACGATGGGAACGCTGCTGCGGAGATGTTGAGCAATCCCCGAGTGGGGCAGCTTTGATTACCGCCTCCTAGACGTAGGTGAGAGAATCGTACTCGGTCTCACCTTGTTTGATCCAGACGAGCTAGCGCAGGACCGGTGGGAGAAGAGGGTCTCCCGTTTGTTCTGACTTTCTATGCTGGTATGGGAGTTTTCGAGCGAGGATCCGCGATTCCCCAGGAGTTGCTTCGTCCTGCCGACGTGATGGGGCAGTCATGGACCAACACGTGGAAAACACAATCGACTGTCAAGACGGTGGAGCGCTTGCTCGTTACTTGCAACGCCGATGGCGTGACTTATATTATTCCGACTGGTGATCAGCGCCCTTGGTCGCCTCCAGCTGGGTATCAGTGTGTCTACGAGTCTTACTTTGAGGCTAACACCAAGCTATGGTTTCCGATACCTCATCTAGTGACTTCGTATGTCTCTCATCGCGACCTCGACTTGTGTCATATGGTGAATGGGGCATATCGCACTATGGTTGCGTTGATGGTGATGGCCGTTGAGATAGGGATATCTTTGTGCATTTACGCGTTTGAGAAACTGACAACGGTATCTAGCCTGGATCATGGCCTTTTCTCGGTGAGGTGAGGATACGTCGTGCGTTAGATCGTATCGACCGAGGTAAGGAATATTACACTGTCTTCTTTTTATCTTTCGCATTGTTTCTGAGGTTGCAATATGGACAGGTGACTGGGATCCAGAACTTCCATGTCTAACTTGCCCGGGCAAAAAGAGATCAAGGCTATTCTCGAAGGAGGAGCAGAGGGAGATCACCAGGGCTCTCAAGATGAAGGACTTACCTGACATAACCGTTTCTCTTAAAGCCCAAAAAGGTGGATCCTCTCACGCGGCTGGTCTATTGAGCATAGTTGACGGCTTCGGTCTCGATGGGATGGATTCGTCTTATCACAGCATCCATCTTCCTTCTGGAAATGTTGCTGCTGAGGCGTCATCTCCTACTCGCGGTAGTCAGAAGAGATCCCGATCTAATGATCTCGGTTCGTTTGATGGTGACCAGCTTACTGATAATTCTTCAAGGAAGAAGAACAACAAGAAGAGAAGAAGAACAATAAGAAGAATGAAAAATTGGTTGGAGATTCTGAAGCGAGCGGCATTCCTCGCCTCAGGGATGAACCCGAGGGTATCCCATCTTCCGAAGGTGCCGATACCGCGAACTTGACCTCCGACCCTCTCATCCCCTCAAGTAATGACCCTCCAACCGAAAGCGCGGGTGTTCCTCTGGGAACTTCTCAAAAGAAGAAGAAGAAAAGGAAGGAGAGGGTAGGCCCGGAGGTTGAGGTACAGCCTACCGAGAGACGGGCCCACAAGAAGATCAGCCTGGAAACTTGGAGCCAAGAGTACTACAGTCGTCTGATTAGTTATTTTTCTCAGACGCTTACCTTGAGATCGCTCGCCTCCGTCGTGAGGTAAAAGTATTTCCTTTGTCGTTATCCCCTGCATTCCTCCGCTTCATTTTCTTGTATCTCGGCTAATTGTTCCATCTGCTTGTAGGTTGACAATGGAGTTAACCTCTTGGTCGAGAAGTATGATGCCGAGCTCAAGACGACCTACGGTTGTTTGTGAAAAGCCCAGGAGAAAACCAGAAGGGCGCGGAAGAAAGTCTCGGTACTTGAAGCTTTGCTTGAAGGGGCTGAGACAGCTAAGGAAGAAGCTATCAACGAAGCGGAGGCTCAGGCAAGGAAACTTGAAGAAGTTTCTAAGGAGTTGGAGGCTGCGAGGGTTGCTGCGGAAGAGCTTCAAAGGGAAAAGCTCCAGCTTGAAAAGGATAAAGCTGCGATCGCTGAAGAGTTTGAGAGGGAGGCTTCCTCTCTTCGAAGGTCTCGCCTCTGCGAGGTCACGCGTGAGCAAGCAAAGGTCCGTGTTGCAATGGCCGCCAAGGCGGCGATCCGCTTCAAGCGACTTCGAGAGCACAAGGAGAAGATGTTATCCCCGCTCAAGCTCGAATCGGAGTATGTCGACGAGACGCTCCTCGCTTTCATAGAGGTCGGATACGATAAGCCTCCCCCTGACTTTGATCCCAACAGGTCGAAGCTGGGTTTGCTCGACCCTAAGTCTGCTTCGGGGCTTCGTTCGACCCAGAACGAGGGGGTTGCTTCGGAAGAGGAAGAAGAGAGGGATGAAGACGATGGGCAACAAAACTCTGACTTTCGGGCTTCTTCGACACATGTTCCTCAGATTCACGGGGGAGAGGCTCGTTCCGTTGGTGAGGATCCGGTGGTGTCCAAAGATTGATCCTCTCGCATTTTCTTTTTTGTATTTTGTATCCACTTCGTTGGTGGAGTTGTTGTTGTTGTAAACTTGTTTCTAGATTTGCTTTGGTTTGTTTTTTTATTCAAAGGCTTTGTTTAACAACTATTTCGAGTTGTTTCCCGAGTCGAGAGGTCTCCTCGAGATACTTTTTTTAATTGGCCTTAGTGATTTATCGGGATATTGAGAATCGTCCCAAAGTAATCATGTTCGGCTAATCTTTATTAGGTTGCTGGTTTGGCACAACCGACTAAGTCTTGTTCCGAGCTCGGGATTGAAGGTTCATTTTTTCGCTGTCTTAGTCGATTCTGGGATCGTACCTAGTGCGAGTAAAATTGAAACTTCATAGATTTAAGATCAATAAGGGTTTCCGGGTAGTCACAAAGTAACGATGTGGACTTTAGGTTGGCAGGTCCCTATTCCAGAAGTTATCGCGAAACCGTAAATTATCGTCTCTTCGCTAGTTCGGGATTGATCGCAAACCAGCGGAGCTCGTCAAAAATGTGTCTGATAAGGACACGCCCAGCGAAGTTGCGCAAATACCGATACGTAGCCTTCGATGTGCCCTCGTGATCGAGAGATCGAGGTGTTGGCATTGCTCGAGAAGAGATTTGGTTGGTTTTATAGCTAAACTCGTAAAGAGCTGCCTACTTACCCCGCAAGGAGAATCAAGCCATTCGTAGTTCTTTTTGCCGAGTAGAAGTGGCTTGTGAGGCTCATCTACTCGGCGAGGGAAAGTGGCTGTAATGCGCATTGACTCTGTTTACGGGTTAAAGTGACTGAAGAGTCATTAACCCGGTTTTTTTTGGTGAAAGAAAGGGGGTTCATTATTCGGCTTAGTAGCGTCTCAGGTGCATCAAATTCCAAGCTCGTTGAACTTGCTCGCTGGTGGAGGTTTCAAGGTGGTAGACGCCTGGTTTTACAACCTTTATGATTTTATAAGGTCCTTCCCAATTGGCGCCGAGCTTTCCGGCATTCGGCTCCTTGGTATTCTCGAAAACTTTTTGCAGGACAAGGTCTCCCAACTCGAGTAGTCGGGACCGTACCATCTTGTTATAGTAACTCTCGATCTGATGTTGATAGTTTTGGATGCGTAAGAAGGCCTGATCTCGCCGTTCTTCGATAGCGTCCAATGCGTCGAGGATTATATCGCTGTTAAGATTGATATGTTCTGGCATCCTGGATCTTCGTAGGCTGGTGACGTTTACTTCGGCCGGGGCCATGGCTTCGACTCCATAAGCGAGAGAGAATGTTTTTGTACTGGTGGCTCCCCTCGGTGTTGTTGTGTGCGACCACAAAACTCCATCCAACTCATCTGCCCAGCAACCTTTCTTTAAGTCGAGTCTCTTTTAGATTATGTCGATGGTGGTTTTATTCGAAGACTCGGCTTGTCCACTTGGCACAGAATTCGCGGAACTGGTGTGAGACGAAATGCGAGCCAATGTCCGTCACGTTTTCGTATGGAAGGCCGTGACGGCAAATGATATTTTTCCACACAAACTTCTAGACTTCCCTTTCCGTGATATTGGCGTAAGACTCATCTTCGATCCACTTTGTAAAGTAGTCAGTGAGAATGAGGATGTAACGCTTTTGCCGAGATAGGGGTGATGATGTCCATCACCCAACGCATAAAGGGATAGGGGGCCGTCATCGTTCGGAGCATCTCGGTCGGACAATGAATGGTCGACGCGTGCCGTTGACATTTGTCGCATTATTTGCTGGAGATCATTGTTGGCCAATAAAATCCTAAGATTTTGACTTTAAAGGTGAGAGCTCGTCTGCCAGAGTGGTTACCTCCCGCTCCTTCATGTGTTTCGGTCATTACGAGGTACGTTTCTTCTTCGTGAAGACATCGGAGAAGGACCTTGTTTGCAGTCCATCGGTGGAGTAGGCCGTCAATAACAACGTAGTTAGTACTGCATGATTTTAATCGCCTAGCGTTCCATTTTTCTGCGGGTAGTGTTCTGTTAGCAAGGAAGTCAATAAGCTCGGTTTGCCAATCTGGTGCGACCTCACCGGTTGGTTGGATTGCAAGGACGGGAGCGATCTCGATGGATGCTCCTTCATCTGCAGTGTCTATACTTGGTTTGTCGATTTTCTGGATTGGAATTGTCCTTTGTACCTGATCGCGAAGTCTGCTGCCTAGTGCTGCAAGGGCGTCGACGCATACGTTCTCTCCATGTGGGACTTTGGTGAGTTCGAAAAATTTGAACTCCTTAGCGAGATCTTGTACGACCTTCAGGTATGCGTCCAATCGCTCGTTTCGAGTGTCATAGTCGCCGCTGAATTGACGTGTAACCAACTGGGAATCGCAATATGCGCTAACTCGCTTCGCGTGAACTGCTTTTGTGAGGCGTAGTCCTTTGATAAACGGCTCGTATTCCGCCTCGTTATTTGAGGCTGTGAATCCTAGTCAAAATGATTGCCTTATCAGTTCTCTTTTCGGAGATTATAGCTGGACTTCGGCTCCCGACCCTTTGATCGTTGAAGATCCGTCTACAAGAAGGATCCAATTCTGACTCGGGAGTATGAGATCTTGCTCAAGCTTGGTTGAAAGTACAACCATGAAGTTTGCCAGCACCTGTGATTTGGCTGCTGTGCGGTTTCGGAACACTATGCCATGCTCGCTCAGTTCGATTGCCCACTTAGACAGTCGCTTGGATTGATTTGTGTTTTGCATTACTGTCATGAGCGGCTGATTCGTCAGTATCTCAATCGTATGGGATTGGAAATAAGGGCGGAGCTTCCTTGCCGAGGTAACAACAGCCAGTGCCATTTTCTCCAGGGTAGGGTAACGCGTCTCGGGATCGGTCATGCGTTTTCTGGTATAGAATATGGGTTTCTGCTCGCCTAGGTCTTCTTTGATGAGGACTCTGCTGATCGCGGTTGTAGAGACTGTGATATACAAGTAGAGAGTATCTCCTGCTTCGGGCTTGGCTAACACCATAGGGGTGGTGAAGTAGGCCTTGAGTTGAGTGAAATCTTCTTCGCACTTGTCATCCCAGATGAACCGTTTATTCCCGCGCAGGAGCTCGTAGAAAGGGAGGCACTTGTCGGTCAAGCGAGAGATGAAGCGGTTAAGTGCTGCGATCCATCCTGTCAATCTCTGGAATTCTCGACTATTTTTTGGACTCGGGAGATCAAGGATTGCCGAGATCTGCTTCGGATTGGCTTTGATCCCTCGCTGCGTCACGATGTACCCTAGGAATTTGCCGGATTGGACCCCGAACATGCACTTCGCGGGATTGAGCTTCATGTTGTACTCGTTCAATGTCTTGAAACAAGCCTGCAGATGGTCCGGGTGATCCTTACCTTGTCGTGACTTGACCATCATATCGTCAATGTATACTTTAATCATTTCGCCTAACTTGTTTGCGAACATACGGTTGACGAGACGCTGGTAGGTTGCTCCGGCATTCTTGAGGCCGAATGGCATTACGTTATAAGAAAAGGTGCCCCTGTTGGATATGAACGCGGTCTTCTCTCGGTCGTCCGGGTGCATTGATATCTGACTATATCCTAAAAAGGCATCCATGAAAGATAAGAGTTTATTTTCGGCAGTTGACTCCACAAGCCAATCGATGTTTGGTAACGGGAAGTTGTCCTTCGGGCATGCTCTGTTCAGATCTGTGAAATCGATGCATATGCACCATTTCTCGTTCTTTTTCTTTACGACCACTGGATTTGCAAGCCATTCGGGATATCGTACTTCCGAGATAGATCCTGCTGCGAGCAACCTCTCGACTTCCTCATTGACCGCTTTGGATCGCTCTGGTCGAGCTTACGTCGCTTCTGTCGAATGGGCTTGAAGGTTGGGTCGACGTTCAGCTCGTGTGAGGTGATCTTGGGGTCAATTCCTTTCATATCGGAGGTCGTCCATGCGAAAGTCGAGATGTTTTTCTTGAAGAAAGCAACGATTGTTTGTTGCATTTCGTCTGAGACAAGAGCACCAATGCGCACGACCTTGGATGGGTCGGCATCATCGATCTGGACCTCGATGACTTCGTCCTTCTGGGGGAAGGCTTTTTGGAGTGGTCGGGCAACAGCATTTACTCGCTGGGGTGGTGGCTGGAGTTTAACGTTCGCGACAAGAAGATCGCGAGCTGCCTGCTGGTCACCACGTATCGTCTTGATGCATCCGTCGTTCATGGGGAATTTGACACACTAATGATAGGTTAAGGAGATTGCTTTCATCAAGTGGTTCCAAGGCGTTTTGAGGATAACGTGGTAAGGCGCATCCGTTGTGACAATGGATAACTTGACTGTACGTGTTACTCCTCCGGCGAAGACTAGAAGGCGAATAGTCCCGATCATTTCTTCCGAGACTCCATTGAATCCGGTCAACAATCTGTTGGAGGGCTTGAGTAGGCGGAAGTCAACTCCCATCTTCTCAAGTGTCTTGTGAAAAATAAGGTCGACCGAGCTGCCCGTATCGATTAAGACTTTGGTCACTTCGCAGGCCCCGATGCCGAGCTCGACAAGCAATGAATCTTTATGCGGCATGTTGACTCCGATTGCATCCTCAGCCGAGAAAGTGATCGTCAGGTCATTCTCGGGTTTCGGGGGCCATCGTTGCAAGACTTTGGCTGCCTCCAATGGTTGTTGATCGATATTACCGACTCGCCACAAGGGGGGATCCACCCATGATCACGTTGACGTGCTTTCGTCAGATCTGCTCGCGCAGTTCGTTACTTTGTTGAGCGACCTTTTGGTTTGGTTTTACATCAGTGATCCTTGTCTCTAAATATGTCCGTAGGTCGGATCTTTTGGATCGATTCAGCTTGATGCGGAGGTCCTTTTCCTTCGAGTTAAGGACTATACGGAGATCCGTGCGGCGGTGATCAATCTTAACTTTCCTCGCTTTAGAGGCGTTGATCTCTGCTCGGAGGTCTGCCGAATCTAGGGTTATTGTCATGGATGGGTTCTCATCAGCGATGACCTTCTTGCGCTTGAGTTTGTGCCGCAAATCCGCAGTATAGGGTGCATTGTCTATTTGACTAGCGGGCTGTGCGTCAAGAAATTGACGGAGGTCGACTGATGACGAGTTGGCTTCGTCGCTAGTTGACGTCTCAGGACGCACAAGAATGACCTCGACCCAGCGTCGATTCTTCGGTTGTTCCTCATCAGCGGATGAATCCTCCTTCTCCCGTGCTATCGTAGCAGCATGTGCTGGATTTTTCTTCGGCCCCAATTGCGGAGCCCTGCCCTTCGACTTTTGAGATTTTTTCTCCTTGTTATTGCTCCAGTTTTTGGTGCTTTTCGGCTTCTGCTTCGCCTGCTCGAGGTCCAGTTTCCCGCTGGCGAGAGATGAGAGGAACTGCTCGTACATGACTTTGCATTCCTTCGTGTCGTGTTTCTTGGATTGGTGGTAGGAAAACCACTTATCGTCCTCTGCAGGGGCTGAGCTCGCTGGTTCGGTGGAAGCCTGGGGTTTGTTCTCTTCAGGGGAAGATAATTTTGGGTAGTGATTCCACCCTTTCCCCCGAATCTCGACCAATGAGCGGTCCGATTCGTTTACTAGGTAAACGTAGCTCTTATATTGGTTCATTTACTCTGCTGGACCGTGTTGCCAAGTTTATGTTCGTGTTTCAGACGTTTTAGTCGTTGAGGTCCCTCCTTGCTTCATCGCGTTCTGCTTGCTTATTATTGCCTTAGTATCCTCTTTCATTCGGATGAAGTTATGGAACCTGGCAATGGCGTCGGCCAAGAATTTTGTTGGGCTCCTGTATCACGGAACTTTGAGTGCATGTAAAGGGTGTTCATGAGGGCGTTCACAACGATTTTGTCGGGGACTTTCACTTTCGCCACGATTTCTTTGAACTTCTCCATGAAGCTACAGAGGCTCTGTCCCGGTGACTGAGAGAGATGCCAGAGGTCGGATACTGTGACTTCTTCCCGGGAGAACATGATATAGTTTTTAAGGAAGGTAGACGACATGTCATGGAAACTGTCGATCGAGTTCTCTGGCAAGCTAGTGAAACAGTTGAGTGCTACGCCTTCGAGACTCTCGACAAAGAGTTGGCAGAAACTTGCGTCTCGCTCCTCTGGCGTAAAGTTCGGACGCCGCATCGCGATGTTAAAAGATGTAATATGAGCGGTCGGATTTTAGAGACCGTCATATGTTGGCAAGCGAAGCTTCTCCATTGGTTGGAGCCGTACATCGGAGACCTTCTTAGTGAATGGTGTTCGGAGGGTCTCTGCGAGGACACTCTCAATGAGCGGGGCAGAGGTCGTGACACCGTGAATTTTTGCATTGATGTCTAGGAGTGCTTGCTTGAGAGCGACTATCTTCTGGATAGTTTGCAGATCTGATGCGTCGCAGGCGTTAGTTCGCTCTTCGGCGACACGAGTCTGTGCTCCGGTCATTCAAACTTTCGGCCCGGCGACCTGACTGGTCGGGTTGATTGTCTCGTTGGTGCTGTACACCAGCTGTCGTTGGACGGTGTCGGTTGTGGCAGCTGTTACGGCGAGAGGCGCAAGGATGGCTGCTATGGCGTTAAGTTGCTCGGTCGTCGCCTTCTGAGCTTCATCTTACCGAGCAAAGCGCTCCATGATAGTATCGATGAGGGCTAGAGCGAGTGGTGTTGCGGTAGCCGGAGTAGGTGCTACCGCATCAGCTTCCTCGACGGAAGTCGAATTGTTACTTGGATTCATAGCTTTGTTGACGCTACTTTCCTAGGCTCCACGGTGGGCGCCAATTGTTTGAACCGCGTTCGGTCTTTTATCAGTGAGAAGGTGATGGGACTCGTCGTTGGGTTATTACAAAGGCGGTTTATCCTATAAGTGGTGAAAGAGTAACTTCATTGATAAGAGAGTTTGGTCTACAAATGAGGAAATGAGAAGTGAGGTTTGGCGTGGCTCGGTGAGCTTGGCCGTGAGGTACAACTCGGACAGAAAGTACAGAGTATAAACCCTAATTCTAGCCGCCTTGTAAGTGAATTCAATTTCGGATCTCCTTCTTGTTGCCTTCCCTCATCCTTTTATATTGATATTTTGTTCGTCCTAGCGAGCTGGTCGCGTGTTTGGTGAGCCTTTCACCAGATGGGCCTTGGTCGACCCACTAAGGTGTATCCTTTAGTAAAGTGTCGTTAACTCGACTAATCGCGGAGATTATCCGAGTTAAGCTAATCTGATTGCCAATCAGCTGAGATGTCAATTCGTTGGGTTGGTCTCTAAACGGATCGAGCCTATTATTCAATGGGCCCTGCAAGAGGGAGTAATCTACCTCCTAAAATGCCCTAAGTCGGTTCTCACCTAGACCTTGGCCGAAATGAGTTTCGACCAAAACGACCGGGCTGCTGGTCGTTTTGGCTCTTTCGTCGATTTGACAGTCAACCAAAACTACGCTGTTTAGGCCTTTGTAGTCCGGACCTGCTGTTCCTTGGGCCTTAGAAAGTGGGTGTAACCTAACTCCTACAATGCACCTTTTTGATTGCTGAAGACACCACATTGAAGTTGATCTAGCAAAGTAGAATCATTCTTTTTGTTGGTTATCTTTGACGCTTCCATAATTGCATTATACTTCCCATCTTAAAAAAATATTGAGAAATTACATATAATGACTCTAATCATATTAAAATTACTAGACTAACTCATATTAAATTGTAATTATTAGAATGACACAAGGAACATGCAAATTTACTAAAAGTCATCTTTTACTTCATTAACCAATTTTGCCATTAAAATTAATAAAAATAACTTAATATCATAAAATCCTAAAAAGTCAGAATCTCCTCTTTTTTCTCGGTCAAAGACGTCGTCTCCGTCCTAGACGAAGAATCCCACTCGCTAACCCTAACTCGCCTTCATCTCTGCAACGTATGTCTACACCTTCTCCGTCACCTCTACGGTGGACCATGTTTTTCGTCTTCTCCTTCAACTTCTATGGCGATTCTCAAACCGCACAATCATCATCGTAGATCTCTAGATCCCTTTATTTTCTTTAGGATTAGTCACTGTCCACCCTTCTTCTCCAGTAAGCACTGCGTTTCGTTAATCTGGTAAGTAATATTTTGATTTTCTTCTACCACTCTTTCTTTGGAATCAGTTTGATAGTTTAAGCAGAATCAACACTACCAAACGTTCACAGGTGTTGTTAACTCTTGTTTCATTAGTACGATTCAAATCGTTTGCTGGTTTTTGATCTTCCTTCCTTGCTTTTGATATGATCATAAAAAGCACAGAGGATAGGGATCTGTCTGGTAGTCTCCAGAAAAACAACAAGTACTTCCCAAAGTTGGTCCTTTAATCATCTCTCTTTTTGTGTTCCACTTGGTTCAGGTTAGATTATATGTATCAGCTTGTTCCATATATGCACTGTAGAATAGATGATTTGTTTTCTTTTACAAAAGTTTGGATCTTTTTCTATAGAATAGATTAGTTGTTGTTTTTACCAAATGTTTGGATCTTTTCCTATACCCGTAGAATGAAATCTCTATAATGGTTGGAACCCTTCATTATTTTGCCCTCTTCTATAAAATTGAGTGTATCTTTATAATGGTTGGAACCCTTCATTATTTTGCCCACTTCTATAAAATTGACACACTCAATTCAGATCAGGTCTACATGTGTTTGATTTTACACCATTGAAACCAGAGCTGAAGGGTTTGTCGTTAGTCACTTGTTGTATCTTTTATTCTTTTGTGTGATTGTTAGTAAACATGTTTAGATGAATGAGTGAAGTTTTTTACTTGACTATCTCATGTGACTGGAAAGTTGAAATGCGTTCATGAATTATGTTGCTTTATGAATCTCATCTTGTGTTGCATGAGGTAAGAAATTGGTTCCTTGGTTGAGATAATTAACTTGTTTGTAACAATCTTTATACTAACGTTTTTCTTCATCTTGTTTACATGCTAGAAAATCGACAAGTGAAGGCTGTAAGAATCTTTATTTCACGTGGAAGAGAAATTTATTTCGTTTCTGCTAAATCTGAACAGAAGAAACCAGAACCCAACAACATCCAAGTAAAGGATGCGATCATGACAAGCGAAGTTGCAGAGAGTGCTGAATATAGCAAAGAGAGTGTTTGGCATTTGGCATATGTTTCTTCTTCTTTACAGAAGCATTATTGTGAATGGAGTTGTTGCATTGCGTCTACTTTAAGAAATGCTCTCAATTTATTCAGTTTTCCAGTTCCTTTTTAGAAATTTAGTATATCAAGCAAAAGATATAAAAAATAGAAATATACCTAATGCGGCATTATTATGTAATCGAAAAAATCAAAAGATAAAAACAAATTTAGTACACTATTTATGAATCGAAACCAAACTAAATGAAATCTATATTTTTAGGAAACCCTCTTATCTAGTTTCCTCGTTAGCTCTAAATAATTTACTACCTTCCACTTCAAATAACCACTTTTCCTTTCAAATTTCTACTTTCCACAAACGAGAATGATGTAATCAATATTTTTCCAAGCAATAAAAACTACAACAACCCACCATGAAAGAGGCTAACTTGATAAGAAGGAAAAGAGGGATCAAAGAGATGACGACGGCTACAAGAAAATATACATAATTCTGATCTAAATTACACTAGAAATAAATCAGATACGAAATTGAGTTAAACCAGGTTTAATTCAACATTAAATTAAATCTGGTTATACAAACCAAGATTTGAGTCATAAAATCTACCACAATATAAATTAATAAGTCTGCCACAATCTTACAATAATAAAAGTTGAATAAGATGATCAACTAGCTATGCCACATCAATTTTTAATTCATGCCAATAAGCTTTAAGATATTTGTCACGTCATCATAATCTAATTACTTCTGCTTGATGAATTTGTCGATTGACATCCTCCGTTCTCTTTCACTCAAATTGTCGCTTCTCCTCTCTCTTTTATGTCTGATTATGGCTGCTGATCGTTTATCTCCTTTATCCGTTATGCTCGCAGATCTAGTTAATTGAGTACTCAAAATTACTTAGACAGCTAAAGAAATCTTGGGCTCAAGAACTTGAAGCAATCAAGCAAGAGAGATGGTGCCACCGGCGATGGGATGGTTGAGCTGGGCTTTGATTCTTCAACAGCCATTTATTGCGGTGCGGAAGATTGGTATGCTCTCCTCCGGTTCACCTCCAAATCCCATATTTTTTTCCATTTAGATTTAGATTTATTTCTACCATTACCTCTAATCTCTTTGTATTTTGGATTTCAGCGACTCTCAAGATGCAAACGCATCGGATATCAAGAGATCTTAATACACACTTTAGTAGCAACAAAAAGCGTTTTTGACATTGTTTGATTGATATATATATATATATATATATATATATATATATATATATATATATTTTCAGGTGTCTCAATTGACAGACGCATGAGTACAACAAGTTCATTCTTTAGAATGTAAACCCTTTTTCAATTGTCAGAGTACTTTATACGTGTTTGTTTCAGAGCCTTTTGTATCGTCTTACGGGATGCACCAGCTGCATATATCAACTGCATTGTTACTTATTCATTAGGAAAGATGAAGGTACATTCTTATATATTACATCCACAGTGGGTCAAAACCACTTAAGATCTTACTTTTTCGCTAAAGATTTTTTTCCTGTAACCTCAGATGACAATATGGAAGAGGTGTGCTGAGGTGTCAAAGACGATTGAATATCAATATTCAAACGATGAAAGTGTTTCAGAGGATGAGTGGTGGTTCGTGGGCTATTCCGAGTTGTCGGGATTGTTTACATGTAAATAAAGGAGATTAAAGGCTTGTGATGAGTTGGTGTTCACGTTTCCGAGTAGTAAAGCATCACACTCTGAAACTACAAAGCGCTTTGGATGGGGAAGGCCAGCTTCAGGAGAGGTGTGTTTAAATACATCTTCTTTTCACACTTTCTAATTTTGTTATGTTGACTTTCATATCTATGTGGCAGATTGGTAGTGGCCTCGGTTCTTCTACCATTTGTGAGAGACAAGAAGGTTGGGATAGAAGGGAGATGCAAGTCGGCGCCTAGACAGCATATAAAAGAAAGAAAGTTCATCGACCGAGCAACCACTGTAAGGCGTTTGTGCTGCCTCACCTCAAGTTCCTTTTTCGTAGTCAAATCAGATGATATGGATACAGTTCTTCTTTCAGTAAGGTATAGATTATAAACTCTTGCATTTAGATTGATAGATGCTTTATTTTTGAAGTGTTTTTTTATGCAGCGTGTACATTAATAGTGGAGGAGGAGAGAGTTGGTGTACCTGTTAAGAGTGGGCTAAATGAGGTACCATCGTTCTCTGTAGTATTTTAGAATTTTCATGTAAATTTTAACATGTTAAACCTTTAGAGTCTTTATTTGCAATCTATGTTTCAGACCAAGGAACCAGAATACTGTTCAGGAACTTAGCAAGTGGCATTGTTTCCTATGTACTTGAATGAATATATTCGGTGTGTGCTTAGAGGCCATAAACTGTTGCCCAACAGTTGGAAGTTGGATATCGTAACAAGGTTAGATGCCTCTCACTAGAGTATGTATCCACTGATGATCCAGATTTCACTACAACTATAAGATTTTTTTCCTACTTGATGTTTGCAACTGTTTTGAGTTTTTGGTTTTAAGATATATAAAATAACCTAAGCTATGTGTTTTTTTTGTTCCCTTCTCTATCTTTTGTTGTTGAGAATTCATATAACTATTACATATTTATATTTCTGATGATAGATAACAATAGACCAGTTTGGTTTAGATTTCTTTCACCAAGGTCTTTTGCGGGTTTTAACTATCTAGGCATTCTGCATGTTCAAGGTATAAGTTTGTTATATGTAACAAAATTGTAATTCTTTTTCAGCTGAATGATTTATAAATAAAGGTAATATTGTCTTAAGTTGTTAATGTTTTGATTTCATGCTCTCTTTATGCGGACGATGATACTTGGAAAGCTTGGCTTAATATTGATCCCTCTTTGCTCCACACTGCTACTACTTTAACAATATTCAATAGTTTTCAAAAGCAAAAAATGTTTTAGGCTTATACACATATTCTCGAAATTGTTGTTCTAATGCCAAAGTCACACTGTGTGATGAGAGTTGCTTTTCACTTTCTCTAAGGTGAGAAAGACAAACGATTGATTGTTGATTTGGTGCACCAAAAATTTTATTGTCTTTTAGGGGGTGTTATTCAATCAAAGATTTAAGATCAATTATTAATGGTTTGTGATCAATTAAATTTTAAAGTTTAAAGATAATTTTAGTTGGTGAATTTTAATAACACCGAGTTTTAAATAAGATTAATAAATATCATATTTAACAAAACTGAATTTTAAAATATAATATAGACTCATTTTTCAAAGAAAGTGGATTTGGTTTAGATTTAAATTCTATTAAAATACATGATTGACTAACACTTCCTTTGTTTCTCATAAAATAATTAATTAACTATGTAGCAAGTAAAAGTAGATACTTACACTAATCTTTGGAAGCTAAATATAAAAATTTATCTAAAAAACTTTTGAATATATTAAATCAATATTTTTTCAATGTAATGTTAAAACAATATAGAATCACTTGAAAAAAAAGAAAAGCAAGTTAATAACGATGTTAATTCCTTAAAATTAAAATAAAATATTTTAATTATAATATTTAAAAAAAAATCCATGAAAAAATTGAAAGCCAATTTTTTTGGAAATCATGTAAATATTTCAACTAACACAACAAGGTGATGTCATAAAATAAAATCAATATCGATTTATATCAATTTTCTTAGAAAACTATCAAAATTTATATCAACTTAAAAAACAACAGTCATAGAACTAAAGTGAAAACAAAAATAACTAAACATTGAATGTATAACTGAAAAAAACATATAAATAGAAGAAAAAAAACTGAAGATAACAATAACTAACAAACTTCACATACTAAAACATATGAATGGAAAATACACTAACAAAACAAAAATGAAGGAAACCTTTTTTTTATCATAGGTCCACATGTGGACAACTAACTATATAAGATGAAAATAGATAATTTCACCAATTATTGTGCATCAAAAGGAAAAAAATATGTTGGTGCAAAACATTAATCAACACTCGCCATAATATTACTAATAAGATTTTACTTGAAAATTTCATAATAATTATTTGAAGCTCCAAATGATAAATAACAAAAAAAATTAAGTAACAAATAAAAGTTTATAAAAATATAAAACTTAAACTAAACAGCTTACATAATAGTCCGGATGATAAATTAATAAATGTTAAAGCATAAATAAACCGCGCGTAGCGCGGTGAAAGGCTCTAGTATAAATTAATAAGTCTGATACAAATTTTTAAGTCGGATATTTAAGTTTGCCATAAGAAAATAAGTCGAACATAAGAAAATAAGTTGAACACAAAAATCTACTTTTTATAACAAATCCGACATCTCATTTTCTAGACATATTGCTAAAATTTTGTTTTCTATTTATATCAGATAATTAACTCTATCGTGGAAACAAATCTAACGTTTCTAAGAATGTCTGACACCACTTCAATGGTAGATTTGTTTTCCTAAACAGATTTTATAAACAAACTTATTATTTGAATTTTTTTTTGAAAATAAATCTGTCAGCGATCAAATGTTAAGGACACTTTAGTAAAGTTTTTTTATAACTATGGACAAGGGTAATTTGGAGCAGAAAAATAATCTAATAACTTTTGAAAGATATGACTCATTTTAGTAATAACACAATTAATTTGAGTCATTTAACTAAACTTCCCAAAAATATTTGTCCTCAAATCTTGCTCTCCGAAGAAAGAAAAACTTGAACACAATTTTTAAACCATTAGGAAGAATTGTAGAATGCAGAACACCATAATTTTTGTTGCGGTCTCCTCTGAATCTCGATCGAAACTTTTTTCGTTTAGTCTCATTCAGAGTTTTCGTTTATATTTTACGATAAAAACAAGTAAAACTTGTTTTTGCGTAAAAATCCGAATCAACCGTTAAGATGATAATAGTTACCTTAACACCACTTTGTCCATGTACAACTAGGTTGATAGGACCAACAATACGAGAAAAATTCGGATAAATCAATGATTTAAAGTGTAAGTCGTCGAACGGCTCAAAACTGCCTAAAGCACGATAAAAGCACACTTATGATTTAATTTGTGAATAAGCCCATATTCAATGACGGTTTACTCGACTGGAATAAAGAAAATGGTAAAAGAGGATAAATGCAAAGTTTCCGAGATAAGCTTGGAGGTCGAGAAGATAAGGAAAGATCTTAGCAAGAGATAAGCTTAAATCAAAGGCGAAAAGAAAAGATGGCCGACCTTGGAGGTGTATATAAAGAAGATCAAGGCAGGGAGCAGAGGGGACAATTTTTCAGACTCTTAGAACTCTTTGCAGACTTTTTCAGACCGTGAATTAGGAATGCAGGGTAAACCCTAGTTTTCTAGAGGTCTTGGAAATCTGCTAAACCACACGCCAATCAGTCAGAATACGCAATAAAGATCAAAAAACAAAGTAAGAATCGAAAAAGAGCAAATAGATGTGTTATTCCGAATTTAAGTATGAGCGTTTACAAAAGGATATGAGCCTTAGCTATGAGAGCTGTCGGCGAGATCCCTAGTTCTACTAACCTAAGACTGCAAAACCCTAGTTGAGTCGCAGCTCGAATAACAAAAACGAAAAGTTGACTAAATGCTCTAAGTGTTATGCTATGTTTGCTCTGAGTGGAGATATTCGTGTGCCCCTTGCATCATCACCCTCAAAGTCCTTATATACTCCTCTAGAGGCGGTTTGCTCTTTCCCCTTCTACCCTTGGTCGAATTTATCGCTTCGCGGAAATATTCCTTTTTCCTCGATCTTCATGATTATCTTGGAAACTTAACGTTTATCTTCCGAACTTAACATTTATCCCTTCCTGCAAAATAAACGATAAACCATCACAAAGTTTGGGCTCGATTTCGGATAAAATCGTGAGTGGGCCTTTAACCAAGTTTTAGACCTCATCGGACCTTTTTTTGACTTAGGCGTTTTTACGATTTTATCGAAAGAGCATTCTTAAGACGAAGTTTTCCGAGAGTTAGGGTCTCTCGTATGGGGTGTGGGAATCCAGGTGTTTAGTTCATTGTTACCGTCCCATACGATCGACCCGATCCTTTCTTGAGAACACGAGTTCTTTCGGTAAAGTTCCAATGTCAATTCCAATCAAGATATAACAAATATAAGTTTGATCAAGTTTTGAAAGAGGGAGTTACAAGGACGGGGTGAAA
This sequence comes from Moricandia arvensis, assembly GCA_905132765.1. Lineage (NCBI taxonomy): Eukaryota > Viridiplantae > Streptophyta > Magnoliopsida > Brassicales > Brassicaceae > Moricandia > Moricandia arvensis. Next base: position 73,841 of record CAJHQP010000300.1, on the reverse strand, counting down.
ATGGATTGATTGATCTGACTTGTCAAACAGGTGTCGGATTGCTTGTGCCACCTAACTCGCCTGTTTGGTGAGTTGGGCTTGTCCAACTTGCCGAACGGGCGAGTTGGTCTTCTTGATCCATCCAACTCACTGAACGGGCGAGTGAGTTGAGCCATGCCGTCCAACACGCCCGTTCGGTGAGTTGGTCGTCCCGTGCCGTCCAATTCGCTGGATGGGCGAGTTAGTCAGCTCTTGTGGTTTGGTTTGCCCGTTCAACGAGTTGGACGTCTTCGGCCAACTTCTCCGTTCAGGGATACGTTTACCCGAGGTCTTAAGACAAACTCTTCCTGATGGCTCATTTATGCAGACTGTTCCTTTATGGTCAGTCGAGATTTGACATCGATTTTTTCCGTTCCTTTTTTTCCGAGATATTATCTCTGTTTTTCACAAAGGGCACATTTTCCCGGTAGGTTTCTGACATTGATTCTGTCGTAACCGATTTTGACCCCAACAGTTACCCCTAGCTCGTCAGAACTGTGATGTTCTTGCGAGCGTTTTTAGGCATATTGGATGAATTAGGCGGAATCCGACGTCTGAATCCTTGAGATGAAATAGTAAATCCTTTCTTCTATAAGTATGTGGAGTGGGTTTACAAATTCTTTACTTGCACATTTCCACAAACCTTTTCAAGAATCAAAAGATTTTTTCCTCTCTTTCCTTCATTTGGTAAAAAGAAAGTTATGTCTTCGAGAAGAAAAGTTTCCTCAAAGTCTCGTAATGACTGTTCTATCCCCGATGGTTCCAGCTCGCAACACAATGATGTTGTGCCAAAGGTGAAATTCTCGGCTCACTCGGTTGATCCTGAAGAAACCAAGGCGTACTAGGCGGCCAGGGGAGACGTGAAACCCCCTAGACCTGGTACGTGGGCCGTGCCTCCGCTTCATGCCAATCCCGTTGAGGGTTGTCCCAGCAGAAGCTGTCCGAATGGGCTGGTTACCATCCAGAGCCATTCCCGAGTTCCTGAATCAGTTGAGTTTTGTCTTCCGGAGGCTGGAGAGGTCACTAAGTTTCCGCCCGAGGGTTACTTTATGTGTTATGAGGTGTACCTGACGCAATGCCATTTGTGGTTTTCTATTCCCGAGAACATAGCACGACTTCTCGATTGTTCCAAGATATCGATTAGTCAGATAAACCCATGTGGTTTGCAGCATGTTGTCGGGATTCTCGTGTTGAGTTATGAGTTGGGTATAACCCTTGATGCCAACCATCTCGACGCTTTGCTTAAACCAGTTTGGAAGTCTTCCATAGTTCAGTTGAGGCCCCGGTCGTGGATGATGATCATAAGCGAATTCATGTCGAACTATCATGAATGGCAGAAGCACTTCTTTTTTGTTTGCGTTGACGATGCATCTGTAGAAGCAAACGACCTCTCCATATTTAGGACTAAATGGGGTCCGAAAGGTATCCTTGATCAAGTGTAGGATCCTTTTTGTTTCGGTGAAGTTCGATCTTTAATATGTTTTGTTTACATTTTAGTTGCAGAGATTAATATTTTCCCTTTAAGTCCAGAAGGTTTGGATACCATCCGAGACTTTCTTCGCGATGGTCCATGTTTTTGGGAAACGTTTAACCCAAAAAGGGTCGGTCGTGCTGTTGCTTTCCACCGTTCTCGGTACCAGCCAGATCTGTCGGTTGAAGAATGATCGGAGGCGTCCATGGATGAATTTTTTCTGTGCGCCGTTCGCATGAGAGAAGAAAGACCGAAGACTCGCAAGGACAAACACATCGTTGTTGAGGATGAAGCGGCTAACGAATGGTGCTCCTCCGATAATATACTAAGAGACTACCTAAATAGTCAGGTAGGCGGAAGTAGTGGTGAACGGGACAATCTCGATGAGCTGCTTGGTTTTGACTATCCTCCGGTGTAAGAGGAAGATTGCATCCCTTTACAAGGCCCAAGAAATAGCTGGCCTGCCCCATCGGACTTAAAGTCGAGCCCCAAGAGTCGGCTCGCGGCTCGAAGCGAGCGGCTCACATATGTCGCCTCTAAGACTGCTTTTAGCCGCGAGAGGCTATTTAGTCGGCTCCTTGGAGTGACAAAGGCGAAAAGGCGACTCAACGGCACAGGAAGCCGGCCCGTTCGAACGAAGCCCATTTAAGGAATCAACCTAGGGCCCCCTTAACAGGACAATTCCTATAAAAGGGAAGGAGGGAGAAAACAAGAAAGAGGAGGAAAAAAGTAACACACTCACCGCTAGAGGCTAGGGTTAGGGTTTATATCTAATTCTGCCAATTTGTACTCGTCGGACGTCTCTTTAAGCGCCGACATTCTCTTTGTTGAACTCTCTCTTTATATATATACGAGTAAACATCTTTCCCGATTTATTAAGAAAACGTCTTCAGAACGACCCACTGATGAGTTCAGTCTCCGATATAAACCGACTGAACTCGGTTCAAACAGTTGACGCCCACTGTGGGGCTTCCTTTTGAAGTAAAGTTATAAGTATAACCGACGATTCTACTGCCTCCGACGAAAGACCGGAGACCGTTCCCGCCGTCGCTACACCATCTGTGACAGAGTTCATGGACACTATCATGGCACGCCTCTTACAACAGGAAGAAGTTCAGAAAGCCACTAACGCACAACTCGCCGCCATCGCCACCGCCTTGGATGGTCCTACGAGTAACCCAACCACCGTCTGGAGAAGGCTCTTTAACACGGATACCGTCCAGCAGGACGAGTCCGCTGCCAAATACCCATCTCGCGCAGCAGGCGACGAAGCCGCTCAACTCCCACGCATCGTCCTGACTAACAATAACTCAGATCTGCAAACGTTCCGAGAAATAGCGGAGCTGAAACAGTCACTCATGGACATCAACTCCAAAATACACCGTGTAACAAGCTCCAAGCTGCAGATCGACAGAGTTCTCGCTGTGACGCTCCAGACCCCCTTTTCGGCAAGAATCAGCGACATACGCCTCCGACCCACGGAGAAGATCTGCTTGCCAACCTTCCACGGAGACTCGGATCCTGCCAAGCACGTACGTGGCTTTTACATCGTGCTAGCACGCGTAAATTTCTCTGACGCCGAGAAGGACGGTGGGTCTCGCCACCTCTTCGTGGAAAGTCTTGACGGACCAGCGCTCAACTGGTTCTCTCGGCTTCCAGACAGCTCCATCAACAGCTTCCATGACCTGTCTACCGCGTTCTTGAAACACTATATCATGTTCACCAGCCAAGGAGCAACCACCTCGGATTTATAGATATTGTCCCAAGCACCGGGAGAAGCGCTCCGTGATTTCATGGAAAGGTTCAAAGACGTAGTCTCAAAGGTGAACATCCCCGACGCCATCGTCATCGACGCCTTGATGAGCATTTTATACGTACACTCAAAGTTCCGAGACGACCTTTATCGCAACCCAACGACTTCCCTACAGGACGCCATAGCTCGATCCAACAACTTCATCAGGATGGAGGAAGATACTCGAGCAATCATTACTAGGCAGAAAGCCTCCAAGTCGACGCAGAAAACATCGGAGGCGAGGCAAGAGCCGCGGAAACATTCGACCAACGACAAAGCAAACGCTAAGAAAGGTTTCGTCTACGTCTTTAACGAAGAACAAATTCCAGATTCAGCGTTAGTTGTGCGCGGAAAAGGGTGGAACCACTGGCTCCAACCATCAGAGAACAAAGATACCAACAGAAAGGCCGAAGCATCCGCTCGAACGTCCAACTTCATCGATCTCAACAAATTCTGAGAATACCATCAGATGAAAGGTCACGATATACGTGAATGCAAACAACTGCATGAGGCACTTCTGGCGCACTTCAGCAATGGCACGGACAAAGTCGAGCCGCCCAAGCCCAAGAAAAAGAACGCTAAAAATTGGAGTAAGAACAAGGAGAAAAAGGCCCAAAAGCAACAAGAAAGGACATTCCGGCATGACGTAGGTGCCCCGTGAACAGAGGTACCCCCGAGAAACAAGGAAAAGGAGGACTCTTCAGCTAAGGAAGAAAAACCCAGCCACCGACGACGCGTTCAAGAAATATTATCCCGCCAGAATGCCTCATCAGACGAAGGGACCCCCCACCCCCCGAACTCGAGGACATGCGAGTCAAAATAAACCGACAGAGTACAAGATCAAGCAGCCCTCGAATTGTTACTTTGGATCTAAGGGACATGCTGAAGCGAAGGGTAATAGACGATCGAGACACCCATGATGTCTCCCTCGACTTACGAGACATCATCGAATCTTCTAAGGCAAGAAAATTCACGTAAGGCAACTCTCCAGAAAGACGCAACGGACGACTCGAAGATACATATCTCCGTAGCCGACTCAACTCCAAAGTGGACGATCTCAGGATTCGACTCAATCGTACCAAGCCATCAGACCTCCGAAAAAATCTCTGTAACCAAAGTTCTCGCCAAAAGCTAATCGAGACTGGTAACGACGCAGCGTTTGATCTCCGTACAAAGATTAGCCTGAAACGAACCCCGCAAGCGGGACACCTTAACGTAATGGGTGGTTCTCCCCCAAGCGGCAACTCAGTATGTTTTGTAAAGGACTATCGATGACAAGCCACCTCTCAAAAATGGTCGTTCAAACCAGAGAACGATCCGCAAATCACCTTCTCTCCCGAAATCGTAGACTGCGAAGTAACCAAGGTTCTGATAGATACGGGCAGTTCAGTCAATCTAATCTTGCAGAACACGCTCGATAAAATGGGGATCGACATTCGCGACGTGAAACCATCTTCTTGAACCCTAACCGGATTCAACGTATCGTCCGAAGAAATGATGGGGACAATTCGACTCCTGGTGTACGGAAACGGGGTAACAAAGTTGGTCAAGTTTTCTTTAATCTGCACCAAGGCGCCGTATAACGCCATCCTCGGAACCCCTTGGTTGCATTCCATACGGGCCGTATCGTCGACCTACCACCAATGCGTCAGGTTCCCCGGGCCCGACGGTCTGATTCAAACTCTTCGCGGCGACAACCAAGCGGCCCGCGATCTTCTGATTGCGACAGTTAAACTCTAGCAATCTTCATCCCACATCAACTCGGTATCGAAGCCGATCCACAAAGTATACCCGCAAAAGGAAGAAGTCCTTGAAATATTTATCGATAACGACGACCCCAACAAGATCGTACGCATCGGTGCCTATCTGTCTGAAGATATGCGCCGAAAAATTACCTTGTCCCTCTACCAGAATGCGTCCACCTTCGCTTGGACTATGTCCAATATGAAAGGAATCGACCCGACCATCACTACTCACAAGCTCAACGTCTACCCGACATTTAAACTTATCCGGCAAAAGCGACGAAAGCTTTGCTCCGAGCGATCCAAAGCAGTAAACGAAGAAGTTGACTGCTTGCTCAGCGCTGGATCCATCACAAAAGTACGCTATCCGGAATGGTTAGCCAACCCGGTGGTAGTTAAGAAGAAGAATGTTAAATGGCGCATCTGCGTCGATTTCACCGACTTAAATAAAGCCTCCCCAAAAGATAGTTTCGCGCTTTTGCATATTGACCGGCTGGTCGAATCTACCGCATGAAACAAACTGCTGACGTTCATGGACGCCTTTTCCGGTTACAATCAGATAGCAATGCACCCCGACAATCGCAAGAAAACGACATTTATCACAGATCGAGGGACCTACTGCTACAAAGTGATGCCCTTCGGTCTGAAAAACGCTGGAGCAACGTATCAAAGGATCGTGAACCAGATGTTTACCGAAAAAATAGGAGTAACGATGGAATATTACATCGACGATATGCTAGTCAAGTCGCTCCACGCGACTGACTACCTGAGGCACCTGCAGGACTGCTTCCAAACACTTAACGAGTAAGGTATGAAGCTTAACCCGGAAAAATGTACCTTCAGAGTTACCTTAGGAGAGTTCCTCGGATACATCGTCACTCATCAAGGAATCGAAGAAAACCCCAAGAAAATATAGGCAATACTCGATCTCCCTAGCCCGAGGAACAGTCGGGAAGTACAGCGATTAACAGGAAGGATCACTGGTTTAAATCGATTCATCTCTCGATCTACTGACAATGCCTCCCTTTATATGATCTGCTTAGAGGAAACAAGAAGTTTGTCTGGGACGACAAGTTCAAAGAAGAATTCAAATAACTCAAGCTTTACTTAACAACGCCCCCGTCCTCTCGAAACCTGAGAATGGAGACGTCTTCTCGCTATACATCGCCGTATCTTTGAAACAGCCGTAATCAGCATCCTAATCAAGGAAGATCGGGGCGAGTAAAAACCCATGTTCTATACAGGGAAGCGCATGACGGATCCCCAAACTCGGTACCCGAACCTCGAGAAAATGGCTCTCGCAGTCGTTACCTCCGTGAGAAAATTATGGCCCTACTTTCAATCGCATGCGATTAAAGTTCTCATTACCCAGCCTTTGCGCACCGTCATGCAAAACACAAACCAGTCGGGTAGACTCTCTAAATGGGCTATCGAACTCAGTGAACACGATATAACCTATAAGAACCGTACAATGGCCAAATCTCAAGTCTTAGCCGACTTCTTAATCGAGCTCTCCCCAAAACTGGAACAGGATCTCCTCCTCCCGAGCCAGAATTGGATCCTTCACATTCACAGATCCTCTACGAGTAAAGCTCAGGGTCTGGCGTTCAGTTAAAATCGCCTACAGGCGAATTGATTCGGCAATCGTTCAGCTTTGGATTCGCCACTTCTAACGATGAGGCAGAATACGAGTCGTTAATCGCCGGACTCCCCTTACCTAAATCCGTCAAAGCGAAATGCCTCAGGACTTACTGCGACTCTCAACTGGTCACGAGCCCGTTCAACGGCGATTATGACGCCAAGAACGACAGAATAAACGCATATCTGAAGCTCGTTCACAGTCTAGCCAAAGAATTTGACTTCTTCGAATTTATCAAAGTCCCCCGAGGGGAAAACGCCTGCACTAATTCCCTAGCCACGTTAGGGAGTAAGCTCTGGGATCAGGTCAAACAAACGATCCCGATCCATCACATCAATAAACCGAGTATTTGTACGGCCAGACCGAGTATTTGTACGGCCAGAAACGAGTCATATCTCGTGGCTGAAATTTCCACCAACCCAATCATATCTTGGACGCAACACACGATGTCTCCCTAGAATGAGAAGAACGATCTTCCCCAGATTGGCGAATCAAACTGATCGACTACCTCAAAGACGGCACATTACCCACAAAATAAATGGGCTGCGCGCCACCTCAAAGTACGTAGTTCCCATTACCGGTGAAACCCTTTACCGCTACACTGCCGATAAGATCCTCCTAAAATGCATCCACAGGGAGGACACCGAGTTGGTCATGGCCGAAACACACGAGGGCGCTACAAGAAACCATGCGGGAGGCCGCACATTGGCTCTAAAGGTAAATAATCTCGGTTTCTTCTGGCCCACCATGAACTTCGATTGCCAGCTCTACGTGCAACACTACGACTCGTGCCAACATCACGCACCAACGATACACTGTCCAACGGAAACCTTGCATACCATGACGGCCCCATATTCATTCATGCGATGGGCCATGGACATAATCGGCCCAATGCCAAGCTCTCGACAGTGCCGCTTCGTCTTAGTCCTTACCGATTACTTCACAAGGTGGCTTGAAGACGAATCCTTTGTCATGATCACGGACATTGAAGTCCAAGGATTCGTATGGAAAATATCATTTGCTGGCACGGGCTGCCTTATGAAATCGTCACCGACAATGGCTCTCAATTCATCTTGGGTAAGTTACGTGCATTCTGCAATAGATGGAGGATTCACCTAAACACAGCTTCTCCGCGCTACCCTAAGAGCAACAGTCAAGCTGAAGCGACCAACAAGACCATCATTGACGGCATAAAGAAACAGCTTAACTTGAAGAAAGGGCGTTGGGTGTACGAACTACACGGCGTCCTTTGGTCGCATCAAACGATGCCAAGGGGAGCGAACAAAACCACGCCTTTCTCGCTCGCTTACGGGGTAGAAGCTATGCTTCCAGCTGAAGTAAACTTGACGAGTTTACGCCGGTCCGCAATGCCGCAAAATGTTGAACTCAATCGAGACATGCTCGTGGACGCACTGGACGCGATCGAAGAAAAGTGCGACCAAGCCCTGCTCTGCATCCAAAACTATCAGCACCAAATCGAAAGCTACTACAACAAGAAAGTCTGATCCTGACCTCTCGAACTCGGCGACCTGGTCTTCCAAAAATTCTTCGAAAACATGAAGGAATGGAAAGCAGGCAAACTCGGGGCCAAATGGGAAGGACCATATAAAATCTCTCAGGTAAACAAACCTGGGGTTTATCAACTCGTAACTTCATCCGGAGAACCTGTCCCGAGGGCATGGAATTCCATGCACCTGAAGCGTTACTACGCATAACCAAAAAAAATGTGTAAATGAACTCATCGAGTCACTTTTACTCGTCGCCGAGTAGATGCACTCATCGAGTCACTTCTGCTCGGACCAACCAAACTACGAATGGTTTGATTCCCACCAGGGTACGTAGGCAGCCCCCGGGTCTAGCTATACCTCAAAAACATTACACACTTTTCCGGCATGCATCCAGAATAGTTCACAGAACGATACAAACGGTAAAATACGCCTCCGCCTTTCTTACTCGTTATCGTGCCTCCGACTTCCGATGCCTACGACCAAGCAACGTATTAATACGCTAAGCTTCGGAACACGTACTGGTACTCACTCCCAGTGAATGGATTTGTCCTAATCAGACACGTAGCCGAGGGGCAGCGGCTAGCTAGATTTACAGACCAAGTTAGGCCGAATCAATAACTTTCTCTCCCTTCGAGAACTTTCACAACGGTTTGGCCGACCGAATTTTGTAAAGATTACTTCGACGCGAAAAGAAAACTGTTATTGTCTAATATAAATGGTTCGATAATCCTTGTCGACTGACGGCAAAAACCGATTTCTTCACACAATTTACCAGGAACTACCGACTAAATAATTACTACCGACAAGCGACTGAAATGTGTTACTTCAAAAGGAAAAATATATTTTGATAATCGTCTCCTATGAAACGGCTAAACGAATTACTTCAAAAAATTTCTTTGATAACTCTCATCGACTTGATTAGGTCAGTAACAGTAAAACCCTTCATTAATAGGCGGCAAGATCTCAATTGCTTCAAACACAAATCAAAGTTCCAAAGCCTTAAAAGCTCCGACTGATTACTAAGGAAACGACTGAAACAGGTTATTGAAAGAAAGAAGGGGGAGAAAACCCACCAAAGTCTTAAGGATCCAGGCACGCGTCTTACAAAGAAAAACATCAGAAACGACGACAAACTACAACAAAAAAAACTAGAAGGGATAATGGCGAAAGTCAGTCCATGGTCGGAGCATCTCTGCCAAGCGAGGCTTTGGGCACAATGAGAGGAAGAACAAGCGAGTCAGTGCTCTTCGTCCTTATCATCCAAAGGTCTGGCCTTATCACTCTCCAGTGGCCCTCCTGATCCGTCGGTAGAATCTTCGAAACCCGAGCTCTTCACCTTCGCTTCCCGAAGCATCTGAGACAGCAGCAACACTATCCTTCTCTCCCTTGCTAGATGTTCCCGAAGCTTCATTGACCACCGGTTCCTTGGGGTTAGTATCAGGCTGCCCATCGAGAGAGTGACTCGGAACGTGGAGAGTAACGACCACTTTCAGATCGATCACCCTCGCATTTTATCCGTACGTATCAACTTCGGCGAGAACGCCTTTTCAGAGTCAGGCTTCAAGGGCTGCAAGAAGTTCCTTATCAAGAAACTTAGAATCCAGAACAAGCAGCGATAGTCTAAGTTCCTCCTCCGTAAGGGGCCAACGTCCAAACTATCGACTTCTACCTTCCAACTATCTTCTTCCGACTGGAAGAAGTTGACCCTCTCTTCCAGGATGTCATTTCCCCTCTTCTTCAGCATCTGAAGGCATTTCCTCGTCCCTAACGTCTAGCTGTAATAACATCGGGCGTCGTCGTACGGACCAAAACGAGTCTCTTTGTCGCGGATGTGATTGAATCTGCGACTCGCCTTCGCAGTCATTCCAGCCTAGACCCTCACCCGCTCTTGGGTAACCTTGAAATTCCGAGAATCCCTAAGATGAGCAACCTCTCTAATGTGCTCCTCTTCGGCCTTGGTCTTCTCCCTCTCAAGTCTGTCCTTCTTCAGCTCCAGAGCGACTTTCTCCCTCTCAAGCTCCTCCAGTGCAGCCCGAGCAATCTCCAGCTTCTCTTCGGCGTCATCGGCTCTCTTCGCTTGAACCTCACTGTGGCTCAGGGCTTTGTCTCTCTCCCAAGTAACTTGCTCGAAAGCAGCACTCATCTCCTCCCTCAATGCAGCTGAATGTTCCCTTTCGGCCTTGACCCTCTCTTGAGACCTCCCCAGGCGAGCATACGTCGCCTTCAGTTCGGTATCATACTTCTCCACCAAGAAGTTCATGCTACTGTCCGCCTGCAACAAAAGAAGGAGTTAGAGTAAAAATCTCTAAAAGGAAAACTTAGCAATTTACGAACCGTTAGTTTGCTCCGGGCCGCGTTGACATAGGCCTCCTTGAAGACTAGCTCAGCGACAGAAGGCAGCTCACTTGGTCTGCCTTTAATCTATTGAAACAGCCAAGCACATTCGTCCCCGTTGCAGATTAGGGGAATACCAAAGTTATAGGAGAAGTCCACCTGGTTAGGAAACGGATGCTTGAGCATCCGAGTTATGGCCTTCCCCCTCGCACCCTTGGAAAGTCCAGGATCAGATGCGGACATAGGCCGAACACCAGCCGGCTCGAGTTCATGATCCCTAGTCCCCGACTCAAGCTTCTTTTTCTTCTTCTCCCTTTCTTGGTTGCGGGCTCAAGAGGAATCTCGTCGTGATGGGACGGAGAGCTAGCCAATGTCCCTCCCACCGATGAAACCTCGGGAGGATCGTTCGTGTCTCCCCCGTGTCTCCCTCGTGTTCCCATCTAGGCCAGGATTCTCTACCGATTTGTCCGTCGGAGAAGGCTCTCTCTCGTCACAAATAGCAGTCTGCTTCTCGGCGGACTTGTTTTTCTTCTTTCTCATTATGAGGGTTTTTTCCGACTGGCCTTCCTCGGTCTCGTCGACTTCATTACGATGATTGCCTCTAGCAACTGAACCATCGTGCAATCTCTTCTTGCTCCTTTCAGAGGAAGGAAGTTCCTCATTAACGGGGAGTAAGGTCCCATGGCCCGTAACCCGCCGGGAAGTTTCAGAAACTAGATCTCCGGATCCGGTCCCATCTAAGCCAAATTCGTCTAGAGCCCTCATGAGCCCAGCAGCGGCAGAGGACCCTCGAACTTGTTTTCAAGAACGGCAGAAAGATCGGGCATTTATCTCATCCTCAGAGCCTTTGTGATCTCTCTTTGCTCAGCGCTCGTGAATAATGACGACCTCTTTTTCCCTTTAGAGGTTGGCAGGGAAGTTTAGTATCCCAATCACCTACACGAGAAACTAGACTCGGAAAAGCAAGAGAGAGAAAAAATAAGGCAAGGCAAACAAGGTGACCGAATAAGGGGGAGATTGCACGAGTACCTCGATCTATACGGTCAAGTGCACGATAAACCCTTTCTTCGCTTATGTCGGGCCAATTTTGGTGGCCAATTTCGGTGGCCAATTTCCACCAATGCACGGGTGTTGTCGAAGAAGGTCCCTGGAACTCCAATCAGGTACGGGTGACTAACTGCACGACAGAGGAAAAAATGGTTAGAAATAAAGTACAAACGCAACGATCAAGCAAAGCGTTCTACCACTCTACCAGTTCCAAAGAGCCCGAAACTCGTCACTCGGCGGCTCGACGAATGCATGTTCGTTGGATTTGACATAGAAGTAGTAGTGCTGCCAATCCGGAGTCTTGTTCGGATGACCGGTGATTATGTTCTACTTGGGCCTCATCTTCACCGAGTAGAGCCATTTTGCATAGGCTTCACTAGTGTAAGTTCCTCAAATGCTCGAGGACAGAGAGAGAAATCGAGTACGCACCCATTACCATCAACGCCACTGCTAAGCGAAATGAGCAGTTTAAGAACTGACAGATAGCGAGATCCCGACGAAAGGCATACGCGGTAATCAACCGGGGAATCGGAAACCACAATCTAGTGTCTCGCTGAAAGTATGACTCGTATACACATTGATAACTGACAGGTGGGGACCAAGGCCTCTTCTCTTTTGTCGGTATCAGGTAGGTAACACCTACTGCATTGCGGTTTTTAGCAGTCTTTCCACGCTCGAAGGATTCGATCAGGTAACCCAAACACCTCTCCATTCATGTCCTTCCACAACAGCGGGACGCAGCCGCTCAAGGGGAACAACACGTAGCCGCTTGAAGACTCCACAACCTTCAGAGCGAGTCGGGACTGAAGAAGAAGCAACATCTGCTCACCTTCGATGAACCAGCAGAGGGCATGCTTCGTCAGATGCATCCACCACAGAATTACCACCGTCATCCCCTCTGAACTGTTTCTTTACTTCAACGATGAGCAGTCGTTGCGATAAACTGAGACCGGCGATGTCCGAAAACGCATCGCGATGTACCAAATCAAAATCTTCAAGCGGTTCATTGGTGGTCGCGCCCTAGGTTGGCCTGGAAGAAGTCGCCACCGCCTTTCCCTTCTCTTCCCGAGAAAACTGTCTCTTTGGAGGCATTTTCTTTACCTTACTGACTAAAAGCTATATATGCTACAAACAACACTTAGAGAGAGAAAGTAGAGAGATGAGAGAGAGAATACCTGCGATTGCGGAGAAGAATGGGAATAATTAAGAGGGTATCCATATATATAGGGGAAGGTAGCGGCGCGATTACCAAAAACCATAATTAGGTCTATAACATGCCTAGTTGGGCCACAAACCGCCACCCTTTTCTCGCGACCCTTCGGCTTCCAGCATAAATGGGTCTGGCCTCATAAAGACCCCTCCTAACGATGGTTCGAATTCCTACGACTGATCAACCCCCCAATGCAAACAGGTCTTGTCCACCAAATACCTTCTCGCTACCATATAAGCACCATCCGTCTCCGACACAATACCTCAAAGAAAAAATCTCTCATATTTGCTTCATAAATGCATCTACAAAGCTGTCTGACGAGAAAACGTCCCAGTGTCCGAGGAATCTACTTGTATAAACCGAGAGAACGCAAAGTTTCCTTAGTCGTCCTGCCGCACCACCCCAGCTACTTCTGAACCAGGACTTACAAATCCATCGAGATCAGCTACACCGATCCTTAATATACTTGGGGGTTTACTATAGGAGGAGGATTGCATCCTCTTACAAGGCCCAAGAAATAGCTGGCCTTGCCCATCAGACTTAGAGTCGGGCCCCAAGAGTCGGCTCGCGGCTCGCGGCTCACATATGTCGCCTCTAAGACTTCTTTTAGCCGCTAGAGCTATTTAGTTGACTCCTTGGAGCGACTAAAGGCAAAAAGGCGACCCAACGGCGCGGGAAGCTGACCCATTTGAACGAAGCCCATTGAGGAAATCAACCTAGGGCACCCTTAACAGGACAATGCCTATAAAAGGGAAGGAGGGAGCAAACAAGAAAGAGGAGGAAAAAAGTAACACACTCACCGCTAGTGGCTAGGGTTAGGGTTTATATCTAGTTCTGCCGATTTGTACTCGCTGGACGTCTCTTTAAGCGCCGACATTCTCTTTGTTGAACTCTCTCTTTATATATATAAGAGTAAACATCTTTCCAGATTTAGTAAGAAAACGTCTTCAGAATGACCCACCGACGAGTTCAGTCTCTCGATATATATCGATGAACTCGGTTCAAACATCCGGGCGTAGGTGGGTCTAGCGAGAACAAAATAAAATATTGTTTGTTCTTCATTCATCTTGTTTCTATTTGCATCAATCTTTTGAAAACCCATAAAAATTAGATTCATTCGTATTTGTTCATCAAGTAATTGTCATTCCCATTTGTTTGCATTCGTTTGATCATTAGTAGCTGCATTCCATTAATAACTCTAGCCGATTGTCTCTTTATTCATTGTATCTAGTTGATTGTTTGATAAGTCAAAAAAAAGTGTGTTCATCCTTAGTTCATCATTCCTTGTCGAGTTCTTTGTTTTCTAGATTCTTTTTGATTAATAGAAACCCTAAGAACGTGTTCACCAAGCTGCATCATTCATATTTTCCATCCTGATCAATAGCATTATCCAATTTCCATATTTTGTCGAGAAATTTGAAATTGGCCTTTTCTTGCACGACCGTATCATCCATCATTCCAAAGGGGACGAACGGATCGTGACTGAAAGGGTGCAAACGTGTCGGGACCGAAAGGGTGCGAATGGTTCGGGACCAAAAGTGTCTGAACGGTTTAGGATCGAAAGGGTGCAAACGGTTCGGGACCAAAAGGGTACGAACGATTCGGGACCAAAAATGTGCGAACGGTTTGGGATCAAACGGGTGCGAACGGTTCGGGACCAAAAGGGTGCGAACAATTCGGGACCAAAAGGGTGTGAACGGGTCGTGACCGAAAGGGTGAAAATAGCTCGAGATCAAAAAGGTGTGAATGTACCATTACCAAAAAGGTGGAAATGTAACATCACCGAAAGGATGCGAATGTAACATCACCGAAAGAGTGCAAACAGAATGTTACCGAAAGGATGCGAACACAATGTTACGGAACGTAATGTTACTAAAAAGGTGTGAATTTAATTTCATTAGAATAATATGACTTGCATCATTCAGGTTACTGATCCTTGTGGATGCAAGTGCCTCCGGGTTAAGGCCCAGCCATAATGAGTAGTAAACATATTGTTCATGGTTGGTGTTATGGACTATGATCCATAGATATGGATCTATGACTCAGAAAGAAGTATATATGAAGCAACCTTAGGGGTTTATTGTACAATGTAGTAAGTATAAAGTGTATACATTTATTGTATGGGTAAAGAAAGCACCAAAGCAATAACATCAAATGTTTAAAGAGATTGTTTTATCAAGTGTTTTATATAACAAATTGATGAGTCAAGTAATAATGGAAAAATCATTTGTTTATATGTTGATAACATTTTGATATTTGGCACTGGCCAAAGACAAGCATAGCTTACAACATCATTATTGTCATCAAGTTTTTCAATGTAAGACATGTGGAAGGTTGATGTGATTATTGAAATATGAATAACACATGCAAGTAAAGCACTATATTATACATATTCTCTTTATATTGATAAAGTTATTAATGGGTTCAATTGTGAGATTTTTCGCCAATGAGGACTACCATAGAATGCAAGTGTGAAGCTTGTGCCTTATACAAGAAAAGAAATATCACAACTCGAGTAATTGAACAAAACTATAAATTATGGTTTTTTATATGTTAGATTTCCTTCAATGGTTAAAGGGTATATAGATGCAAATTTGATTATCAATATAGAAGATCATTCTTCTATAAGTGGTTGAGTATTTTTGCTTGGGGAAGTGTCATTTCATGGACATCTAAGTAACAAATTGACATGAAAATTTGACTATAGAATAGGAATTCGTAGCATTAGCGTATACGATAAATAGACATATTGGCTAAAGAATTTAACTTACAAGATTCCGTTGTGGCCGAAAAAGTATCACCAGTTTCAATCTATGATAGTGAAGAAGTTTTAGTTAAGATTTATAACTAAGTGTATAATGGTAAGCCTAGACATATGGTGTTAGATATAGCGTAATATGTGAGATGATCACTCACATGGTGATTACCAAAGATTTTGTTCGATCTGAAAGAAATGTAGCATATTATTTGACAAAATGATTAGCTAGAGACTTGGTAATTGAGTCTGCTAAAGAGATGAGTTTAAAATCCATTTGAAATCTTTAATGGTGGAATACCTAATTTCCCTCTAATACGACGTTAGAGGCTGAATTTAATGTGGAAAGCCTACACTTAAAAATTGAAGCACATTTTTTTTCCTCCCAAATTTTGTTCTTGGACCTGCAAGAAGAAATATGTTGGAATATTATTCTTAATAAATACTTAAAAAGTACATTTGCAGGTGCATGACTGAAAGTATTTACCTATATGAGTGTGAAGTGATGCCGCTTCAATAAGCTGAGACTTGGCTTGGTATGCATTCATGAATGCATTGTGACACATGACTTATAATAATGTCGTGTAAACACTTAGAGTAGTGTGGAAACACGTGTGTGTATTATCTTTACATGTTCAAAATGGATTGAAAGATTCAACTGTAGGGCATCTTGATTCTCGGGCATTTGGAATGTATAATACACTAAAATAAAAATTCAATTATTGGTAACATTTTTCGTTTATTCATGAGTTTGATATAGGTGTTAATTATTTAATGAATCTGTGATTATACTTAAAGGGGGGAGAATTGTTGGATATTTAAGTGAATCCCTGCAACCATTAAAGTGAAGCATTGCAATTATTTAGATGAACAAATGCAATTGTTTGTGATTGTAACTATTACTGATGAACTGTTGCAACCTCTAGTGATAAGCCATTTCAACCATTGATGATTAAAATCTTTGGTAAAGAATCATTGTGATTTTTGGCCAATCACTGTAATTGTCGGTGTTAATAGATGTAAATATTGGTGCTAACCATTGCAATCCTTCATATTCTATATAAAAAGTTGTTGGCATTGACAAATGAGAACTTGTATCACAACTTGTACAACTTGAATGTGCAAGAAGAAAACATGAAAAACTAATAGATAAAAAAAAGAGATTTATTGTTCAAAGACCATCAAAAATCTTTGAAGAAACACATATATGCATAAAATTATATTTGTTATTCTTGTATCTTACCTTATAACAACAATGTAACTTTAATTGTCTTATCATACAATGAAATTTCGTGGAACCCAAAAGCTTGAAAATGGTTGAAATACTCTTTAAAAAAAGTATGACGATTCAATCATTATCAAAATATATAATTCACAATTTTCCGGGTTACCAAACCAAAATTAACCAAACACACTCTACCTTGAGGAAGACCATCGGTGTATATGAACTCTCTGTATTGCTCTCTCTGTTAGCTGTAACCGTATAGAGTTGAGTTGTTAGTTATAGTAGATGTAAAGCACTATATAAACACTTGTAGATCCTTTGATTAAGGTTAATGAGAAAACAGCTTTATATTAACTAATATAAATTGGTAAAGCTGATTTTAATATAGGTTCAGTGTGTACCCGGTAAGCGAAAGAAGAGACACTTATGAGTGTATCGAAGAAACACGATAACAGTTTTGCGATTTAGGGTTCCGATCGTCTTCTCCTAATGGCCGATGGGATTCTTCCTCCGGCTGATTCCGTCGACATCCACCTCCCTGAGAAGGTCATCTCTATTTCATCACCTCCTGCCCCAGCGCAGCAGGAACAAGAGTTGCAGGAACCGCAAGAGGAGCAGCCACCTCACCGCCGTGAAAGAGATTCCCGCGAGCGGCGCGACGAAATAGATATAGAACGTCTGCAGAATCTTCGTGACCATGACCGTTCGTCCCCTCCGCCCCGGAGGGATTACAAAAGGCGACCTAGTGGGAGCCCTCCGCCACCGTACAGGGATAGGCGGCACTCTCCTCCAATGCGCCGCTCCCCTCCTCCCAAGCGCTATCGGAGGGACCATAGCGGCTATGATGGTCGACGTGGTGGCTATGGCCCACCCGACGGAAGGTAAGCATCATCTCATCTTCAATAGAAATCAAACCATGTCTCAAACTAAAGTTCATTGTTGCTTGGCTCAAATCACACACTTTGGGCTGTTTTCTTTTGGAATGATAGATTTGGATATGACTATGACCCTGATATGGGTGGAAGGCCTGGTTATGGTTATGATAGACCTCATGGCCGCTTTATCGGACACCATCAAGGTGAGACATCGGGTTAGATAATTAGCATAAGTTTCATTTTGCATCTGCTTTTCTTGGCTCGTGATATATGTTTAACGATGACTATCGTTAGACTGTCTTATAAATTGGAAACTGTTTGTGCAAGTAATCAAACTGTTTGTTTTGTGTATATCCCTTGGCAGACTGGGAGGGAGGTCGTCGACGCCATGGTGATGCATCTAAAACTGGAAGTACTCAAAGGTTTGAGTTCTTCATCTTCGTTCATTTTGTCTTTTGCTTTTCGTGGCTTTATTGTATTTGTCCTGTAGTATATTATATTTATTTATTATTTTGGCCATGGATTATTTGATCTTGCAAAATAGGAGTTAAGAACTGTCTAATGATGCTTAATGAAAGGTTCCCTATATTGGTTTTTATCCGATGAGGCGTATATCTTTTCTTCCATATAGCTTCAAAAGCTACAGTGTATATTTGAGACATACAATTGATCATATTAGCTACCAGAAAATCATGTCCCTAACATTTGATGTTGAAATCTATCATTTCTATTTAAGCGTTGCTGTTTGAGTACGTGATAAAGCCATTATGTGTTCCAAGTTTAAAATTTTGTTCTCTTTTACTGTTCAAAATAGGGACAAACAACTAGTGCTGTTTCTACACTCTCTTGCTTTTACATTTAACAATAAGCACCGTTATATTTCCTTGATCCAGGGACAGTTTGATGTCATACAAAAAGTTTATTCAGGATTTGGAAGATGATATATTGCCATCAGAAGCTGAACGCAGGTATGTTTATAACTGCAACTTTGTCTCTCTGTTAATGGAATTGCTTCGTAAAGCTGCGGCGGTAACGTCTTCTTTTCTATTGCAGATATCAAGAATACAAGTCAGAGTATATCACAACACAGAAACGTGTCTATTTTAACACTCACAAAGAGGAACAATGGTGATTTCCACAATCTGTTCCAATCGTTAACCTTTTTCAGGGAATTTCTGCTTATCTGTTAACATGCTATCTATGTTACGCTTCTAGGTTGAAAGATAAGTATCATCCAACAAACTTACTAACTGTAATAGAAAGGTAAGTTCCAGAACCATTTGCAGCAGTTTAATTTGATGTTAGCCTGTTTGGTATAATATACTGTACAGTGATATCTTGGTATTACATTATTTATATGTTCCTTTGAAAATTTCAGGAGGAATGAACTTGCACAGAAGGTAGCGAAGGATTTCTTACTCAATTTACAGAGCGGGAATCTAGATTTGTAAGATATATCCTTGGCCTCCACTCCGCATTTATTAGTGTGATTATGCTTTCATCTTCTAAAGCTCAAAGTCTTCCGTCGATCTGTTCCAGAGGTCCTGCAGTGACAGCTTTGAATAAAACTGGCTGCATCAGTGAACCAAATTCTGAGGATGAAGCAGCTGGTGATTGTAAAAGAAGACCCGTTAAGAGGGAAAGTGGAGAGACTGATGTATCGGCGGCACCTAAAGCACCAGGCTTCACTTCTGTTCCAAAGAGACTCCTAACTGATATTGAACAAGCACAAGCCCTTGTGCGTAAGCTCGACGCTGAGAAAGGAATTAAGGAGAACGTTTTATCATGTTCCGAAACTGAAAAGTCGGGTAAAGATAATTTGCACAGTTATTCTGGTCCAGTTATAATCATAAGAGGTTTGACATCTGTGAAAGGCCTTGAGGGTGTTGAATTGCTAGACACGCTTGTTACATATCTCTGGCGTGTTCATGGTGTGGACTATTACGGAAAGGTTGAAACAAATCAAGCTAAGGGTCTGCGGCATGTGAGAACGGAAGGAAAAGGTTCTGATGCAAAAGGAGATGAAAGCGAAAGTAAATTTGACTCTCATTGGCAAGAGAGGTTGAAAGGTCAAGATCCATTGGAAGTGATGGCTGCCAAAGAGAAGCTAGATGCGGCTGCCATTGGAGCTTTAGATCCACATGTCCGAAAGATTAGGGATGAGAAGTATGGTTGGAAATATGGTTGTGGAGCTAAAGGCTGCACGAAACTGTTTCATGCTGCTGAATTTGTGCACAAGCATCTCAAGCTCAAACATGCTGAGCTTGTAGTGGATCAGACTGCCAAAGTGCGGGAAGAACTTTATTTTCAAAACTATATGAAGTATGTCGGCTCTCTTCTCTTCGATTCCTTATCTGTTATTTCTAATGTTGTTGTAACGAATATTTTATGTCCCATTCACAGTGATCCTAATGCTCCAGGAGGACAAGCAGCCATGCAGCAACCTGGCCCGGTAAATGATTTTCTTTTCAGTTACTGGAGTATTTAGTAGTTTGTAATTTTGGATTTTCATTGCTTTAGCTTTGTTATGAACTTCTCTTACGTGTGTGAAATATACATTTGGCAGGGAGATAGAGTTATGCTGAGACGCAAGCCAGGCATGGAGAACAGATTGAGGGATGATCGAGGTGGACACAGAGATGGGCGAGCTTATGGAAATGACAGAATCGATCGGTCAGAGGATCAACAGAGAGGTGATGGAAACGGTGCTAATGGTCCCAATCCGGAGGAAGGTGGTTTCGATGCATTTGGTGGGCAAGGCGGTTTTCAGGTTCCTTCCTACTCGGCTGATATAAATGCACCACCAATGCTGATGCCTGTTCCTGGTGCCGGGTAGGTTAAAAAGTGACTGCTAACTCTCTTGTGATCTTGTCATAACAGTAAAATAGATAGCTAACCAGTGATCTGTAATGATTGTCTGGATGATAATGTGGCTAGGCCACTAGGACCATTTGTACCAGCACCACCTGACGTTGCGATGCAGATGTTCAGGGACCCGAGTGGACCCAACTCTTCTTTTGAAGGTGGTGGCAGAGGTGGATCAGCCCCTTTTCTGTTGTCTCCGGCCTTTAGACAGGATCCTAGACGGCTACGCAGGTATAACATGGTCCACTCTATGCTACGAGTATCATCAGTACACATTGCTTTCATCTTTCCATCAAACGTGGCTGAACACGAGTGCAGTGTCTACAAGAAACTAATGTTATGAGAAAATGTTGGCAGCTACCAAGACCTAGATGCTCCGGAGGAAGAGGTGACCGTTATTGATTACAGGAGCTTGTAGACAGAGTAGTGAGAGAAAGAGCTAGAGAGAGTGGGATGCCAGATCTCTAGCCGATTATCACAATCTACATGCTCTTTGATGTCTGTTATCTTTTCTTTCTTGTTTCCTCCTAGTTTTTACGTTTTACTCAGTAAAGGCGTAAGACTCTCACTCCATATATTTTATTGAGAATTTAGGTCGTATATAGATGGAATATTGAGTAATTAGCGAACTATCCTAGGTCATGTATCTTTATTATTCTCTTTTTTTCTTTCAATACGAAACCACTCCTATTCACCTAATGTGATATTGTAGGCATACTTTAACAGCTTTGGTGTCAGACTTTCATAGTTATTCCCTTATTACACACTATCACCCACATTAAAATATGAAAAAAAATTCAACTTGTTAAACTTTGCGAATTAATCTGTTTCCATTCCTTTTCATCACCGTTCAGAAGCACATTTTTATAGAGAAATTAAAAACAATTGAGTCGTCGTGATGGGAGAGATTCAGTTACCAGAGCGCATGTTCGTGGCGGAGAAGAACCTAGCAGTGAGAGTGAAAGGATAAATACTTATCACAAACCTTAGAGGATAGAATCCATTCTCGAAGCTATATATCCAGAAGAGATAGAATTTTGCGCAACACAACCTTTGGGAAGATTATATCAGTGGAAAACCCCACTTTTTCAGGCACGTTTGGCCAGTTCGTCGTTGTCCATATGCTGAAAGTGAAGAAGAAGTACGAGATCTGGTTTTTATTCGTTGGTAAACCTGTTAGAATTTGCTTTTGTTAGAACGCCTGTTAGAACGCTGCTAAGCGAGTTTGTTTTTGTTACCGGTCTTAATTGTAAGAAGATACCGAAGAAATACACCAAAAAGAAGAAGAAGAACCCAATCAAAGAGAAACTGTATTGGGGTGAACATTTGGATATTTAAAGTTCTGCCTAGTAGATCTTGCCATAGAGATGCTAAAAAAGAGAACGGTCAAGGACCGTGAGAAGCGACTGAAGTATGCATGCCTTGCCTTCACTTCTTGTGTAGTACTTCTGACTTCTCATTTCCCCCGCATCATACTAGAGCATGTTGAATTGATTCATGATTTGGATGTTTCTTATCTATCCTTGGGGTAGGGTGTCATTTGAGATGCTAGTTACTGGCATTAAGAAGAAAAACGAGCTTCTACTGTCTCAAACCAGTGTTGATTTGTCGGGCGTCGTTGACGCGATTCAACTTGTATTCATGGCCGCCGTACCTCAGATTAACCGGTAGTCTTGATTGAGTCAGATAGCGAGTCTGAGTCTGGTTGCAATGAATCACATGCAGAAGAAAAAACACAGCAGGAAGACATTACACCACCACCACCTCCGCTAGTGTTTGCTTTTGTGTAAACCCAACTCACGCAAGGGAACTAGATGAAGAAGCCAAGGTTAGTAAAATGCTATGTTCCCTCAGAATATGACATTGTAGCTACCAATATAGGTAATGGTAAGTGTCTTCACTTAAGTCTATCAAAACATTGTAGGTGTTACGGTAAGACCGTAATTGATACATTACCATCACCTATATCAAAACATTGGAGGTTATTTTGATACTTATGTCTTCAATTAAGTAGCGTCTCAAAAATTCTAAATGCTAAGATAAGACGTAAATGCTATCAATCATCTCAGATTCCAATTTTATTTTTGGTAAACCTCCTCGTCCTTTGGATGCTATTTTGATACTTATCCCTAACCAGATTAGTTGAGAGTTACATTGATGTTAGTGAGTATCCAACATGTTAGTTGCTAAAGTAAGACAGTTATTGCTATTATACATGGTAGCCCAATTACATATGCATAACCACACTAGTTGAGTTGCACAAGATTATTATGCCATACACAACAAGTTAATAACCTAAGATCACCATTGGTTTTGTGTTTGAAGACCGAAGTGTTGTGCATGATTGAGGACACTACACACAACCCAAGTGACTTGAGCTGGGATGATGAAGTGGAGGACCAAGTTGTCGACAACCTTGTTCGTCTAATTAAGCAAGGACACGTGTTCAAGAAAACTATGTTTTCTGGAGGGCTCACTCCTGCTGATCTAACTCGTATGAGAACTGAGAAGAAATAGAAAGAGAAAGAGCCGAAAGAGAAAAAAGATAGAGAGAATTTAGGGGATTCTCCCTAATAAGATCCTAGGAAGGCTCTGGGTCTGGGAAGAGAGATAACAAGGGATAATCCTCGCAAACAGAGAGACAAGGCTTCGATCTGCTTCAAGGCGTGTGGTTTGTTGTGGGACACAAGAGGAATGGTTTGCCTCTTGATACTCCAAGTCTTCTGATCCAGATATTACGCACTAAATTAGAGAGCCCAAGCCGGATATTACACACCAGCCAAGCTTCAGCTCGCCAAAGACAAGAGAAAAGAGAAAAACTAGGTTTTTGTTAAAAAAGATGGGTTCTTTATTCATGATTTTCGACCAGAATATATAGAGAGAATGCTGTACATGCACAGCTTCTCGAAAACATAAGAAAAGAAGGCCAAGAGGAACCTCTCGAAAACCCATCGAGATTAAATGAAAAACATAGGATAAAACATAATATAAGGTCGGTCCAAGGTGTAACCGAGATGCATCATCTACGGAATGTGAGAAGTAGTCTTGTGGCTTCGTTAAAAACCTCCCTCCGTAAAACCCATTGGGACAAAAACAAAGTGAGGAAAATAGTACACACAATCCTAATTGCGTAGATGGTGATCAGCTTGAAGGTGGAATGGATTGAATGATGGTTAAGGTGTCTTGGATGATCAAGCTTCGACCAAGACTAATATATTCTTCTTGTTTCAAAGTGTTCTTCACTGTTGCATCCTCAGCTACAAGCTCTTCAGGTTCAGGTTCATGCTTCCATTCCTTGATGCTTTCCAAGATCACATCATCCCATCCCTCTTCAAAAATATTTGTCCTAAAATCTGGTTTACCTGCAATAGAGGGGACCAAGTCAGTAACATCAAATTTTAAAATCATATTACACTTACCTTGCAAGCCTCTTTGATAGGCATTGTTGCTGACTGGTTCGGATATGTAGAAGGCATTGATCCATTTATTTCCTGATTCAATACTCAAACCTGATACATTGAAACAAAGCAAATTAGCACATGATAATTTATCAAAGAGTAATAATCTTATCCTAAATTGGTTTTTGCTCGGTTTTGGCTTGTATGCTGCATCCGGAGGTGATTCTTTGATGAGGATGAAGCAAGTGACGTCTTGATGTCTCTACTGGTTCAGATCAGGTGGCTTGAATCGCTTGTCTTCCTCACGCTTGTTCTTTCTCCTTGTATGTTTCAAGGCTTCATTATAATCTGCACATGGCTCTCTTGACAAAAGCAAGTGCATCATATCTGTGTAATAATTAATAATAGAACTCTCGAAAACATGATTACTTACCTTGGCATGCTCACCTGGTCGCCATTGATAGGATTGTGATGTTCTAAACTTAGATAATTCAGAATAAAGCAAGTGAAGGTTTACCTGAGTTGTAGAATCAATAACTTGCAACTCTGAATTGGTTTCAGCCTCGAACTGATTTCTTGTTGATGTAGGAAGGACTAAGAATGTGGGACAGTTTGATTCATAGTTTATATCCTTCTTTTCGGAAAGTGTAGACCTCAAAACAGTTTGTCCTGTACCAACAGCAAGCAAATCAGGTTTCATGTTCTTCTTTGATTTTAGATAGTTATCTCGGGTTGGTTTCTTTAGCAATTATTGTAGACTAAGTTGATCCGGTGGTTTCTCCTTGACTTGAGAAGAAAAAATGAGTTTTTCTCCTGCTCCAATAATCACTTCTCCATTTACTTTTGTGAATTCTCCATCTCCACTCATGGACTGATAATCTCTGCAATAGTACTAAAACTGTTGCAAAACCGGTGGCTTCCATAGCTTGATATGGTCGAGAATGAATTTTTTTTGACCATCTTCCAATTCCTTATGAACCAAGCTGAATCTAGCACGATCAGAGTGTTTAACAAGGATGATAGATATGCTGACATATGCTCCAGGCCTCCACATGTAGGTCTGTAACCTTCCAACCCAATCAAATATAGACATCTCTTGGAAATGATCCAAACTGACATGTTTTGTCAAACTGGTAATGTCTTGATGATCAGGTGGCCATTCTCTGTGATTACTGGATCTTTGGATGACTGAATTGGCTTCATTCTCCAGTTGGTTTCATAGTGAAATTCTCTACGAGCTGAGCTATGCAATAACTTTTCTCCAGAGGATAAAAGATCACTAAAATCAAAAGTTTCTGCTGATGATTTCTTCTCAATCAGTTTGGTCTTGTTCTTCTGATTCCAGACCTCTCCTCCAGGCTCAAATACAAAATGTTTCATGCCCAAGTCGTGTCTTGATAGCTCCACTGCTCTGTTCTTGTACCAAACAAAAGGAGTGAACAGAAAAGTACCTAATAATGCCTTTTGGACATCACATGACTCAAAGATAATTATCTGCTCCAATCCACTCTCTGATTGTGGTTTCTTGTGTGCCTCCTATTCTATCACATCCTGTTTGAAAATTGCCAGGTCGTCCATTACTGGTTGATCATCCTTCTGAATGGTGGTTGTTGGAATCTCGGCTTGATCTTCTTGAGCTTGTGCTGCTGATTCTGGTCCTGCTGAGTGGAGTTCTGAGACAGAAGTGAAAGACTCTTGGTTCTGTGTTTCTATGGCTGGACGTGTTGTGTTGGACCTTTTGAATTGCTTCTCCACATCCATCATTACTTGTAACAATGCCTCCTTTTCACTGAATCAGCAGAATTGTTTATCTTCTCTAAATGGATTAGAGATTGTCTTCTCCTTGCTACAACAGATTGGTTTCTTGATCGATGAACCAAAAGTACTAGATGGACGTGATCTCTTGCTGTCAGGCTGTTTCTGAACCGAGTTTGAAGGATAAATCTTTGTCTCAGCTGGCTGGTTTCGATCTGTACTCCACTTGTCTCGTACAAACCTTCTTTGTTGTGGAGTTTCTTTCTTAACAACAGCATGCTTCTGGTTTCTTTCCAACTGATCATTCCCTCTTTTCTTGAACTCATCTCTGGATGATCTGCTTTTCCTTGCTGATGTATGTCTTGTCTGAATTTTCTCAGTTGATCTTTGAAGACTTTATCCATGCTAACCGCGAATGCTTCAAGCAACAGTTTATTATTATTGCTGAGTTCTTCCATGTGCTCCTTCACCATTACCTGAGACACAAAGAAAACAGAAACCAGTAACTAGTTCTTACAGAAAACAAACAATTAACTTGCAAAACAGAAATAGATTCAAAATGAAATCAAACCTACTTCACAGATCAATTTCGAACTCAACCAAAGACAAGTACAAATCAAACTTGAGCAATACAGAACATATTTAAACAGATTAGACTTATGAGAACAGAGAGATATCACGAAATTAGATTCAGTTTCAGGCTTTGGATTTGTAATAAAAATCAGAATAGAGCAGATTCACAACAAAAGAAACAGACTGATTCAATTTAACACAAACCAGAAACAGATCACAGCAAATCGATAACTTTTTGATCAAGGATGCGAAGAGTCTAAATTCAGAAATCAGATCAAAGAACCCAAATTTAGAAGATTTCCGACATAGAACATAGATCAACACGAAATCAAAGTGAATATGGAAAGAAAACAACAAATATATGATCAATATTGAACAAGGAGATGAACAGATCAATCAAAAATTTCAGAGAAACAGAACACTTCCCTTCCAGAGTTGCTCTGATACCACTTAATAAGATCCTAGGAAGGCTCTGGGTCTGGGAAGAGAGATAACAAGGGTTAACCCTTGCAAACAGAGAGACAAGGTTCGATCTGCTTCAAGGCGTGTGGTTTGTTGTGGGACACAAGAGGAATGGCTCGCCTCTTGATTACTCAAGGGCTCACATATTACACCTAAATTCAAGACAAACAATACACCCTACCGTTAACATAATAGAACAAAGACGGATCTGCTGCTTACGCCCCAACTCTAAAAAGAAACTCACTCTTCAATTACCTACTACTGACGACCCTGCATCTCGTTACATGTTCCTTCACCTGGTTTAGAAACAAGAACTAGTAAGACTACCCAAACTAATTGAATGCCAGCCCCAGCCGCGCCCTCTGCCTATCCCGGTCTCGGACTTCTCGATCAGGTAAGCGCTCACATGGTCCAATCACTAGAAAACACAAAGAATGCAAAACCCTTAGACAAGAATTTAGTGTAAGACAGTATCCGACCTTTCACGTTCAAAGATAAAAGAAGTCAATCAAAGCCTTCTTAAAAACTGGGTAAAAGACTTTTATTACTAATTATACTATGCACATAATTTTTATTTTGCTTCTTTGAAACTTACTATGCACATATAGGTTGGTAAGAAAGTATATGCTTTAAACTTTTATGCAATTATTTAGCAATGATCCTCCCTTACGTTTCAGTAATAAACTTGAACACAAAAAGCAGGAATCCCTCCAAAACAATTTCAAGCAAAAAAGTAGGAGATGAATGACATGACCCTATATGGTCCGAATCTCCAAAAATACCCAATGGACCGACGTGGCCGCATAGCCGCAACGATATTTAGCTGTCAATGCAAGGACTCGCAGTTTAACTTGACCGCAAAATATGTGAGTCATCGTTATATGCATATCGGCAGTTTCGTAAAGATAAACATTTTAGAAACGTTAGATGGCTAATACTATTGGGCCTTGGAATGGGCAGAACCGCTACTTTTGTAAATACTTTATCATATGAGGGGTAAAAGCATCAGAGTGAGCTCACGTGATCCCCGTTCCATGGCTTTTCTGTCCACCACGTTAGGGAGCTTTGGTGCATGAGCGGTTGCACCGCACACATACAGTCACACTTTGTTTTATTTTTAAAAACACATCACACTTTTATCTATTCTGTTGTGGCAGCGCCCTCTTTATTAAACAACTATATTTTCTTCTTATTTTTCTTAATAGTTTTTCTACTACTTGTTATCCCATCTAACGTAATAATACATCATTTGTATTTATTTATTTTGTCAACAATTGATATTATTTCTATATCTATGATATTTGATATTACATATATAGATCAAAGTTGCATGTCATAATCATAAAAAAATAGTTATTCATGACTATGTATCTTTGATAAATTTCATATTGAGTGTATCCTTTTCGTGTATAGTCAATATATAAAAGATCGTGATCTATATGGCACTTTATTTTTAGGCATTGAATAGTCTTTTATCTATAGATAAGATAAGAGCATCGATAAAGATCAAATCTCTTCATTAGTGGACTATCTTTTGTACGAAAATAGTAATCTTGCATGAAAACATCTGTCTTTTTTTTATATTTGTTAAAACCTTAGATTTAAAACTATTTTTCATATTGAAACAGTAGGTTATTGTATTACTGTATTAGTAAAAGATAATAACATTTATATGATTTAATCTTTGACTAAATTAACATTTACAAGGTTAAGGTTCGTAACTTCTTGGTTACGAAAGCACATAATCCATTTTTTATTTTAACGACTCGTACTAATTAGTTTAGTCTACTGTTCACGAGATGCAATGATCCAAAATAAGTAATTAGTAAACTTAATTAGAGAGGTAATGAAAGCAGCATGATGAGAAAAATAGAGGAACATGGCCTAAAAAGCTTCACCCATTTGGCTTTATACTAATCATAATTACCTGGAAAAATAAATGATTAATTACTGATTGATCAGCTGATCAAAAGGGTAAATGCGTTGTCACAATCCTTACCATCATCAAAGTAACAATTTTGTTTTGTGGGTCAATCAAAGTAACAATATATCTCTGTGAAAAAACAACTTTATATTATTGTAACAAAATATCATCTCTTTTTTAATTGTTTTAGCAAAGAATGTCACGGATAATAGGTCTCTTCTCATTTGTTTGTTTGCATATTAATATCACACAGAGTATACAGTAAAGAGTAGAGTGACGGTTGTTTGGACACGCCTTTGTTGCCTGTCCCTTCATCATTTGTCTTAATTTTCCATCTCCCCCATGAAAAAGAAACAAACCCACCACTAGTTTGTTGGTGCTTCACCAATTGACTTGACAGACATAAAAAGAGAGAAAGTCTTTACTTACAGATCTGACAATCAGAAAACCAACAAAAGTTTCTTTGCTCCTTTGCTCTTTGTCTTCTTTCTCTTCTCAGCATAAATCCACATCTCTCTCTCTCTCTCTCTTTTTACCACAATCTCTTTTCCTTTTGGCCAAAAATCAAGAAAGAGAGAGAGAATCTTGATATCGAGGTGGGTTCTTGTTTTTAGGTGTTACCTTTAGTTTCTTTCTCTGTTTTTAGCTATGGAATCTTGCTCTGTTCTTGAAGTAGACATCAACGGAGAAGAAACTATCTTTCTCAATAAGGTAATAACTCTTATACTCTTACAAGACTCCACACTGCTAAAACTAGTCTGAAAACTCCAAACTTTTTTTTTGCTAAATTAAACTCCAAACTTTTAAACATATCTCATTGTTTTTTTTTTTTCTGGGTATTGCCAAATTTCTTATAGTCATTTGTTTGCTTGGTTAGATGTTAATAAATAGTCATTTGGGTTCTAATTTCTTCATCAAAAACTGTAATTTTAATTTATTTATATTATTTTCTGTGATTTGTTTTGATTATATGATAAAATTAACGGCTCACGTATGGTGTGTGACTCTCTACATTCAGCATTTAATGTTCTATCACAAAATTACCTTAAAATGAGGGCACAAAAGCTTCTTTTCACTTCTTGTTAAACCAATAACTAATTTTAACCTGTAACTGATTGTGTCTTCTAGAGTGATGAAGCAGAAGTCCCAATCACCATTTATTACATGTTTTGTTCTATACCTTTCCTTTGACTTTCTCACAATCTTCTCTGCAAACAAACAAAATCTTGCCCATTAATAGGAAAGATAACTCATTTAAGAAGAAGAGGTTATGAAGTTGCTATCTTTTTTTTGGCAATTTGCTTGGACACTATTCACTTCCCTTTTGTTCTCACTTAGCTGTTACACAGAGACCATTGTGTAGTTAGATATTTAATTTCCTTTATGTCTTGTAATAAGTGTTCATCATTGTTTTGCCTTTAAACGGTAACATGGCCTTAAAGTTTAAGCCTTTTTTTTCTCATGTGGGACTTTCAAGATTCACTTAATGCAATCATAATGACTTTTGAGTTTGGTTATTGATTTCAGCAAATCATATGCAAGTATTCTGGAACATTGAGGAAACTGCTTGGGAAGTCTACTTGCTCCAATGGTAATCTCAAGGTCATCTTTAATGATTTCCCTGGTGGAGCTGAAAGTTTTGAGCTTTTGTCAAGATTCTGCTACAACAACTGTGAATGGACTGTGATGCCTTCAAATGTAGTTATGTTGCATTGTGCTTCTAAGTTCATGGAAGTCACTAAAGTCTTGGTACAAACGGAGAAGTGTATGGAAGAGATTCGGTATTGGGCTTGGCCAGAGGTTCTTCTTGGTTTGAAGCAATGTCAAGAACTTGAAACATCGTCTGAGGCTGAGTCTTTAACCACGAAGTTGATGGATGCGTTGGTCGAGAAACTGTTTTTAGCCATTGAAGCGAGTCCCTCCAGTGCTACTTGCTCGCCTTCGCCAGATAGCAGCTTGTTTCGGTTCTCTTGTGACAGTAAAAGCACAGAGAGTTTCAAGAACAGCTCTTCTAGGATAACATGGTGGTTCGATGAGGTTCTTGTTCTAAGTCCTGGTTTGGTTAAAACATTCTTGAAGGTGATGGTGTTGAAGAAGTTTGATAATGTTACCATCACTAGGTTCTTGTTCTATTACCAGAAGGTCAAGTTCTGTTCAGCCTCTTCTAATGAGAAAAGAGAGATTCTTGAAACCACTATTGATACTCTCTGCTTGTTAGATCGAAGCTGTGTTCCTTACAAGAGCCTTTTTGGGGTTTTGAGGCTTGCTCTTGGGTTACACATAAACAAAAGTGTTATGAACAAACTTGAGCTTATGATTGGTCAGCAATTGGATCAAGCAACACTTGACAATCTCCTTGTTCCATCTCCATTGAAGTCTAGTCACTTGTACTATGTGAATCTTGTTCTTAGATTCACAAAAGCTTTCCTCGACGGAGCAAAAAGAGGATCACAGTTGAAGAAAGTGGCGAGGTTGATTGATCAGTACATAGCTGAAGTAGCACCTGATCCTTGCTTGAAACCTTCAAAGTTTTTGTCTCTCCTCACACTCATTCCAGATTCAGCAAGAGAGTCTCATGATGATATCTACCGTGCTATTGATATGTATCTCGAGGTATGTTTCAAGAATCATCTTAAACTTGAAAATGTTAAAACAAAAAATGACAAGATCCTGTGGCTTGTTCAGGCACATGCAGGATTAACCAATGGTGAAAGACTCAACTTGATAAGAACTATAAGTTATGAGAAGCTTTCAGCCCAGTCAAGAGCACATGCTTCATGTAACACAAAGTTTCAGGCGCTTGAGACACCAGATGAACAGCAAGAACAGAAGCAGCTCATACTCAGAGTGGAGAAGGTTGAGACTTCTGGAGACAACGAGAAGCTGAAAGAACATATAGAAGGGATACAGTGGAGGGTAATGGAGTTGGAGAGAGCGTGTTTAAAAATGCAGACTCAGATGGAAGTTATCAAGAAGAGAACCAAGAGCACTAGCAGAGGAAGCAACAGATCGCTTCCTAAGCTCTGTTCTTGAGTAGTGTTGAGAACTCATGCTCTAGCGTTTAGCTTACAATGATATTTGTACATAAGAGTGTGATAAAAGAGAGATCATAAGAAGTCGGATTGTAATTACAGTTTGTTTCTTATTTTTCAAAGTATTTTACAGTACTTTCTCTATTTTATTTTTGCTTGCGGTCACAAAGTTGTAAGAAAAAGTTACTATAAGATCTTTTTTAATGAAGAGATGTTTAAGTTCTTGTTGATACAAACTTGAATCTTATAAGTTTTCTTGTGAGGTTCATTTAGTGAAAGAGATACCAAGAATGTAGACAAAGAAACAAGAATTGTGATGGTATGTTACTCTTCCTTAAGCGTCACTCTTTTGTTAGTTCCAAGATAGAAAAAACTAAACGGATCTTTTGGACGAATCAAACTTGATTTAACAGTTGAGCCAGAGGAGAGTCATTGCGTTACGTGTAAAGCTCTTCACGACAAGAAGAATGCTTCATGTTCAAGTAATGAATTGAATACACTCGAAAATATATATGAATAAAACTAACTTTATGCTTTGAACATCTATGCATATGCGTAAAAATCTATCTGTTTCTGCGTTGCAAATCGTATCGAAAAGCACAGTTCCAAGATTACTCTATCACACAATGCAAAGTCTCAACTCAAAGCACATTCAGATAAAATTTTAGTTTCATCAAACTAAAAAGCAAGATGTAAAACAGAGAGCTAACAAGATAGATAAAGGAGACATGGTACCAAGCGGAGATAGGACTCGGCCATGGTTCTGTGCTCAGGATGATTCAGCCGCAGGTTGAGTCACACCATGCTTCAGCAACAGCTTGGTAAGCGAGTCAGGCGAGTGAACATGGTACTTAACACTCCTGATGGAGTCAAAAACACCTCAGCAAGCTCAAGCTTCTCAGATGTCAGCTCGTGCTATCCATAGTCTTGCTCAGGACCTTCAACGCGAGCCCGACCGCCTCATCTCTAGTTGCATCCTCCTTGTAGTCCTGTTTCAGAATAGACTGAGCAGCCTGATTATTCGCTCCAATAGCTGCAGCTTTCCAACCACCATAGTTCCCACTCGGGTCACTCATATACAACTGAAACCCATAGTTCTTGTCCCACCCTGCAAAAAGAAAAGAGACACCGAACGGACGAAGACCACCGAACTGTGTGTACCCTTGTTTCGTATCACAAAGAGACTGAACCAGCTGCTCAACCGGCATGGGCTCTTGTACATGAAGGTGTAGCGTTGGGCCTGGACTCTCGCCGTGTTGATGAGTATGTTGGCATCAGACATGATACCAGCAACGGCGCAGGCAACATGGTCATCGATCTTGTACATTTTCTCTGAGGAGGTCGAGGTTTGAAGAAGCTTGGAAGTGACTTTCTTCTCACCGATCAGAAACAACACCGTCTTTGGATAAGATACCAATGGCGGAACCGGCGTTACCAATGGCCTCCATGGCGTACTCGACTTGGTAGAGACGGCCTTCAGGGGAGAAGATTGTGGTGCGGCTATCATATCTCCGAGACATGTTTTAAGAGCTACAACAACAAAAAAAAAACAAAAACAAGAAAAAGGATTGGTCTTTTTAGTTTATGCATCTTTAATATTCTTACAAGACTACTTAACTATGAATAGATAAAGCATTAGCAATTGGATTCTTCCACAGGTTGTAAGGAAAGGAAAGACAAAAACTTTATGAGGAAGTAAATCTCTAATATCATAATAGAAACATAATGTATCATTACAATTAAGGAATCACTGTTGGGTCTCTAATAAAAAGAACAAAAGAGAAGAAGCTTAGCTATTACATCAATCAGATTCGCATTCTAGCTAGGGTTTATCAAAACTCTATCGAAATTCTGAAGCTTTTACAAAGAAAAATACTTCGCTAAAGAAAGATCCAGGAACTAACATTTACTTACGTGGGAGGAATTGATTTTGATCTCTTCTCGGCTCTTCTTTGAGTTTGCTGAGGATTTTGCGACTTGTTGGAGAAGACAGAAGAGAAAGAAGAAAAAGGCTTTTTTTTATTGGGCCTTTAAATTTTCTAAACGTGTACGTATTGGAAAGCCCAATAAACATAATATATAAAGTCAACGCCCAATTAGTTTTGGTCTCTTTTGAAGTTAGTTCTTATCTATTTCCCGAAGAAAACAGAGAACAGTAGTAGCTGGATTTGCAAAGATTACTTAACGTGGTTTGCGGTTCGCATCCTCCTCTTCAAAGTTTGGTGGTGTTGGCTGACCCACTTCCATTACGTTTGGACATTCGCTGGTGTCGGCCAGACTAGCAGAGCCGACCCATGACAGAAGCGAGAGAAACATGTGCTTACAGCCGCCAAGAGATTATGTATTTTACCAGCCACATTTAAACGAACAACCTTAATAGCATTAGTTGCTGTCTTTGTTGTTATACTCATACAAGGTTGAGGGTTCGACTGCCCTACATGCCACATTTTTATATACTGCTTCTAGCCGTATAATTGTCAAGATCGGCTCTGCCAGACTGGTAACCCGTACATTCCAGCTGATCCTCTAGGCAGTTTGGTAACCCGTACATTCCACTGCCGACATCCTGTCATAGTTATCAGATTGTTTACTAATGAGAAGAACCATAAGTGGGTGAGAGAAACACGAGATGAAGTGGTCGTGTGGACGCTAACCTCCACAACAGCAAGTGTGGATGTCAAAGACCACAAATGTAGCGCTATCATGGCCATCGTCAACAGCCAACTCAAACCTGAGAAGTAGTGAGTAAAGTGTGATTTGATATTCAAAATTTTATATGACTGTAGCTCTGGTTACGGTAGACTATTAGACACACTTGTTGCATCAGAGCGTAGTCTTGGATTTGTTCAACTTTCTCTTGCTACCGGTGCAAGAAACGTAAGACCACCCATTTTGCTAAAGAACAATCCGAGCTTAACACAGAAAGTCAGCTTCCTTGGTCTTGAAAGGAGACATTAGTGGTAACATGTATTAGGTTACTAGTCTTAACTATTATTAAAATAGAAAATGCATGTAGGTTTTTATTTTTTTGGCTGAGATGAGGTAATTAACATGGAGATTAAGAGTGAAAAGGAAACAAATACGATATTATTTGAAGCGATGCAGGGAGTGACGCTTCATCTTCAAGGGGAGAAGAAGGTTGACCTAATCGCATTGTATCTTAAAAGTCACAGTTAAGCAGCAAAATGGGGTAACCCGTCAGCAAGAAAAAATGAAGACAAAGGTGGGCCACGAGGAAGACCCACTTGAATTTTGTTTAACGAAATTTGAAAGTACATGGCTTTCAACCGAATGTCTAACATTTTGTTTATAATTTTAAAAGATGTCTCTTGCGTTCATGTGTTTATTTAGTTTGAAGATGGGCTGCTGATAGTTTGGTACATGTGTCTTAAATCATCAAATTTATAAACGTAGACTTTAGAAGATTAGCATGACGATTCTAGAGATAAATCTTGGGGGTTTTTTAAAAACAACCTAAAAATTCAAGTCAAACCTAAAAACAACCTTTTTTAGTTACTATTCATCATTGAATTTTTCATAATACCCCTAAATTTTTGAATTATTTACAATTTGCTATTATTATTTATTTATTTATTAATTTCGAAAAATACAAAAAACAAATACACCCTAAACATTTCTTCTTAATTACAACTATGCCATCATCATCAATATTTTCAACCACCATGAACCACCATTTTTGATCTCTTAAAACTTTAGAATTGAATTTTCAACCACTTTTTCTCATTCTAAACAAGCAAATCTTCATTTTCTCTACATTTCCATCTAAAAATCTCTCTTAACCTTTATTTTCATAATCATAAACTTCATAATTTCGTGTTTTTTTCACTTGTGAATCGTCAAAAATGTTTCTTTTGGTCATTATTGGAGTTTGGACGGTTGAAAAGGCTGGAAACGAGCTTCACACTTCAAAAAGGTAATTATTTTCATGGTTTAAGTCGTTTCTCAGATCTGTGTCGCGATAATAGACTGTTTTATATGTCTACGCCCTTATGTAGACATACAATGCAGTCTATTTGTCAACGCACATGTCAGTTTTGCAATTGACTAAACGGATTTTTTTTTGTAACGTAGCCTTCCCCGACAATCTACATCTTAACCTTTGACAACAAAAACAAAAAAGTACGTAAACCTACAAAGACGACTACGCAAAAGAGGTTAGTTTTGCATTTGAATGAACGTTTGACTTTTCATAAGCAGACTTCAACATAAATCTACGAAGCGTAGACTGCCGGAGAAGTTTACTTAAGGTCAGTTTGCATTTGACCAAAATTTTGACTGCGTTGAAAAATTAGTTTTGTGTTTGACTAAAACTTTTTAAATTAATTATTATTTTTTAATATGTAGACTTCATATGCAGTCTTCTCTTCCAGAAAAAAAAATGTAGACTACCCGTGAAGTCTATTTTTTTTATTTTGGTCAAATACAAAACTGACTCGTCGGATTTGAGAGTAGACTTCTTGCGAAGTCTGCAAAGCTGTAGACGTTCATTTCAATCTACCCCCTAAAAAGTCAAACATAGTCAATTACACAACTAACCTCATTCAAAAAATTAAACATGTAGACTGTATATTTAGTCTACCTCTGAAAGTCAAATCCTGGAAAATTTGGTCAATAGCGAAAACTAACTTTTTGAAGTTGTAGACTGAAAACGAAGTCTGCTTATATAAAATCACAATTTTTTTTCAACTATAAAAAGTAACCCGTAAAATGGTCAATTGCAAAAACTAACCCAAAAAGTAGACCTATCTGACCGTCTACGGATGTAACTGAAAAGAAAGTCTACCACTTTGTAGACTGAACATGGAGTCTATTTCGAAATATAAATTAAAAGTTAATTTGTGTACTATGCATTAATTTTTTTCACAATTTTTTCGTTTGAAGTGTGTAATAGTTAATCTTAATGGGTTTGAGTGATTTTGGATAGAAAAACTGTTGTGATTATGAAAGTATAATACTTTTGATTTTGCTATATTGCTAGGAAACAATTGTAGACATATTAGTAAGTCTACGTTAATTATCACAGTGCAAACAACCAGGTCACATCCAAACTGTCCAGGTTAAACCAATGTTGTCTTACTGCTTTGGATGACGTCTTATGTATTATCTCTTATGTGTTAAATTGATCAATTGTATTATTGCTTTGGATGGTGTCTTATTGCTTTTGATGTTGTCTTATGTCTTATGTATTTAACTTATCAATTGTATTGTCACTTTGGATGTTGTCTTATTTGATGAACTTTTGTTGAAATCATAGGTCTTAATTTTTCTATTACTTTGAGTTCTAATGTTACTTTCTGTCGTATAGACCAACATGTTAGTCTTCTTGAATAGAAAGTAGACTTCTTTTTAAGTCTCTTATAGAGGAAGACTGATATGTAAATCTCTGGATTGTATTGGAATTGTACTTTTTGGTCGAATATGAATTTAAAATCTCTGAAAGAAAGTATTATACTGATACAAATGATGATATTTTGATAAATAGTCGAGTACCAAACTTCTGTAAAAGTCTTCTGTAAAAGAAGACTAATACTTAAGTCTGCTGCAAGCAAATTGCATAAGTTTGTTACAACCATATGTCTGGTACAAAATCCTGACACAACCGTCTGTTACTCACAGTTCTTGACCTCCTCCTTATAGTATACAACCTCGATAGGAAATCAAGCTTATCCATTTTGTAACATGCACCAAGAAGACACAAACAGAGAATTATACAAGTGCATTATACACGAGAAGTCTACAATTTAAAATGTAGCCTTACACGAGAAGCCTATAAATTCAAACATCAGTGTACTACAAATTCAAACATCAGTTTAACATGAGAAGTCTACAAATTCAAAATATCAGTTTACAAATTCAAAATATCAGTCTACAAATTCAAAATATCAGTCTACAAGTTCAAAATATCAGTCTACAAATTCAAAAGTTCAGTCTACAAATTTGAAACTTCATACTACACTTCAAAATGAAGTAGACTCACCGGAAGCAGAGAAATGGATTAGAGAGGATGCAATGCTCGTTAGAGAAATGGATCTAAGACTGGATGACTCAGATCTGAATCAAAAGAAACTAAAAGGTTAGTAAACAAGGATGAGCTTGTTAGGTTATTATTAGTTAAACGAGAGATAGAGATGACAGAGAGACGTACGTCGGAAAGATGAGCACAGTCCCTTGCTGGCTAAGACAGAGAGATGAAGTAGAAGCCATGATACTGACCGGAAGAAGAGATTTGGACGAGAAGCACCGTTCCTTAGAAGTCGCCGGCTCAGATCTGAAAAGAGAAAAAGGTAAAGATGGTCACTTTTTATCAACAGAGAGGTAAAGCAGAGACATTTAATTACCAGAGCGATGGAGCAGACAGAGATGAAGCGGATGGGAAACTGCATGGATCGAGTTCGCCGGAAATCTCGCCAGAAATCGCCTAGAGAGAGATACGTCGAAGATTAGTTTTTTTTACCTGAAAAGCTTGAGAAATCGTATTTATATACTAGGTAAATTGTGTGTAGATTGAAAAAAGGTCTACATATATGTAGACTTTATAATATGTCTACGAACCCCTTAACCACAAATCTCAAACCGTAAATATTTTATTTGATCATCAAATTATATTGGTTAAATCCGGTT
Source organism: Moricandia arvensis (assembly GCA_905132765.1). Classification (NCBI taxonomy): domain Eukaryota; kingdom Viridiplantae; phylum Streptophyta; class Magnoliopsida; order Brassicales; family Brassicaceae; genus Moricandia; species Moricandia arvensis. The sequence goes on along the minus strand of CAJHQP010000300.1, from coordinate 35,574 downwards.
AGGTTAAATTGTGTGTAGACTGAAAAAAGGTGTACATATATGTAGACTTTATAATATGTCTACGAACCCCTTAACCACAAATTTCAAACCGTAAATGTTTTATTTGATCATCAAATTATATTGGTTAAATCCGGTTAGGTTAAATTGTGTGTAGACTGAAAAAAAGGTCTACATATATGTAGACTTTATAATATGTCTACGAACCCCTTAACCACAAATCTCAAACCCTAAATGTTCCTTAAAATGTTTAATTATATAAAATTTTAATTTTTTAATTCATATTATCCATTATATTAATGATTAGTTAAAAATATTACAATAATTATTTTTATACATTTTTAAAATTAAATTATAGATAAAATTATGGTATAGACTACATAACAAGTCTACCGAATGAATAGACTTCGTACGAGGTCTACATATATGTAGACTTCTTTCTGTTACGTGTAGACTAACAAAGGATAGAAACGTAAAATACACTTCTGTTTTTTTGTTTGGTCATAAGGGTTAAATAGTATTTTATCACCCTTGTATGTTGGTTTTGCATTTGATTGAAATTGAGGTATACTTATAGATTTAAATTGAAATTTTAGGTTGTTTTTAGCAAATCCCCCTAAATCTTGTGTGTGTACCACTTAAATGTAGGACGTGCATTCATGGACACCTTAGGAAGATAGAAATTTCTCTTATTATATATATGATTTTAATTGGCTAATACCAACAGCTCATTTTGTCGTCATTTTGACATCATTAAAAAATTTTTTACTATATAATTCAAGTTTTAAAAATATTAAACAAATGACAAGCGTTGTGTGCGGGATGAAATACTTAAACAATATTGATGTTATATAATTGTGATTATTAGGAGTGGACATTTCAGTTTATTATGAGTTCAGTTTGAGTTTGAGTTTGGTTCTGTTTAGTTTATTTTGATGTATGGAAATTTTAACCAAAGTCAACCAAAATTAGTTTGGTTTGGTTTGTATTCGGTTCGGTTTGGGTTTTAGTTCGATTTGGTTTGTTTTTGGTTTAGTTTGTGTTTGTTCTGTTCAATCGAGTTGAGGTTTTAGTTTTGTTTCTTTTCAATTACAAAAATATAATTTATAAAAACATAAACAAATTATCATTTGACACTAATTTCATCATCTTCTTCATATTTAAACATAAAGCCAACATCACAGTAAAATATAGAAGAAGTAATCCAATGACATTATACCATTTATGAATGTCATAGTAATAGAAATACATGTCCTACTGAAACAGAATTTGTAACTTGCTATCTTATAATCTTATTATTATATTCAAACCTAATATAAATCTCATAAGTTGTTTTTTGGTTTTGAAGTTCATGTATGGGATTCATATTTTATTTTATTTATTTTTATTTTACTCAGTAAGAATAAAATGTATAAAATTATGTTTCAATTTAATTAATCTAATTAAAACACACTTCAGTTTCCTGGTTTGGTTTAAAACCAAACCAAACTATTTGGGTTGATAAAATATTGAACCAATTTTTTTAGACATAAATTGATTCGGTTTGGGTCGGTTTGGATTCGATTTTTTGCCCGTCCCTAGTAATTATGAAAAAAAAATGTTTTCATTATAGAATGTTTCACTTATCCTACGTTTTTGATATACTAATTGCTCCAAACCAATTTATTATGCACATGGTTATTAATGCGCAAGATATTCACATATTAATATGAATTTCATTGTCTCAGTATAACTCAATGCTCCAAATTATTAACTTATCAAGTTCCTAAATTATAGGTTATTCATATAATATATAACCATATGAGAAGACTATAAAAATCATAATTATAGGTGAGTAGTGAATATTAGCAATATAGGCTGAGTAATCAATTAAACAATATATTAGAAGTAACTATACAAATATTACGTGATTACTATAAAGAAACTATGGAACTATCAAATAAAAACTTACCACTACTCCAAGTAAACCACTGAATACTCATATTTGGCATTACTCCAAATAGATTGTTACATTTTTGTATGTAATGGCCATATACTTGATTCCAATACAATGATGATAAAAATATCAAAACATAAAATAAAGACTAAATATAAAGATTGATTTAATTTTTATCTATCTATTAATAATAATAAAAGTCCCAAATAATCTTGAAAAGTTGTGTCTTTTCATACAAAAATCTGAAAAGTATTAATTTTTAAAATTACATTTTTCATTATAAGAAGTTGCGTTTTTCGTTAAAAAACTGAATTATATTTGTTGTAAGAATTGTGTCTTTTAGTTTTTATTTTGCTCATAGTCATTCACATAAACATTTAGAATTGTTTATATCAATTTAGTTTATTAGCATGAAAATTTACATCTATTAAAGTTTTATATAAAAAGTATATTTATTAGTTTATTCAAATGAATATTTGTATGTACTTCTTATAATTTTGGTATGAAAAATTACATATATTGCTTATAACTTTTCAAGTATATTTATATATATATATATGTATATGTGTGTGTGTGTGCTCTTTATAATTTTTATAATACAAATCAAATTTTGTTTTTCTCTTACGAGTGGTTTCGCTGGGATAGTGTGTAATGTATGTTTAATATGTGATTTTTCAACTGTTCGTTATATTTCATTTGCCTTGTTTTTATATTAAGTATTTATGGCCAATATTTTGTGTTATTATTCTCATATCATGTTTTCTCCTTCAACTGAATTCCTAATTTATTTCCCTAACCATCACTTGTATCCTTTTCCCATCCTTTTACATTATTGATTTCATCTTATTTTTTCACTAATCATCTCGGTTATTATTTACTCTCATTTGATGAATTTGACTATAGATTCGCTTCCCAATTTGTATGTGAAGCCGGATGTTAATCCTTACTAATATCAACGCATATAAAATAAACAGTCATTTACCTCGAGAAAAATTGATCTCTCGGGCTTGGTCAACTATATTTGAGAAAGAGTCTCTATCATCGTCTTCTTGTTCTTTCTTTGATATATATTATTTTTTTAATTATATATAACTAAATTATTTTTCAAAAGTTTTCTCTTTATTAAATAATATATGTATCTTTAATTTGTAACTTTTAATTGTAGTCAAAGATTGTGTGTTTTCTTATTTTCTTTCTTTCGAATATATTAATAATAAGAGTTGTATCTTTTTATTGTAAAAGAGAAATTAATTTTTAAAGATGTTAAAATACCCAAAAAATTTCTCTCTAAATATATATATTAGTTTTAAGAGTTGTGTTTTTTTCATTATGTAGTAAGGTGTTTTAGCAATCATGTATCTATTCAAAATAAATTGTTAAGGTACTATTTTAAAATAACTACTACAAATCTGAAAAGTTATGACTATTCATATAATTTATTATGACATTTTCTGACACGTTTTCACCATTTCGGTAACGATACATTTGCACCCCTTTGGTGATAATACATTTGCATCTCTTCATTCACGACACGTTCGCACCCCTTCGGCACGAAATGTTCGCACCCTTTCGGACACGAAATGTTCGCACGCTTTCGGACATGAAATGTCCGCACCCCCTTCGGACATGAATTGACTCAGACATGAAGTTTTCGCACCCCTTTGGACACGAAATGTTCACACCCCTTCGGACACATAATGTCCGCACCTATTCGGACATGAATTTTTGCACCCCTTTGGACACGAAATGTTTGCACCTCTTCTAACGTTAGATGGTTTCACCTCTTCAGCCACAAAATATTCACACCACTTGGGTGACGATTTGTTCGCACCTCTTAGACACAAAATGTTCGCACCTCTTCGGACACAAAATGTTCTCATCTCTTTAGCCACAAAATGTTTTGCACCTATTCGGTCACAAAATGTTCACACCTCTTGAAGTATGATATATTCACACCTCTTCGGTCACAACATGGTTGCACCTCTTAGGTGATGATCCATTCACATCATTTGGGTAAGACTCGTTTTCACCTCTTCGGTGATGATCTGTTCGCACCCTTTTAGTGACGACATTTTCTCAGCCATTTGGTGACGATCCGTTCACAATTATTTGATCATGATATATTCACACCTCTTTAGTGACGGTATATTCCATACCTATTTAGTCACGACACGTTCGTACCTATTTGGTTTAGACACGTTCACACCTCTTCAAGGTATAATAAGTTTATTAACATTTCTAAAGCAACCCATAACTTTATAGAAGATCTTACAAAATATTTGGTATTTTGTTCAATTTAGTAGTTAAGATATGTGTCTAAATATATAACTATGTATCTAAATATATAACTATGTATCTTTTTATCTTAACCACAGTATTTTTATTTTATTTTGAAAATTGTATTTTTTTAAAAGAAGTTGTTATAGATTTGGTTAAGTCACTAATTAGTTGTAAAGAATTATATAACTGTTTTTAAAAATATATCATATATCTAAACAAATACTCTGAAATTGTGTTGTAATCACATAACACGTAAACGAACGGGTACATTGTATGGATAAGTGCCTTCACTTTATATTTTGGCAAAAACATTTGTTGACATGTCTATAGATTATAAATTTATAAGGCAGAGGTACGTACATGTTTTGTTTGTGGGAAATTCAACAAACTTAAAAAAGACACTAAAGTTTAGTATTTGTTTGGTTAAAGTGAAAAGAATACCAACCCAAATGCCATAATATGCATTATGAAAGTTTGTTTATTAATTCATGTAAATATATTTTTAAAAGATAATAATATCGTGGATTTAGTTTATTTTTCTATAAAAATATTGACATCATCGTTTAGATGAAACGGATTTGCTGTTGGTGAATATAATTACTAGTGAAGAACAATGACATCTTTAGTGATGAATCATTGCACTTGTTGTTGATTGTTAGTATTTGGTGATGAACCATAGTAATTTTTGGTGTTAACCATTACAACTTGTAGCTAACTATTGCAATGTTTGATTATCAACCATTGTAATGTTTGATTTTAGTCATTACAATCTTTGGTTATCAACCATTGCAATACTTTCGTTATCTATATAAGAAGTTGTGGATGATAATCAGCAATCACAAATAGACTAAAAATAAAGAGATTCACTATTAAATGATTTTCAATGTTTTTTGAAGAAACATATATAAACTTGAAGAGCTCTATTTGTTATTCTTATATGTTAGCCTAAGTTCAAAACTTTTGATTAAAAAGCCCATAAGATTCTAGAGTATTTATATATCTCAATAATATTGTATCCTATATAATTTTACAGATTCAATAAAATCCATTAATAATTTCAAAAACTAAATCTATAATTTATCAATTTTAATTATTGATTTTGTTTAATTATTATGTTAGTGTAGTAAATGTTAGTGTTTTTAAAAAACAATTCTGGATATTCAAGATACTATTATAAATAAAATGATTATATCAATATAAATTAACAGATGTTTATTACAATATCCAATCTGGCATATTTATTTACAAAATGAGTTCATGTGCGATATTGCACTGGTTCTTTTCCTAGTGTATATAATAAAATGCCTCGAATATACTAAATATGTGAATACAAACGATCCTATATAACCATTACATGAAAAAAAAAATTTAAAAGGGACGAATACATGACAATATGATAACAAACCCAATGGTTTTTAGAATGTTTGAATAGTTTGATGACTAAATGGATATAAAGGTCACCATTAGTGGGTTTGGATAGCATTGATAAAGTGTTTGGATAGTATGATGATCAAATAGATATGAAGATGAACTTATTATAGTTCGTATTAAGATTCTGGAGGTGGATTCATTGAAAGCTAAAAATGTGAAGGTTATAAAGTCGTCATTAGATGTTTTTAAACAATAGTAACTTAATGGGTCAATTTTCTGTTATGAATATTTTATTTACATAAAAATATATAAATCATGGTTAAACTTAAATTGAATGAATAATACATGCTATGTATGACCAATGACATTACATAATTGTAAATAGTCTAGTAATATATGGTTTTGGTTGGCAAATACCAAGAGTTCAGTTTTGTTGTCATTTTGACATCATTAAAATTCTTCTACTATATAATTCAAATTTCAAAAATATTAAACAAACTAGGTAGTGACCCCACGTCGTGGGGTGAAATACTTAAACAATATTGATGTTATATAATTGTAATTATTAGGAGTGGACGTTCGGTTTATTACGGGTTCGTTTGGAGTTTAATTCTGTTTAGTTTATTTTAGTGTATGAAAAACTTTAACCAAAGTCAACCAAAATTATTTTAGTTTAGCTTAGTTTGATTTGTGTTTGGTTCGGTTTGTGTTTGGTCCGGTTTGATTTTAGTTCGGTTTGGTTTGTTTTTGGTTTGATTTGTTTTGGTTTGGTTTGTTTTATTTAATCGAGTTGAAGTTTTAGTTTTGTTCCTTTTCAATTAAAAAATATAAATTTATAAAAACATAAAAAAATTATCATTTGACACTAAATCGTCATCTTCTTCATATTTAAACGTAAAGCCAAACATCACAATACATTATAAAATAAATAAGCGCATAAAATTATATTCATCTATTTAAACCTAATATAAATCTCCTAAGTTTTTTTTTTGTTTTGATGTTAATGTTATGAAATTCATATTTTTTTTATTTTATTTATTTTAGGTCAATACGAAGAAAATATATAAAATTATTTTTCTATTTAATTAATCTAATTTAAAACACAATTCAGTTTCTGGTTCAATTTAAAACTAAACAAAACCAAACTATTTGGGTTGATAAAATCTTGAACCAAGTTGTTTAGACATATACATTGATTTGGTTTGGATCAGTTTGGGTTTGACTTTTTGTCCATCCCTATTAATTATAAAAACAAAACTTTGTATTTTCATTATAAATTTTTTCACTTATTTTACATTTTGGATATACTTAATTGCTCCAAACCAATTTATTGTGCGCATGGTTATTAATGTGCAAAATATTCACATATTAATAAGAATTTCATTGTGTCAGTATAACTCAATGCCTCCAATTATTAGCTTACCAAATTCCTAAATTATAGGCTATCATATAATATATTACCATATAAGAAAACTATAAAATCACAATTATGGGCGAGTAATGAATGTTAACAATATAAATTTAGTAATCAATTAAACAATATATCAGAAGTAACTACACAAATATTTCGTGATTATTATAAGGAAACTATGGAACTAACAAATAAAAAACTCTCATTACTCCAATTAAAACACTGAGGACTCATACTTGGCATTACTCCAAATAGATCGTTACATGCTTATATGTAATGGTCATACAATTGATTCCATTACAATAATGATAAAAATAATCAAAATATAAAATATATACTATATATAAAGATTGATTTAATTTCCATCCTATGTATATAAGAAAATGCTTCGAACATACTAAAATGTGAATATAAACTGATCCCATTTAACCATACATGAAAACAACATGTAAAACGGACGAATACATGAAAATATAATAACAAACCTAATGATTTTAGAATGTTTGAATAGTATGATGATTAAATGGATATAAAGGTTGTCAATTAGTGGGTTTGGATAGTACTGATAAAATATTTGGATAGTATGATGATCAAATGGATATGAAGATGACCTTATTACAATTTGTATTAAGATTCTAGAGGTGGATTCTTTGAAAGTTAAAAAGGTGAAGTATAAAAATTGTCATCATATGTTTTTAACAATAATACTTTATTTAATGGGTCAACTTTTCTGTTATGAATATTTTATTTATGTAACAATATATAAATCATGGTCAAACTTAAATTAAATGAAAAATATATGTTATATATGACCAATTGCATTATATTGTAAATATTCTAGTAATATATGGATTTTTGGTTAGGAGATGTGAGAAGTCTTATTGTATTGACATATCAGCATAATAATAATTTTTGTGAATAATTTACATTTTAAAAGTTAATTAATAAAAATTCCTCTTTTAAACATATAGGGACATATAGGGGATGAGAGTTATATTACACATTTTAAGTTAGATATATGCAACGTTCATATCACGCGGATGTATATTTACGTACGTACGTGTGTTATCATCAGTACGAATACTTCATGTTTTAAAAAACAAGTCCTATTATTATACTAGTGGTTTGCCCGCGGCTACGCGCGGGGTGTTTGTTAATTATGTCAATTGTTTTAATATCTTTATTAGTTGTTTTGTAAGTTTATTCTTTGAGGTGAGATTGAATGTAATCTTTTTCAAGTTTATGGAGCTATGATATGCTTGATTTGGGTTAGAAGTATTTAGCTTATGAATGTATGTTTGGTGAAAATGGTGCATATTTTGTGAGTAAAGTGTATAAATTTACATATATTTGATTAATAACTTATATTTCTATTGTAATGTGATTTTTGAATTATGCGAACTGTGGCATTTATAATGGATGAGTTGAATTCATGTGCGATGTTTTTTCGTAGAAAAGATAGGTGGTCCTTGGGTTCTTTGTTTGTTTTTTATATACATGTTATTACGAACCATATACGGTCCATAGTGGGTGTGAACAAAATGAGTTAATTTATTGCAATGGTCAATTAGTGTGAGGGCCATGGTGTTGAAAAAGCCATTGATCATCTTAAAATCAAATACAAACATTAAGGTTAAACTCTCGCTTTCATTATTTGTATTTATTTGAAGAAAAAAGACAATGCTTACGGTTTTCAGCTCTGAAAATTAATTTGAGATTTGATGGTTTTCCAATTTTTCCATGATGCACTTCCACTCTTGCACCCAAAGAATGTGTGGAGAAAAAAGAATTTTATAGACAAAAGTTTGGAAGCAAAGTTGAAGGAGAAAAACCTTAATTATATATAGATTATTTATTAATTTTTAATTTTGGTTATCCACCATCTTTATTTGAAATCAACAGTAATTCTTTTTGTGAAATTCAATCTTTTCTTTTTGTTAGAATGAGTATGATGAGATGTGAAAATTATTATTTTAAACAAATTTCTTTTTTATTTTTTGTTTTTATTATTGTTTCTATTTATTTTGAAGTTTATATTCGTTTAATAATATGTACTTTTTCTAAATTATAACTTCTTGAATTATTAATATGTTGTTAACAGATTTGTTTTAAATAATAAATGAGATAGTTAACAATTTTTAAAAAATTATGATGAATTATAAAAATATTTTGCGTTGACGCTTTGTAAGATTTTTGGCTCCGTTACTGGTGGGAGCTTTACATGTCCTCTCAATATTGACGCTTGATGTGTTGCATTTTTGATAAGTTTTAGATTCATATTTTAAGTTATTATGATCATTATAGGTTGCATTTAGGTCATTATATTGCATTTGCATACATAATTACATTTGCAGGGTTAAGAAAGCATAATTGGAAGTTTAAGGCAAAAATCAAGGGCTAAAATTCACAATTATGGAAGTTTTGGGGTCAAAGCGTAATTAGCTGAAAAAGGAAGGGCCAGAAATGAAAAAAATAGTAACTTCTCCATTGCTGTAGCTCGAGCTTTCCTCCGACGAAGAAAATGGACGCGACGGTGAGAAGCAAAAGGCTCTGGAGCTTCAGAACATGTTGCCACAGGTCCAAGGTGAGGTCACAGTGAGTGAGGATTGCGACGGTTAAAGCTCTATGGCGGAGATGGAGACTGAAGCCGTGGGTTGAAGCTTGACTCGCGACGGGGGATGGAGTTATTCGGCGACGACGAGACCAGGAGCCCACTTCGTTGAGCCTTTATGAGGTCCCTGGAGTCGCGATTTGGAGGGTTGGTGCTCGAGCTTGTGACGGATTCGAGTGGTTTGCGTGTTGTGGCAATTGCTTGCAAACGCGTGGGAACACAAACGAGCTGCGGAGCTGGCTTGTGGTAGCGGCTCAGTGACTACCAGCTCGGGACAGCCGCGACGGTGCAGCGAGCCAGACGGTCGCGGCACGAGCCACATAACGACTGTGCACTGTAATGAAATCGCCCACAGAGAGACAGCGCAATAAAACTGTCTGTGTTTTGAGTGGGACAGGTGGCGACATAATTGCCCCATCTCTCTTGATGAACGTGGATAGGTTCCTGAATAACAACGGGAGAAAGTCTATTTTTATTATATAAGATACCTGACACTGTGTACCTTTTTTGACCATTATATACTGACAACTAACAGTGTTTTGTGCTGATTAGACTAACGAGTACACATAATGTTCTTTTTGCCAATATTTATTCATTAATTTCAAATCATGTTCAGAAGATCATACATCCACTTTAGTTTCAGAAAAAAAAGGATCATACATCCACAATATATCTATAATGAGCAAATCCAAGTCATCTTTCAAAATAATAATAATGCGCAAATCCATATACACGTCCACAATTACCTAATCTTTTTTTGAGCAACACCACATTTACATAACCAAACACTAAAAAAACAATGAAGAAATGAGTTTCCACATTAATGCTTAAGATACCAAAATATTATTTACCAACAAGTTTCTTAATTCTAAAAAAACATATATTTTTTTATAATTCGGAGTGTCCTGCTGACTAAAACCTAACCTGACTAATCTCTTGGAAGCTTTTCCCTCGGTGCCAAACATGCCGGTTGTTTACAATAGAAATTTATATTCATGTCGCCTAACCACATAAGCAAATATAATTAAGATAGTAAGTTTTGAACCCGGGATACTTAGATATTTCCAATCCTTGCATTACCACTAGACCACACTTGTGTGATTATGTTTCTTTTCTCTTCCAGATTTAAATTCAAAACGATGAGATCACGTTCTTAGTATTATTTATCAACTCTAAATATATTATTTCACTATCTCACAGTATACCACACCTTGAAGAAAAATATTCTCTGCAATTTACAGAGTTACTTTCCTTTAATTTTAAATCTACAACTCGAATGCTGTAACTATCTGTGTGGTTGGGTTAAACTTTAATTTAAGAGCATGATATTTATACGTGTATATATAACTATATTTATACACATCATGTACTTGGTCAGTAGCGATGCTGTGGGTCGAATATCACATGTGCATCAATGCAATGTGCATGGCTATAAAAACCACATTTCTCCAACTCCACATGTGACTACGTATGTATGTAACAAAAAAAAAACTGTTTTATGTCGAAGAGATTATACCGTTTTATTTTTTCTTTTTAAAATTACATAAACAAAAACCCAAACGTACCCTTTTATTGTACAATAAACAAGTGACTAAAGGTCCCACACACGCAGATAAACCTCCCATTACCCAAAGAGATTATTATCAAACCACAAATCCTTAAAAGAACAAAATAGAACATGAAATTTACTGATAGAAAGACACTTGATTCATCAAGCGGGACATTTGAATCCAGGTGGTGGAGTCTTTCCACAGTCGACAAGAAGCTCAAGAGCAATGGGGATAATAAGGTCGAGGTTAAGAAGTTTAGCTTTTAATGGTTGTACATAGACAAACGGCTGCGTCCAAGTCAACTAAACCTCCCAAAACTGGACAACACTCTTTCTTGGCATTACTTCCCCCAAGCCCGATGTGAATCAAACCTCCAAGAACGTCCACACAAGCGCCTAGCTTCAGTATGTCGATTGGGCAAGTTTCTGGCTTAGGTGGAGTTGGTGTTGGTGGTGTTGACGGCGGTGGACACGGTGGAGTTGGTGTTGGTGGCGTTACGACAGGAGGGGTTGGTGTTGGTGGCATTACGACCGGTGGAGTTGGTGTTGGTGGTGTTACGACAGGAGGGGTTGGTGTCGGTGGCGTTGCAACCGGTGGAGTTGGTTCGGTGGCGTTGCAACCGTGGAGTGGTGTCGGTGGCGTTGCAACCGGTGAGTTGGTGTGGTGTGTTACGACAGGTGGGGTCGGTGTTGGTGGCTTTAAAACCGGTGGAGTTGGTGTTGGCGGTGTGACGACGGGTGGGGTTGGTGTTGGTGGCATTACGACCGGTGGAGTTGGTGTTGGTGTGTTACGACAGGAGGGGTTGGTGTCGGTGGCGTTGCAACCGGTGGAGTTGGTGTCGGTGGCGTTGCAACCGGTGGAGTTGGTGTCGGTGGCGTTGCAACCGGTGGAGTTGGTGTTGGTGGTGTTACGACAGGTGGGGTCGGTGTTGGTGGCTTTACAACCGGTGGAGTTGGTGTTGGCGGTGTGACGACGGGTGGGGTTGGTGTTGGTGGCATTATGACAGGAGGGTTTGGTGTTGGTGGCATTACGACGGTGGAGTTGGTGTTGGTGGGCATTACGACCGGTGGAGTTGGTGTTGGTGGTGTTACGACAGGAGGGGTTGGTGTCGGTGGCGCTTACAACCGGTGGAGTTGGTGTTGGTGGTGTTACGACGGGTGGGTCGGTGTTGGTGGCCTTTACCAACCGGTGGAGTTGGTGTTGGCGTGGTGACGACAGGTGGGGGTCGGTGTTGGTGGTGTTAGCTACAGGTGGTGTTGGTGGTGTTACTATAGGTTGGTGTTGGTGTTGGTTGGCGTTACGACAGGAGGGGTTGGTGTTGGTGGCATTCGACCGGTGGGAGTTGGTGTCGGTGGCGTTACGACCAGGAGGGGTTGGTGTCGGTGGCGTTACAAGCCGGTGGAGTTGGTGTTGGTGTTGGTGGTGTTACTTACAGGTGGTGTTGGTGTTGGGAGGCGTCACAACAGGTGGGGTTGGTGTTGGTGGTTTTACGACGGGTGGAGGCCTTGTGGGGTAGGTGTCTTAAAGACGGTGGGTGGTTTGGTAAGGGCGGATTTTGGGGTTGGGAAAGGGTGGTGGGTTTAACGGTGGGGTGGTTGGTGGGCGGTTTTGGGGTGGACGGTGGTGGTTTAACGGTGGTGGTTTGGTGGGCGGTTTTGGGGTGGATGGTGGTGGTTTAACGGTGGGTGGTTTGGTGGGCGGTTTTGGGGTGGAAGGTGGTGGCTTAACGGTGGGGTGGTTTGGTGGGCGGTTTGGGGTGGAAGGTGGTGGCTTAACGGTGGGTGGTTTGGTGGGCGGTTTTTGGGGTGGACGGTGGTGGTTTAACGGTGGGTGGTTTAGTGGGCGTTTTGGGGTGGACGGTGGTGGTTTAACGGTGGGTGGTTTGGTGGGCGGTTTAGGGATGGGGTGAGGTTTGGTAGGAGGTTTAGGGTGTGGGTGTGGTTTAACGGTGGGGGGCTTGGTGGGGGGTTTAGGGTGTGGGTGTGGTTTGACGGTGGGCGGTTTAGTGGGTGGCTTAGGCGGTTTAATGGCCGGTGGTTTAGGCGGTTTGACGGGATGTTTAGGGGTTTGTGAGGACTGGGTGATGGTTTAGGAGGGCTTACAGTTGCAAGCGAAGGAGACGACAATGAAGCCGAGGAGGAGAAGGATAAGAAAAGAGAGGTTTTGTGTGTGTGACCCCATTTTTGTTGAAAGAGGGTTTGGGTTGTGTAAACAACTTAGTAAGTAGATATTGAGTGTGCCGCCCTTTTATAGAAAAAGTAGTCACAGATATTTATTTATATGTAACAGTGCAAGCACTAAACTGTGATTAGATGATTGGAATATTAGATTTTATTAAGCACGTAATAAGTCACTTAGTTCCAAAACCGAAAATAAAGGGATTTGTCATAGTTTCCTGAATTGGCCTATATTTGTAGTCGTAGATTCTTAACTTTTCAGGGGAAATTTAGGAACATCATTCGCTATTTACTCTAATATAGGTAAAAAAGGTAAATAATTTTCACTTTGTGCTAGGCTGCGTGTTCTACGAACCTATTTGTAATGTTTTTTTTTTGTAACTGGTTAGTATGAAAAGCATCCGGAAAACAGGAAATCAAATACATTAATCATTTTTAATCAATCAAATAATAATTCATAACAAAAAGACAAGTCTTAAAAAGTTTGAAGAACTCCTAGGAAAACATAAACATGAAAACGTTTAGAAAAACAAAACCATCACTGTAGCACTCGTCGGCATAAACTTTCACATAATCATTGTCTTATATGTATGTTTATTTTTCAATAACGATAGAACGATCTCTAATCTATAGTCACTGATTACAGTTATGTTCGAAAGAAATTTCCATAGTCTGTATTTGCCTTTTTGGTCACAGATTAGCGTACATGCCAATAATGCCTTTGAAGAATCATGCACCTTATTTTAACTAAATCTTAGATCAAGTTGCTTTGCTTAGATATCTAACATCAACGCGTAAAATGTCCCAACATTGTCAAGGTTTAGTCTATTAATATCAGAGAATGCCTTGTTTTAGTAGTCGCTAACTTAAATCTTCGTTATATGATTGGCATAAAATAGTTTTTTAATAAACTTAGGCATTGTCATATTTTGTAATTTATAGGTGAAAGCAATGGGAGCAACCAAAGGTTTTTGTAGTGTAATACCCACTGGGTAGACAATTTATGAGACACCTCCCATTCTCTATATAGTTACAAGATATAATAAAAGACATCGTTCTCACATATTTTTTCTTGTTCCTTCCTGCTAGGTCCACTTTTTTACGATAGGATCTTAGCCAAGCTCTCTTGGGTGCTAGTTTTATGTCTTTGCCCATACAAATAGGAAAAAGAGAATCAGTTCTTGGTGACATAAAATATTCAACTATTCATATACATAGTGGTAGTTAATATTAAATATTAAATATCTAAATGTCATATAATACAATTGAACCATTCATATACATAGTGGTAGTTAATATTAAATATCTATTAAGAAGGTTGCTTTTGTTTTTATTCTAAGTGGTAGTTAATATTAAATATTTAAATGTCATATAATACAATTGAACCATTCTTTTATCATATTCACTTTAACATCTGTATTAACAATGTCAAAAATTACAAATCAATTAATTTTCTAATTTAAATTTTCGAATACTGTTCAAAATTATTAGAGCTATTAACAGTAGTGGTCTAGTAAAATCATAATATTTAAAGTACTGTACTTTTGCCATTAGGTGAAGAAAACAAAATAAAGTTTAAAAAGTGGCGGGTAGTAAAAACAGTGTAAACCCGTGAAGCCTGTCAGTTTTAGAAGTTAAAATTCTTCATAACAAAATAAGAGGGAGATGGATAATATGTGACTCTCTGAATGAATATCATGCATGCATGTGACTCCACCATAATAATAAATATACAAAAAGCTAACTAATTAGTACTCAATACTCATGAGTTCATGACTTCTAGCCCTAAGGGCACGTTACTGGCACCACCGGCAGAAATAGGCAAAATGACAATCGTCTAGATATCTCTACACTTCTAAAATGTTGCCGACTTTTAAGTCTTCACACAAAAGATCAATGGTCATATTAGAATATCGTCAAGATAAAATGTAATAATTATAAAACTGATATATGATAAACTGATGCTTTCGCGTATATATAGAACTTTAGAATATCGTCAAAATAATGTAATATTTATAAACTGATTCTTTCACGTATATATAGAACTTTAGAATGTTCATTTTCTTTATCATTGGTGACATATACAATTCTTTCTTCTTTTTTCTAACATTAATTTTACATTGGAGAAGAATCGATCTCTGACTGACTTGGACCAACATTGGCGACCACTTGGTTAAAAAAATAATGTTAGAGCTTATATAAAGTATATACCTACTTTGTATGATAAAATTATATGCCTACTCTGTATGATAAAATTATGAACGCAAGCGTATCAAACTTGTCCTTTAGATATATTTACGGTAAGGACAACCAAAAAAGCTATGGACGCTGTTACAGGGTGGCAGCTTGTAAAATGTAACCCATAAGAGCATGATTAACTCCAGTCTCTTAATTGAAATTTTTAGCTTCGGTTAAGAGACGGTTCTTATTTTTTTTTATTTTTTAACTAAGAAAAGTTAAGAACCGTCTCTTAAATAAGAGATTTAAGAGACAATCTCTTAGCAGAAAATAAGTAAAAAAAAAAGTTAAGAACCTTAATTAAAAGATTGGGGTTAATTTTGCTCTTAGTCGTTCACTTTCAAAAAGAAAAAAATTATAAGTGGTCAGAAATGAATTTATGTTTGAGCCACATATGGACCTAGCTCATATGCATGCATGTTACTCTACCATTTGTTTCTTTGTTAGTTTCCTCTCACAACCGCAAGGTCTGCAACAATAATTCAAAACCTAAATATAACCAACAATAATTCGTAAAAACACGTTGTTGTTCCATCACCAGTAGAAAAGACCAAGTAAATGGGGGCAAGAGAACGTACCGGTTTTGATATTATCTACACATCTGTCCGTCGACAGCAGAAAGGAGAATAAAAGTCAAAAAACGAATATCATTTTGACATTTACTTGACGTCGGCCATTAATCACCAGCAGAAAATAGCAAAAACTATGAATCGGAAAACGACCATTGTTTTGATGTTTTCCTTTTTAGTGACTTGAGACTATATGTTTCTTTTGATTGATTAATGAATTTAAATTTCACCCAAAAAAACTAGTGGATAGCGCTGGTTTAAGTATTAAAAGTTATGAGTGATATCTTATTGTAAATATGTTCACGTCTACTATATTATCTTACCAAAAGTACTTAACATTATTAAAGATATTGATACAACTTCAACATCAAAACACAATAACACAAAAAACTAGTCATATTTACTACAACTAAGAGAGAAGACTTCTCAAGAAAACTTAGTCAAATTCATAAAATATCAAACATTACATAAGTTCAAACATATAACAGTTTCACTACAAGTCTTATGAGAAGTCTTAGAAGACTTCTCAGATGACTTCTTTGAAGACTTCTCAGATGACTTCTAGGATACCTTAAATTTAAAGTGGAAAATTTAAAGCGTCAAATTGAAATATAGGCGGGAAATTAAAATTTAAGTGGAAACTAAAATTTGAATGAAAATTGAAATTTCAAATTTATTTCATGAAAGTTTAAAAGTATATTTTATGATCTAAGAATACATAACAAACCATATTACTTGATATTCTTGAAGTTACTTAACACTTTTGAAAGTTAAAAAATATATCTTAAAGTTACTTAACAAGTTTATAAAAACTAACGTAGAAGACTTCCATGGAAGTTTTCTCAGATTAGCTAGAAACATTAATACACATGAATGTTAGTAACCTTATAATTAAAACTAGTTAAGTTATGAATTTCATTTAGGAATCCCAATATCAACTAATATACATGAATTAACAAGAAAATGTTAAAAAGTCTTTTATAGTTTTAGAGAAAATGAAAGTTTATTAAATTTTGACGTAGAAGACTTTCACGGAAGTCGTCCAAAAGACTTCCACGCAAGTCGGGAAGTCTTCCATTTAGGTCATTTTTGCAATTGAAAATTTACAAAAAAAATACTTTTGTAGAAGTTTTACTCTACAACAAACTTCTTTGGAAGTCTTCTTTTGTAAATATTAGCTTACTTTTGTTTTTGATTTTATTCGAAAATACCAGAGAATACTTCCCGATAAGTCTTCTAAGATAAACATGTTAGTTTTGCAATTGAATGAAATTGTGTCAGAATTTTTTTTTCTAGAAGACTTGCATGGAAGTCTTCCAGCAGAAAAATAAAACTTAAATATTACATTTAACTAGACGACTAAGTCGTCTTAGGTTACTTTGAAATTGAAATATAAAACTTAAATATTTAATTTTAATTAGACGATTTCCATGTAAGTCTTCCGCCAGACGACTTACACGGAAGTCTAGACGGCTTTCACCGACAGTGAGAAGACTTCCACCGAGAGTTCGAAAAACTTACATGGAAGTCTTTTGACGGAAGACTTTCGTGTCAGTCGTCTGGAGAAAGTTAAATTTCTGACACAATCCGATCAATTTCAAAACTAATTTGTTTATTCTAGACGACTTACCGAGAAATTTTCTCTGGTATTTTCGAAAAAAAATTGTTAACAAAGAAAATTTGGAAGACTTCTAGAGAAATTATCTCTAGAAAACACTCATAAAGTCAATTGCAAAAATAACCTCTGCATTGACCGTAAGACTTCCATATAAGTCTTCTACGACCAGAAGACTTACATGGAAGTCTTCTGAAGAACATATCTGGAAAAAAATCAATTTCATACTTTTAACTAGTGAGATAACTTGATTAGTTTCTCCTAGCATACATAATTTCACCACGAAACATATCCACTTTTTAATGATCAAGAATCATGAGTTTAAACCTTACAAAGTTTAGAATCAAAATCTTTGGGTTTTTTTGATGAATATAGAGAGAAAGTGAAAGAGATGTAGTTTTTTGTGCGTAATAAATGAGATATGAGGATTAAAAATCAATTTTTAGATGTAGTTAAAAGTTTCAAATTGCTTGTTCATAGTGGTTTGTGTATTGACAATATTAATATTGTAAATACTTGATGAAAATGAGGATGATAAGTAAAATACTCATTTTCGAGAAAAATAATATGATATTTTGTAAATATCCAATTGTTTTGGGTGAATAAGTTCTAAAAAAATTATGAGTTAGTTTTGTGTTTAACTAAATTTTGAGTCATATTTGCAAGAAGTTCAATTAATAATCATAATAGAATAACGTACACATATCATTACAAATAAAAACTCTGGCAATAAACCAACAGAATTTTGCGAGAACGTCATGTAAAACTAACCAAAAAGACATGAGAGATACAATAGATAACGGTTCAAAAAGAAATAGAAAACATGGTAACGGTTCTCATCTTTTACACACCAGCCGACCTCGCTTAAGTTTCTTACTTGGAACATTCTCTATTATATTCTCTCTCACATCTTTGTTAAACGTATGTATGCCAAGACTTTACACTTTTAAAAAGGAAAGACTATGGCACTAAGCATAAGAGAAACAAACATATATAGTATTGCGGCATTGGGTCTGTTTGGACAGGAATTAAAAGTCCCAAAAGGATTACATAATAGTTATTTTATTACAAATATCTATTCTATTTGAAGAAAAACATTATATGAAATTAGCATTAGTCTTACGTACATTGTATATTACTGATTATGCAATTTATTTTTGAAATTGTTTTTAGAAGTTCATTAAAGATATTTATGTCAACTATTTCTAATCTACAAACATACAAGACATACAAATTTTTCAAAATATTATTATTTTAAAAAGATTTTCAAAGAAGGGAAAATTCTTCTTTACTTCAATTTTGTACCACCTTTTTATGTTTACTTTCATTACATTCAACATTTTCACAAATACTTAAATCATTAATTGTGAATGAATAAAATGACCCTTACCTTGATCTCTTACGATAGAGCTATAGTCTTCTCTTTCAAGCAACCAGCGACAAGAGCAATCAAGTCTTCTTTTTTTTTTTGGTAAAAAACGAGCAATCAAGTAAAAAACGAGCAATCAAGTCTATTAAAGGAAATCGAAATTCAAAACCTCAAAATCCCTAAATGTCTGCTCCTCTACACCATTCACAATTCGTATGTTTTCTAATTTGCGTATTTTTTGTTTGTTTCAAGTAATTTTGGATTTTGTTCTTTCTGTTATCAAAAATCAAAAAGGTTGATTTAGACATGTTATTTGAATAGTTCATTCAAAGAGGAAAGAGTTTATATAGTGAACATCAAGCTTTAGAAAATTATAACCCTTCATAAATCTGGGTTTCAAGTAATTTTCAGATTTTATTTCTTCTGTTATCCAAAAATAAAAGAAGGTTGATTTAATATTGTCACTAAATAGTTTTATCTAAGAGAAAAAGTTTTCGATAGTGAACATTGCATTAAAAATTATAACCCCTTATAAATACGTATTTCAGGATATTGTTGATAATATATCTCAACGATTTAAAAGGTTTATAAGGAAGTTTCTATATAAGAGTTTATCATATATATCTATAAAACTTAAAACAACATATAAATGTGTGAATTTGAGAAGTTTTGTCTTGTATTATCCTTTATTATTTATAAGACTATTGTTGAAATATATGAATATTTTGCTTGGGTAAAGTTTCTCTAGATCATGATTAAAAGTTCACATCGTCGTTTATAAAGTATTATACTTGATAAGTTTTGTTTTATTTCGTTTTGCAGTTAGATAGAGAAGAATGAATTCTACACAATTTTGAGATTACATGCGAGGATTTATCGATGTTGGAACAGAACCACTAGATAATCCAAAAGTGATTATCCAGCATTCAAACATGAATTATGTCTATAAAGTTGCTGATAATATATTAGGAAAGAGGAAGAGATTGCTCAGATAGAGAACTGACACATTGAAAGCATTGTGAAGCTCACTAGAAGTAATAGTGTTCAACTTTCAGGGAATATGTTTCATTGTCTCATGCAACGAAGAATTTTGACAAAGAGAAATGTTTGGTTTACATTTTCTGATTAGCCTATAAAATTTTTAATGTGAGTTTTCTTTAGGAAATTATGCTCATATTGTGAAGAAGATAAAAAAAAATTGTTGTACAAAAAAGTGAAGAAACCTTATTATAAAGGTTTATAAAGTTTTTAAACGTTATTTAGTTACATGCAAGGGTAAAAAGCCATTAGGAGAGTTCATAAAACAATGAACTAGGATTTATAAGTCCCATAAATAATTTATAAAGGCATATTAATAGCTTATAAAGGCTTATAAATCTACATAAAATATTAATAATTATTTTCAAGGGTTAATAAAATAAGTTCATAAATGCTTATAAACTCATTTATAAAATGTTAATAAACAATGATTCAAGCTTTATAATTTTTTATATAAAGTAACTAGCCAATGTTTATAAATCTGTTATATAAGAAAATTACTAGATGACTTCAAGCGATATCGCCGGATAATATCATTTAAATAGATAACTAATTTTGTATATATTTGAAATTTATAATTATTTGATAATAAGCGATATGAAATTTTGATAGGTTAATAATATAAGAATAACATTAACTTTGATTACAAAATATTAATCATTTTAACACATGCATCTCATAATTATGAAAAATACATATTAAAAAGATAAACTATCATATATGAATTGTGATATATCTATCTAGTATTTATGTTAAATTCACAAATTGTAAATTTTAAAGATTACTTAGATAGAATATTAACTTAATTGGGATTTTTAAAAATATTTATTTTATTGTCATCTCGAATATTAATTATTAGGTATATTCTGGTTGTGTTACAATTAATCAATAACAAAAAATTAATTTCAAGACATTCTAAATATAATATAAGAGATTTCTTAAACATTCTTAAGACATTTTTATGTTTTTTTACTTTTATATTAAATATAATATATTACTTAATAAATTAATTTTCTAATCAAAATATATCTACAAATTCAGATAATTTGAAGAAACTTCAGAATATAGATAATTTTGTTTGATACGCTACATATTCTATAACAAACATGATTTTAAAGATGGGTTGAGCAAATTAAATATTTAGATTTCTATCTTAATGTTTATTTCTACTTATTTAATTAATTTTAAATAATAGAATAAACTTAAATTGATGACTCCTTAACCAAAGTCATAAAACTTATAACAAATAAGTAAAATTATCTAAAATTATAGAGTACGGAATGAGTCTATTATATTAAATACTAGAGGTGTGTTCGCGCTACGCGCGGGATGTATGTTCATTGCTAATGTTGCGCTGAAGTTGGTTTTCAGATGGGAACAGCTAGTATACGGTGGTAATATGTAAGTTTGAATCTCCTGTTTCGGAAGCTCCAGTTAATTGTATCGTGATTCAAAATTAGGGAAATTTAATCAAAAACATTTCCCTGGCATATATTAAATTTTGCTAAGTTCTGGGGGATGCTTTCCTATAAGTTTTATTTGATTATTTTATGTTTTACTTAGTTGTTTTCTGTTTTTCAAACAATGTGCGATCGTTTCCATTTATATGTGTGAGCAGGGTATTTGGTTTTTATTTATTTTATGGGACTTTAATATTGAGATGTATGTGGATCTTAGTTTTTCTAGGTCTTCGTCTGCTTTACAATTCTGTAGTTCTATCTTTAGCGCTCGATTTTGCGTTGTTGTTGCTGTTAATGTTGGAGTATAAGCGTTTATAAATAGCAGCAAGTAATGTAATAATTAATAGCCCTGTTTTTTCCTTAGACGCAACATGAGCGATGTGCGATATAAAAATATAAAAAGATTAAAAATGACACGTCAGCAATCAACTAAAACAGAATGTTAAAGGATAATAATAATTGACGCTAGCTGTACGTTAACAGATATGTGGAAGACGCTGATAAATATGGCGGCAACGAAAACACGAAAAGACCAGTGACGAGTCTCCGGCGGAAGCTATATCAGAACGCTGCACTTAGATTTCTTTTGTTTGACGCAGCGCTATAGAAACAAACAAGGCTAATATTGTAATGTATAGCTAACCTTTCTTTTTGAACTTGATTAGGTTGATTGACCTCAGGCTGAAGGCAGACTTGTTTGAGCATCACTATTTGCGGGATTAACACCATCGTAAGTTGTTACAGGGATCATCAATGCAGTATTGGAAACCGGTTGATTCCCTGCAAAATTTTAAAGGAGAAATATTAAGTTTTACAACATTTGCCAAGGAGACCGACTTATAGGTTTTGAGAAGCATAAGGAGCACTTGCCAGTTGCCAAGGTTTTTTTATGACCGTTTACTCCCCATCAATAGCCTCCTTGCTTGCCTTGCAACCTTCCCGATATTATATTTTTCCTGGACGTCAGCCTGTATTTTAGAATGAGGGTTTATTTAGAGAATACAGCTGAATGTTTAATGTAACTGGAGGGAGACCCAATAGCCTTGAACTGGCCGGAACGTATGAGATGCAGTTGAGTCCATGAATTTTTTTCTTTTAACCATGGCCGCCCACATGTGCATTACATTGTTTATTCTTGCATTGTGCACCTCTTTGTGTAGCGTCTGGTGTGTCTGCACTTTCTTCTTTCTTGGCTCTTTTCACCATAGATCACATGAGGTATGGTTAAAATTAATAAAATGTCAGTAGATGTTGTTGAGAGCGAATGTTTTTGATTTGTAAACTCTTGGATTGGCTAACACTGCATGTTTGTTTTGCCACAACGTTGCACGTCTATCGTATAGTGTTATAATTATTTCTAAATTAATGGAGCTCGTGGTTGTTACCCTTTCAATAATATTAAATCATTTTATTATAATACGAAATAACATTGGCTCCCTAGAAAATATCATTTTATTGTAATTTGAAGAAAAAAATATATTTTTCCAGAAAATATAAAAATGGAAGTTAATTTATTTAGTTAAAAATATGACTTGTGTAATATTTTAAATTATATTTTTCTAGAAAATATAAATGGAAGTTAATTTATTTAGTTAAAAATATGACTTGTGTAATATTTTAAAATTACTTAAATAAAATAATTAGTATAAATTAATAAAGCAAATTAGTATAATTTGTTGAATATGTATTTAGTAAAATATTTTTCTAATTCGGAGACTATTTAGTCTTGCAACTTACTCAAATTAGAAAGATTTTGTGTAATGTATTTGATAGTTTGATGTATGAATGTATCATTTGGTGTTGAAATTAGTAACTCGCATGCACTTCACCTTTTTTAATGGTGGTTTGAAAGTGTTCTAATCGAGATTAAACATGGAAGTCAAACCGATTGTATTCATATTTTTGTGAATTCATTAGTAGATAATCAAGTAACCATTCTTCAGAAATCCCAAGACATTGTGGGTTTGTTCATGCTGACGATCAATGTGTGTTCAGTGCTCTGGACAAACGGCTTCACATTATTCCTTCGCTTGAAGCCACCGGTGGTTCAGTTTAAAACTTAAATCATCGAATATGATTGACATGGGCTTTGAGCTGAGATTATTGTTGAGAAGGCAACTTTTGATCATCTATATGAATAATATACAATGTATCTGTTCATAATATTTACTATTGTAATTATTAGTGTATTGACATCTTGATAGAATCTCCCTTTCCCCTGGTTAAGACTAACTTGACCTTAAACTTTTTTAAAAAGTTCGTGTCACAAACTATAACATACCTGATTTATGCAGAGCAAAAGAAGAAGAGTGCTCCGCTCATGTGGTGTTATTTGATGAGACCAATTAACTAACAACTACACAAAGGAAATAATGAATAAAATAAGAAGAATCTAGTGTCGATGTATACAATACATCTCCTGAGAACACAGAGGTAGGCATTAGGTGTAGGAGCAACACAAACCTAAGTTTTTGTCATAGGCTAGAAGGAACCAAAGTTTGTCTACTAATGCCATTATTCCTAGTCATGTTGGGACTTGGGAGCACCAACACTAACAGTCCAAATATACAATCGGTGAGGAATCGACTTTAAACCATGTGGTAATATACTCTAGACCATGTCGTAATATACTCTTGAACCATGAAAATGAAAATCCATAATTGCATTTTTCACCTTGCCTTTCCTTGAATCCGCTCTTCCTCTGGGTTGCTAAAGTGAGCAGGTGGAATTTTCTTGGGGTATTTGAGTAAGCAATGGGACTTGCTCTGAAGCAGCAGCATTCAGTGATACTTTTTCCAAAGGAAGCTTTGACTCTCTTTATGGTAAGGACGAACATTACACTCTGAAACCATAGAATGATTAATTAGCTCCAGTACATCATATATAGGCATAATAACTATAACCAGAGAATGCAGAAACAATATACCGAGACAGTATTTAATCTTTGTCCTGAGTATTATCGATGTAAAACTATAGCTGATTATATTTCTGAGTTTAAAAAAAAAACAGACTTCACATTATGTGTTTGAAGATCCTTACGGTCCAAGCAGATTGATTGATTCTGGTGATAGACCATATATTAAAACCACTACTTTCCTTGTTTCCCCTTTATATCATGGACACTGCACTCAAAACAACGGAGAACTCCAATTAGTAATTTATAACAAAAGTCTTTCATCAATGCAAATAGCAGAGAAGCTGGTTTCAAACCTCTGATATGGTCTGGTATCAGAAGCCTTGGCCCTGGTGGGATAATCACATAACTTAGTGTGCTTCATTCATATTTCAAAAAGCCGTCAACACATCAGTCTTAGTTGCTACACAATGAAACCTTCAAGATATGTACTTGTTGGTGAGCAATGGCATTGTAGGATCTGTTAGCAGTCCTCTCTTGAATTTCTTCTTGTAATTCTTTAGACCTAGCTTCAACAACATAGTTGTTGATTATATGTAAAACGGTCTTCTGAACTTGGTTTAGAGAATCTTTCTCCAACTGAATAAAACCACTGTTGCTTATGATAAAGAGGAAGAAGCAACCTTGCTTTTGGAAAATCGTCTTCCAAAATATTTGGCTACAGTATTGGCATGAGCAACTCCACCACTCTGCATGACACTCATATATCATGCGTTGTACATGTAACCACAAATCTAAGAGTGATTAAAAAGTTCCAGTAGAAACAGAAAAGGGAAAGAGTTCATCCTTTCTTGAGAGTGCCACACTCGTTGAGCTCCTTGATCTTCTCCTTTGTAGGAGGCTCAACATCATCAGGTAGCCCCTTTGGTATCTAAGAAACTGCAGTTATCATTCTGCAAACAAAGCAAAAAGTTATGAAATGTACCTTTGCATCTCAATCATAAAAGCAAAACCCAACATCGAACTGAAATTGTACAAAGATTCAGTTATCAAGCAGAAGACTGAAGTCAATTTGTAAGGAAAACGTTAACCTAAACAGGACAGTCTACAACTTTGCTAACATGCTTCCCGATTTGAGATCATAACAAAAGTTTGAAAGAAAGCTTACGATCAGAAACGAAAATAAAATGACTTACACATAATCAAAATCCTCTTTGCCTCTAATCTAGGCCTGGGCATTTTAACCTGGACCCGAAGACCTGACCCGGCCGGTCCGAAAATACCCGACTCGAACTCGAACCGAAAGTTTACAAGTACCTTTTGGGTCTAAATTTATTTTACCCGAATAGACCCGGACCCGAAGAGAACCGACCCGAATAGACCCGAACCCGAAAAGAACCGATCCGAATAGACCCGACCCGACAAGAACCGATTTGTACCCGACTTAAAAACATGTATATTAAAACTATGATTTTTTGTGTTATGTTTTATATATATATATTATATTTTATTTAGTTGAAATGTCTTTTGTTAACAATATTTATTATTATTTTGTAACATTTTTAAGTAATATAAAGCTTTAAAATATAAAATTTAGAGTTTAAAATGATTTATTTTAATTATTAATAGTTTAATTTAAGCTATTTTATAAATATTTAGATACATATGACAAATATTAATTAAATTTGAGTGAGTGTGGGTATGCCATGTGTTTTTCAGATTCTAAATATCCGAACCCGATCCGGACCCGATATGGACCCGAAAATTACGGGTATTTTACAGGTATTGAAATTATAGACCCGAACCGACCCGACCCGACAAGACCCGACCCGGAACCGACCCGAAAAATTACAGGTACCTATATGGGTCTAAATTTTCAGGACCCGAACCTGACAGGACCCAGACCTGACAGGACCCGACCCGAACGCGACCCAAGGACCCGGATGCCCAGGCCTACTCTAATCCGTTTATAATGCTTAAAAGGGAGAAAGTGATGAATTTCAGTGAAGCTAAGGCCCTTATTTATAGATGTAGATTCATTACCATGGAGGAAGAAGGATGTATTGAATGCAAGTTAGTGGGAGGAGTGGTTCGATGGCATTAACAACAATGTTAATTAAGTCGACTGGATGCAAGCTGAGACCGTTACACTGGCGTGGCCTCGTGGGTTCAGATGTGGTGGGATGCGATCGATCATCACACCAAATAGATAGAGATCTAGGAACTAATAGTCTGTGGACTCATTCAATGCCTGGGCGCATTCGAGAAGATATTATTAATAGGCCATGTTAACTAATAACCCAACTTGTTTAAGCCGAAAGCAGCCCATAATTACACCGATTTTTTTCATCCGTAAAAGTTTGCGTGTTTAAGGAGAGACAAAAATCTACTTTATTGTTATAGATATAAATAAATCTATCGATGTTTTGAAAATGTTTACGGAATCTCTAATGTTTTAAAATATTCATCTTTTTATTTTCAAGTTGTTTTGTGTATGATTCTAATACGACATGTAATCGAGTACTGCTTTGCTATCTGTAGGACATAAACATGAACTTTTGTGGTTACACATATTAGAAAAATTTACGATTTTCAGAATACTTCTTTTTAAGTAAACACTGATAAATTAAAAATAATAAATCATATATGCTATCGATGAGATTATATCAATAAAATCCAAAAATATATAACCTTTTCAATACCAAAAAAAAATATAATCCTTTCATGACATATAAAAGAAGAATTCTTATATACTATTAATAAAATAATATCAATTTTTATGCACACTATAATTATCATACTTTTCTTATAAATATTATTAAGCTATATTTATTAAAATCATTGACTCACTTAAAATCATGGAAAATTCATTTTTATTTTTTTCTTATTTTTATTTTTGTAACACAAGAAAATTATTTTATATAATAATAAATAAGATAGTATCAAATATTTGTGTATATGAAATATTGTAATTATCATGTTTCCAAAACTGGTTATTATTAAAAACTAGGTCGTTTTCCGCGCTACGTGCGGATAATTACTATTTAAGTTTTACTAATAATTTGTTGTGTGATATCTAGTATGTAAGATATAATATTAGAGGAGAGACATTCTCTGGTTTTTGTTTTTTGAATGTTGCATAGCTTTATTTTCTTGCAATTCTTGTAATAGAGATCTTTCTATTTGTTTGCTAAAATGTAAAATTGAGTTCATAATACATAAACAGTTCAAAAGATGATGGAAAGTTGTTCTTAATTGTGTTTTCTTGATGATAATCATCATAATTATGGATGAGAATTTTATCTACGAATTTATGTATTGAACTTGACTGTTATCCTTCTTTTGAAATCTTTAATGATTTTTAATTTGTCGAAGTAAAATTGTGTGACTAATAATGAGGTGAGTAATAGCTTCCTTGTAAATTAGAGTTATTAATCCCCATGTCTAATAGTGTAAGTTTCATCATCATTAATCTATAATATAGTTTTAAATGAAATAAAAAGCATGTTTTGCAATGTAAATATTGTATTTTGCATCTACATGTTTAAAATGAGTCCATCTAGAGTTTTGTTTCTATTTTGGATTGTCATGATAAGTTTCTTGTATCACGAATTTTTCCAACTACATCTGTTTTTGTTGCCATGATTAGTTGACCATTTCATTTTATTTCCTTAGGGCAAGTCTTTTATATTGTTACCTCGGACCTAAATTATGAAAACTACTTCCTATTACAATTTTTTTGAAACTATTTCCTATAATCTTCACTGTGATACTCGCGGTTTGTAATATTTAAATTCTTTTTCTTTTCTGGTGTATTGATTAGTATTTTTTCTGTCTCAAATTTATTTCTTGGATAAAATGTAATTTTTTAAAAAAAAATCTACATTTTTATGTTTAAAATAGTGTTTTATTGAAAATTATACGCACATATTTTATAGTATAATAGTTTAGATATTATTTTAGTTTGTTTTTACTTTAAAATAAACCGTGGAACAACTAAACAATAATAGAGAGGATTGCTGGGTGTTGTTTATTTTTGTGAACTCTATATATCTCACTTTTAATATTTTACTATTGCGTTGTGCAGTTTTATTTATCCAATATTCTTATGTAAAGATTTTGATGCCAAAAAGATATACGATGAAGAAATAATACTTTTTCAAATGATATTTTTTTGTTTTTTTAAATAAAATTGTAACAATCTGTAGTCCTAAAAACTATGCTTTTGTAGAGTGCAATCTGCAATCAATGTTGCAGCCGCACAAAAAATAACCTTTTCTGAATCTACTCTGTTCAGACTCTTCACATCAACTTCTACTGCAAAGATTGAATGCATTGGTTGTGATCTGAATATAGGAAAGTTGTTCTCTTCCTTACAGAATTCGATCCCACCTGAGAACATTCCAATTCAAAATTATAGATTATTAAGAATCAAAATACACAACAGTAGCGTGTTCTAAAGTTTTGGATAGTCCCAAGCGGAAGTATATTGTTTTTTTAGTGAGTGGTTTCACAGCCGTAAGCATCTGAGTTTTGAGAGTAATTTATAGGTTGGAGCAAAGAGAATTTGAACTTCTTGAAATCCAGAGAAGACTCTTCGTGGACCTCTTTCCATATTGAGCTGAAGTTATCATAGATCGGAGAAGTTGATTTACCGCAAAAAAAAAATGAAACTTAATATTGAAGATTTTAAGATCATTTATACTACAACACCTAGTATTTCTCAAAAAGTATGTCACAATCATTATCTTGTAGCAATACTCATGTATCTTTATATGTTAAAGCAACTTAGTAATTCAAATCACCAAGCCAAAGCACTCGACTGCACATTCCAAAACAAAGTCTTTAAGCGGTTTTTATTTTCTTGTATAGAAAGAAAGGCTTAGATTTTCATGGAAACATACTTGTGATCAACAATTGCTTCGGGTGCGCGACAATTAGAGTACTTGGTGACTTTTGGGAATTGTGTATGTTTCAGAATCTCAGCTACATCTGCGTTCATTCTCATCTTGCCACCTTTCTCACCAGAAGCCAAATAGCTACTGGCTACACACAAAGCAAAATCTTGTTTGGTGCAGTGAAATGCTTATAGGCTTATAGCAATGCATCCGTGTAAAAGCACAAATATTTAGATTCTTTTAGCGTGTCATAATCTTGAATTTATAGAAATGGTTGTGCTACCTTGTTTCCCAAACGATATTTTGACTTCTCTTCCAACAGAGTCAAGCCTAAGATGTCGAATCAACTCTTTTCTATCCCAAACAGACAAAGACAAACCAACCATATGTTTACTTGCAAGTTACAATCAATCGATAATCTTTTCTTTATATAATAAAAAAATATTATATAACAAAAATCATTCTTTTGCGGCTGCACAAATAAATAGTTTTTATGACTCAGATTGTTAATATTCTTTTTGAAAATTAAATATATAATCTGAAAAAGTATTTTTTTTCTTTATTGTATAGCTATAATGATATACATTTTTTAAAAAAAACTAGATTCATTCTCCGGCGCTACGCGCGGAAGATTGTGTTTGACATTATCTTTTTCATTTATGTTGTGTGTAGTAATAATATTATTCAAAATACATGTATTTTAGAGTATTTGAAGTGTAAGATGGATTGTAAGAGGAGATAAACGCATTGATTTACGTTGTTTGAATGTTGATATTGTTTTATAAAATATTTGTATTATTAGGTTGGCAAAATAGCAAAATAGTCTTCAGAATACATAGATAGGTAGAAAAATGGTGGGATGTTTTTGGTAGTTGTGGTTGGCTGATGATGATCTTATTTGATGTTGTGAGTTTTTCTGAAACTCATGCATTGAATTTGTACATTATCCTTCCTTTGAAATGTTTAATGATGCTTATATTTTTGTCAAAAAAAAAACTGTGTGGCCGATGATGAGGTAAGTAATAACTTCTCTGTAAATAAGAGTAATAAATATTTTTTAATAATGAATGAGTAACTAATATTATCTATTACATCTTTATTTGTTTTTTTTACCTTTATATATGTTAGGGATGATGCTTGTGACCACAACAACTTTATATTTCAGATTAGTTGTACTTTGCATTTCCCTGAACATGGTTGCTTGGTTGTTCCATGGTGTGAGCTTCACCATCGTTGATCTATAATATAGTTTTATATGAGGTTGATGATTGCTTTACAATGTAAATATTGTGTTTCGTATGTACCTGTGCAATAGCAGACCAATTATGAATTTTGTTTCTGCTTTTGGGTAGTCATTGTTGATGCCTTGCATCATGTGAATTTGTCTAACTACATCTGTTTCAGTTTTTTCGTCATGTGAACAAAAAAGTGTTGGTTTGAGCAGTTTATTGAAATTATTACCTGGAAGGTTGGTGGTCTTAGCCGCTGTACTGAAAAGCTGATTGTAGGTTTGAGGTGAGAAGTAGTTTGTCGAGAACTTGGGTATAATTTCTTTTTGCTTTTCCACTGTTGTGATTACCTTGCCCGTGGTGAGGAGCTGATTGTTTCTTCTGATCGACATGGCGTTGTTGATTCCGTTATTGCTGTCATGATGGGGAAGGATTTTTTTTGCCTACTGAGTTGTTCAAGTTGTGCTGAGGGTTATAGTGTGAATGTTTTTGTTTTTGGTTGTGGTAGAAGGTTTTATTTTAGCGGCCAAGTAAATTAAGAAGTTTTTTTATGCGGTTAATGAGTTTTCCTTTTTTAGTAAATGTAATATTCGTATTTGTGGGTGATTGAGATTGAGATTGAATTGCATACCATAATATTTACAAATTAAGGAAACTGTATTAAAATATTATCGTTCAGATAGATAGTGTTTTTTCTATTCAGCTAGTTTAGGTTTTGGTAAAGAAGACTGATGTTAATTAAGGTGAATGATGTTTTGTGCGCATATTTGTTTGTATTAGGCCTCGACAAAATAATCGTTACCGAAAAACTGAACCGAAATACCCAAATCTAGTGACAAACCGAAACCCTTAAATACCCAAATGGTTTATATATCTATATCTGAAATAACCAAACCAAACTGAGAACCGAACGAATACCCGAATATATAAAATATTAATTATATATACATATACGATAGCTGAATATGTATCTATACTTTAAAAATCTATTAAAAGTATTCAAAAAAGTTGAAAAACTATTATTTTAAAGTATTCGAACTACCTAAAAATATCCAAAGTATCCAGATATTTTCATCGTAGATATCCAAGATTCTAATTTGAATTATCTGAATTATTCAATATTTTACCCAAAATATTTGATATTTAATCCGAACTAACCGAACCGGAATCGGGAGCAAATGAAACCGAGTTTTCCGAATATTTCCTGGTTCTAAGTTTTACTATCCGAAACCGAAACGAACCCGAACTATCCAAACCAAACCGAACCGAAATAGGGGAAGTAGTAAATGGATCCTTCAGCCTCCTATTTGAATTCTCCGATACCCGAAACAAACCGAACCGATTCCCGAAATTCTCAGACCTAGTTTGTATTATTTAGTATACATAAAATAATAATGAAAAATACCTAGGATAGCTTTTAATATTTTTTTCCAGAAATTATAATTTTTTTAAATATTTTTAAATGTATTTAGATTTATATGTCTAGGATATAAGAGGTTTTTGGCTATTTAATAAAACATTTTGTGAGATCTAACAAAATTTTAAAATTATCTATTTGAGAGAATAACCATAGACATGACAGTAATAAGTAAGCCAGTTTAGAAAGGCCAATATATTTAGATTTTGTATCTGGAATTATATGATTTTGATAATTTGTATCTGTAATTCGGTGAATGATATATTGAAATAAGAAAAACTGTACATCTTTGTTCTTTTGTCCAGAAGTATTTTGTTGTTTGGGGAAAAAATTATGTAAAAGATATCCGTTTATGCTAATGATTTGGGTGTTTGTGGTTTATTGGACTTAATATTTGGGCCCTTTGTTAGGTAAGGATTTGCGCTAGATTTAGATTACTCTAAGTTTTAGTCTATTTTGAGCTATCATTTGCATGCTTTGCACTCATATGTATGAGAGAGCAATTTGTTTTTACTAACTATCAGAATTTATAAAAACATGATTTAGTAAATGTTTTTAGTAGATATAGTTTTTTGTATTTTTATTTAATTTTGTTGACATGATTATTAAAAATTCACAGACTTTGTAATTTTCTTAATTTGTTGTTTTTTATATCTAATATTTATAATATTCTTTTTTTGCAATTACTGATTTTACTTTTGATTTTTTTTCTTGAAGAACATGTACACAACCTTTATGTTATATAAATATATGTATTCGTAGTTGTGTAGTTATTTTGGGAATTTGGAAGTTATAGTTTTGAAGACATTTTAAAACATCCAATAGTTATTCTAAACTATGTGTTTACAATTTATTTGCTATATTATATTTTTACTTGTTAGTTATGAAGAATTTGTATATATGTTTAGGAGGGCCCAATAGGAGCAGAGCTTTGTTTTGCATAGAGTGTTTCTAAAACGTGTTGTGTTTTAGAGACAACTTATTGACGTCGTTTGAAATAGAACTTAAGCTTGAAAGTAAGAGTAGCTAATTGACATGGTTGTCAGAGATTTGTCTCTCTACATATGGGGCAGCTTATGTTAGCACGCAGCCATGCATCAATGCAAACGAAATGAAAAATGTACCCGCAAGCCAGTGTACATATGCTTCAAAGCATATAGTGCACAACTCGGTTTCTTCAGCCGCCGTAGGGGGCCTTGTTGTTCCCTCAAGATCTGTGATTATGAGGTCAACGTCCAGTCTTCTTGTTGCTTCGGGATTGTAATCTGTGATGTTAAGGAAAATATCTAGATGACCAGTAATGTAGAGACGTTGGTTGAAAGTACCTTCTGTGAGGAAATTGCTTGCGTTTTGGAATGATCATGGTGGATATAGGTTGGAGGATCTGGTGGTTATGGTAGCATGAATTCCATGAACTCGATTGTTGAGTCGCTCAACTGTCCTTCATTGTTGGAAATAGATGGGAGCTGGAAAGTGATGGGCGATTGTTGGGTGGTGGGCCTAAGGATGACGACATGGATTGAGCGTTGAATAATCTTGTGAGCGGGCCTTCTCTGGTAGGAGAAGAAATAAGAGAGAAGGTAGTTTGAATTCATGTCTTGCTGGAGTTTTAATAAGGTGGGACGTAGTGATCTGGTTTTGTTAACTTTTTCTTATATAACTGGTTGTTAAGGAGATTTAAATAGGAGTGTTATACTAACGTATATATTAAAGAAGATTTTAACATTTATGAATAATTAAATTATTGAGGGCATAAAAATGAAGGCCTGTTATGGTGTAGAGAAGGTGAGACGTTGAAGAAGAGTAGACGTTTTTTTCGGCTGGCAAATAGTGGGGTTAGGGCCATGCCTATAGATTGTATGATTTTATTTGGTTTGAGACCATTTATATATGAGGGTATAATTGGATATGTTGATTACAATTGCCTTTGTTGTGGAGCTGTTATTTATTGCTTAGGTGTATAATAAGATTATTATAATTGAGATAGTTTGAAAATAGAATATAATAAATAATAATCAATAGATCGGGAAATGTTAAAGAAGTAGTTAGTTTGCTTTATTTTTAATTACATTTTGATCCATATCAGTTAACAGTATAAGTAGACATACTTGACATTAATTAAGTTGCAATTCTAGTTGCGGCATGCGAGGGTGAGAATATTAATCCTTTCGTCGACTGCTAAAACATTAACAAACAGATTTCAATGAAATAAACACAATTAAATCGATTAAAATGAATATTAAATATAATTAGTTTTTTACCTACATATGATAGGAGGTCGTTGAAGATTTCTTTGTAGACAATGTCTTAACTTTTAGAAGATATAAATCATTACTTTGGATAATTGTCAATCGCTCTTTGCTCGTAACTCGTGAGAGAGTAACATACAATTGAACCTCTTTGCTTTTAGAACCAAAGAAATTGAAGAGTCTGTAAATGTTGTCTGGTTGAGGTCACGCAAGTACTGCTGGACACGGTTGATGGGATGAACTCTTCGCATCACAGTACCCTGTTGGGATATAAGCATTCAGTTTTATTGGAGATCAACTTAGGAAGCACAAAGCGAGAGGACAGAGGAAACTATAATAACTGAAAAGTGGTTGGAAAATGTTTTTTGGGATCACACCGTACTTGTTCATCGATGATGAGCATTTCTACGCCAATAAGAGTTTTTGCTTGTGATATGTTTCTAGCCTCCAAGAAATGTATCAGTCGGAACCGGCAATTCGGATTCATGTGGACCTTGTGTGATATCTTTAAAGTACATAGCGACTGGAGACTTTCCGGTGGAGACGATGGACTTTCCGTTTGGTTTCATAGCCATAGTTGCAACTTCTGGAGAGGAGGATTTGGAGATTGATCGGAAGCAAGTGAATATGAAATCGTTTATAAAGAAGGAGAAAGAGAGGGAGATGAAACGAATTCATTAAAAGAGTATTGTAGAAGATTGATTGATAGTGGTTGGGGCTCAGTAACGGAAATTTCAAGATGAGGAAACGGAGAAGACGAAGTTGAAGGGGAAAATCGATGATTGAGTAGGTGAGGATCCGTAACTGAGATATTAAGAAGGGCAACGGAGAAGACGAAGTTGAAAGGGAGAATCAGAAAAAAAAAAAAAAAAAAAAAAGGAGAATCGGAGATGTCGAGAATGTAGGTTTTTTAATGCACTTTATCTTACAATGTGGGCCGGCCCAAGTGTAAATTATTATCAACAGAGCCCAAATGTAAATCTGCCTATAACAACGAACCGTATAATTGTTGTTTCTAATTTATGGATAACAGAGTCCCGGTCCGATGACAGCGATGAGAAAGTGAGGTGGGATCCCACTTTATGTGTCCCTTTATTTTAATTATTAAAAGTATTATTCCAATACTAAATGACAACAAATCTATAGGTGAGGATCGATGAGGGAGAAGAGATAGGTGAGGCCGGCCCAAATATAAATTAATATGCAACAAACTATTTTCCATCTGATATGATATGGAGCCCAAAACGAAAATGTGATTTTAAATGCCAACAAAATAGATATGACATGGCAGTGATAAACATTTCT
>CAJHQP010000299.1:0-218330 GCA_905132765.1 Moricandia arvensis | reverse complement strand
TGAATTGGGAACATTGGCCAAACACAGAAAAATATGGATTCATCATCAATAGTTAGAGGGAGAGACATTGTACCCTGTCTGGGATATTCTGTGGCATTGGAGCTATCGTAACATATCTTTGTGAGTTTAACCTAAGTGGACTTACTGTCCGGTCCATAGATGAGGATGATGGGTGGAACTTCGCAAATCGATTGATCACTGCAAACTTCTCTAGATCCTGGACTTCGACGCTCAAGTCTGCAACTGTAGTTCCATTTTGTAGTCTGCAAAAGAAAGCAGATGTTCATTAGATTAAGCCGCCAGCTTTGATTACCCAATTAGGACTAGAATCAATTACTAGAGAGAGAGCAAAGATTTTTACCCTGCAAAGTCCGTCTCTAGTTTCCGTGACCTACTAATGAAATCATCGCAGCTTTGGAGATGTACTGGTCACTGACTGTTTCAGCTTTCCTTCCCTCGGACAGCCTATACAAGAGTGGTTCAGTTTGTGTCGATACAATCTTAAACTCTACAAAGTCTACAGCATTTTAAGGAATAGCAGTATCCTTACCGGTTAGATTTGTCAAGGGGAGAAAACAGCTCACTCCTGTCGGTAGAAGTTGAGCTACATGCATCTCCTAGCGCAGCTCTTGCAGCAGAATATGCAATAAACTCATAATTTGAGATAGCAAGCGAAGATATCACCCTAGCAGGAGGCGAGCTAAATAGTTGTTGCATGAGTTGTCTTGTAGATATAAGCCTTCTCTTTGA
Organism: Moricandia arvensis; assembly: GCA_905132765.1. Lineage (NCBI taxonomy): Eukaryota > Viridiplantae > Streptophyta > Magnoliopsida > Brassicales > Brassicaceae > Moricandia > Moricandia arvensis. The sequence goes on along the minus strand of CAJHQP010000299.1, from coordinate 217,580 downwards.
TCTGATTGGTGCGCCATCCTCAAGTAGAGTTTCAAATTCCACCTGTTAGACCATAAACCACCAACGTATTCAACAACACTGTACAAAGAGACGAGAAACCATGTAATGATGAAACTCACTTTTTCAGCAAATCTATTAGTCGCTCTAACCCAATCAACCTCCGCGTCACTGTAACAAAGATAATAGAACGCTTGATACAGTAATGATTATGGGGAAAAATTAGGAGAATAGTGCTTATACGCCACACACCTGAGAGTTTTAAGACTCAGAGGACCCTGCATGACTTCTTTATTCCAAGATAGAAGTTCAGATGTAGCGGTTTTGCGCTTCTTGGGTTTAACAACAGTCAGCAGTTTGTCAGTAGCACCATGCGCTAGTGACTCAGAAGAGTGAGTTTCCGCTCCTGGTGTTGAACCTGGCATGTGCTGCATATTAAACTGCTTTGACAATGGAACAGAATGTAAGCCATCAGCCGAACTCCCAACATTAGAAGATTGTTCTCCTATCTTCAAGGAAGTGAATCTCCCTGTATCATTCACGGGTTGCACCAGTCCATTCTTGAGAGTCCCATATTGACTATACCATGATGGGGCCATCTGTGGACTGATTTGTTGATGATCTGCTCCACCCGAGGCTGAATGATTCTTATTGGGGAAACTCTGAGAAACAGTTTTGCCAAAATTCAGCATCTGGTTCGCTGATTCCTTGTGATTCAACCCATCTCCAAGTAAACCATCAGATCGTGAAGGAGATTGTTGCTCCCCTTTGGAAGCTACCTTTTGAAGATGAACAGAACTATCCTCGACTCTTTTCACAGTCATCTTGGGTGCGTCACCCTCCCCACTTCCAGCCATATGCTCATCGTGACGCAAGTTATCTTTTGGACGGTAGTTTGAAGGAAGAGAGCTACCAAAGGTTTGATGACTGCTCTGCACCATTTTAGAGAACATCGAAGCAGCATTAGATGTTTGTTTTGCACCCATATCTTTACTCTGCAAGCCGAGCATATTCACTGTGTCCCTTCCACTTAATAATATGTCTCCTCCATTTTGGGAGGATAATCGATCTTTCTTCTCCTGACTTGAGAAGCTGCCCTCTACGTGGCTGTTGGAAAATGGATGAGACCGTAAAATATCTGGCTGGGGTTTAGATGGCTGGTTCCAAAACCGATGTTGCGGAGCTGAAATGCCGGCACGTGAGTCAGACATCATACCAGAAGAGGAACTCTGATTAGGCGAGCTGGATGCAACCGGAGGCTGAGGAGCAGACATCATAGTCCATCCTTCAGCAGATTCCCCTTTGTTACTGTGGGTTGTAGGATTTAGTGGGGAACGCGTTTGTGCCGAATGTCCATGTTGATCAAAGTCACTACATTCTTCTCTTTCTTTCACTTGAGGGGTAGACAATTCAGAAGATGAACCGACTAAATGGTTAGAAACTGATTGTCGGGTGGCAACAGGCATCAGTTGATTTTGGTTATACCCTCTGGGATAAGGGAAGCCAGAAGCAGTGTTCCTTTCGCCTGGGTTACCAGAAATTGGTCCTTGATAAGTGGATTGCTGAGGGAACGATTGATTAGATGCCCACGGAGCAAACCTTGATTGACCTGTTCCTTTTTCACGGGCAGTGTGAAGTGAATTTAATGGCTGCAAAGAATTCATAGAAAACTGCTCGTCATCAGGTGAGGGCGCTGGTTGAGATGGCGGAGCCAGCTGTAAACTAAACCCCTGAGAAGCAGATGACTGACTATGCCGAAATTGACCATCATTTTCTGCAGAGGGTGTTGCTTCGGAAATCCTAGAAACATCTGCTTCCAACGAATGCTCCTGCGACTGGTCCACCTTGTCAAGAAGCTCAAGCATAGTCTGCCTGCACGGGAAGAAGTTTTAGAAACGCAATTGCAAGCAAATAGAGAATAAGGGTTACTTGATGACAACAGAAAGAATATACATCTCGAATGAAAATTAATGAGAACATTGGTTAAGGTGATATATTACGTTAACTCTGTCGTTAGTTGAAACTATCTATACAAGATTACAATTACTGAATAACTTCATAAGTACGATCAAAGGGTGAATAATTAGCAAAACCTGTCAACCCAAAGAATGAGTACCTTGACGCACTCTTCATTTGATCAACACTTCTGTCGGCTGAAGCAGATGCATTAGTTAGATTTTCTGAACGCAGGCCTTTAAAAGCCTCATTTCTGCAATTCAAGTCGTTTTGGGAAACCTGTCCTTGCCATAGTGAAACCAAAAGAAGGTTAAGAGGGATTCAGATTTCTAGAACACCTAATAATCAAAAACCAAAGATGAAAATTACCCTGTCAATTTGCATGTTCATAGGTGGGTGACCAAGAGACGTTGACTGCCCAAAATACCCTTGATTTCCTACAGATACCTGCTCCAATGCTGGAGGCGAATGAAAAACCTTATCTCTATTAGGCTCATCAGTGACGCCAACAATACCCATGGGATGATACTGAAATGTACGACTTATCGATGGCCTACTTCCGACATGACCAGCTTGTGTTTCTTTCCCACCAGGAAACATAGACAAATCAGGGGCACTTACCTGAACATCTTTTTTAAATCCATGTGTTAAAGACTGTTGTGAGAATTTCAATCGAGAACTGTCACTTGAGTTGTCCTTTCCAGTGTTCCTCATTTCGTTTGTTTCAGCCATGGCTTCACCCGCATTATTACTCGCATATGACTCAAGAATATGACTGCCATCTCTAGAATTTCCTTGAGGCAGAGCGTTCTTCAAAGTGTTATCATTCAAATGCTGTTGGATATTTCCCTGGACATCCCTAGAAGCACTAGAATTATTTCCTGCATTGGCGATGTCAAATCCATAGCTTGCCCTTTGCATTTGTCGATTTTGAGTGAAATGATTCTTCTGTTCAACCGTAGCAGCTAAACTAGGATTAGAAGCAGCCTTCCAGATACCAAATCTATCTTCAACGCCCTCACTCTTTTGAACAGCACACAAATTATTCCGTCCATCAATCCCAGAGCTTGAAGAATTAAAAAAATTACCTGCCAGCTGACTACGTTGAGCCATTGGCTTCTCCAACACACCGTTTTTATGCACATGTTGAGCAGATGTCCGAGTGGAATCACTGTGGAGTCTCTCACTTGGTACATTTGAAGCCTTGACATCCAAATTCTGGGCCATACTACCGAAGCCTGCGCCATTACTGGATGTTTCTGCAACAGCTGATTGCATAAGAGCACTCCAACTTCCAAGTTTCATAGAGGGGCATCCATCCAAAGGGTCAGAACTACTTGAAACTAAATTTCCTGACAAGCTCGTATCAGTGTTGCTTCCAAACGCATTCCACAAATCATCATCCGAACCAAACAAAATCTTTTCTTCTGCCGGATCTAATGTTGTTGACTTCTGTAATGCAGTAACATTTTCAGGCTCTTTCATATATGATTTTTCTGATGGACCAGGACTTTCCATCTGACCAAATTTCTCCTGCACTGAAATGTTTCTCTCACGGGAATCATCTTTCTGGAAACTTTCAAAATTTGGCCTATTATTTGAATCTGAAACTGATGTATGGGAGAACAACACTTTCTCCTGGTATGGGGATCTAGCGAGTATATGGCCATCCTGTACATCACCTTGATTCACAAAGGAAGTAGGCTGATTGAGGAGAGAGGAACCATGTTGCACAGGTAATCTGTTCATCTGAAATGAATTTTGAGATGCATCTACCCCACCAAGAGGCATACCGTATAAGGAAGGTTCAAACTGTTGTGTCAATAAGTTCGCCTGCCCACTGGACAAACCGTGAACAACTGGCGAAATGCCTCGATGCATCCAGTTTATATTTCCCGTCATAAGATCAGGCTGCCAATTATTACTAGACGCATCCTGAAGAGGGACGCCATTAATCAAAGGATGTGACTGATAATTACTTGGGCGATTTCCACCAACCCCATCTGAATTTAAGGAATTGAGCTGCCTGGCCTCTAGCTGTTGCTTTTGAAGCTGTTGTTGAATTTGATATTGATGCATTTGCTTAACCATAGCTTGCTCCTTCAGCAGTTGCATATCATTGAATGTCATCTGCTGTCTCGGAAAAGGCTGAAGCATGCCAGGGAGCTGGCTGTTTAATTGTTGCTGACCACCAAAGAAATCGTAATTAACCGGAGATTCTCCCATCTCAAACCTCATAGGAATTTTGTGAACATCTGGAGAAAATCCTTTCGCTGATAAGTTATCCCTACTAGATGTCACATCCATTCCCAAAAAATTTGACCCATTCCGCATTGCCTGCCCATGAATGTAGAGTTGCTGATTATCTTGCAACAGGCTTCTGGAGTACTCAGACCTTATAGGCTGCTGCTGCGTAAAACCATGCTGTGAATTTGAAGACTGCCCTCTCTCAGGATCATCTGGAATAAGCAAGCAAGCAACCATTATCCCACAGAATAAGCTACAAGCTATAAATGAAACATATAAACAGAGCATAAACAGTGGAACACCCCGTCATAAGGGAACAAAATGCATACCAGATTGTTGTGTGCTATAACTCTTAAGATTGGCAAGAAGGGATGTGTCTATCTGCCTCTGGTTCCCAACTAAACCGTTACTAAAACCAGACCAGCTTCCGTCAACAACCTGAGACTGATGCTGGTCTTGAGATAAGCCATCTGTGGATCCTCTCTCCATATTCGTTTCCAGGCATAGATTTTAGCTCCTACCGATTATTTTAAATATCTGGACCTAGAAAAGAAACAGAAAAGAGTTAAAGATTGTGTCTCCTTTGATTACTAAAGCTCGAATGTAAAAAGGAACATTTCCAACACCTTTCCCCACCAGAATTCATGAGCTACCTCCAACTAACATCCTCGGAATACTCAAGGTTTCCTGCTAAACAAACACACATTTGAAGTTAAGCACACAGAGAAACAAAAAAAAAAAGAAGAAGTAACTATTGGTTCACAAGAAAGCTAATACAAATGCCCGTCAAATGAAAAACCATTGAGCATAATCCTTAACCTCATTCATGGTATTACAAAACATTTGTTCGCAGGAGAATCCTCAGAGCAGGAAACCCTCAGGTTAAAACGAAACCTAAACCATTTAGCTCAAATCAACTCTAGAAACTATAACAAACTCAACGTGCTCCTAACCCTTTAAACTTAAGAGCTCATTTCCAGTTAATGTCTTCAAAATCTCAAATCTAAAACCAGCTCAACTCGCATTTCACAGATATAAACGCTTCTTGGCAGCTGAGAATCAAGCTAATTTTGCAGAATCTCTAGGAAATCTCGCGAATCCACTCGAGATCAAAACTGCCACAACACAATTTGCACACCAAATCGAAGCTCTGGTTAACCTAAACCAAGAATTTAACCTCAAAACAAGAGCTTCCTAGACTTTAATCATACCAACACCTTCCACGAAATCGTTTCCTTTGGGGATAAAAACCAAATTAGGGTTTCTAAAAAGGGAAACAAAGATGTGAAACTTACACTTCTATCAACTACAAGGGAAGCTGCCTTTCTTCACCGACCTCAATTTCAATGAATGCTTTAGGGTTTTTTCCGATTTTAAGAATTAACGAAACCAGAGAGAGAGAGATAAAGTGATCGAAAGCAGTGCGAAAATTTTCAACGGCGAGCGCAGAAGCAGAGCCGAGGTTCGGATTCGGAAGAAAGTCGGAGGCTCGGGTCCAAAGCAGGTGGTTCGTATATAAAACAAACTCTCTTTGCATAAGAGAAGTTATACTAGAGTTGGTGTAGTATTGGGCCACTGACGGGCTATTTGTAACCAAACCCATCTAAACCCAGCACGACACCGTACTTGTTAACGTCTTATTATATATTTTCTTTTATACTTTAATTGAAAAGCATAATAGATAAAATAACCATAAAATAAAATAAAATAAAACTAAAAACAAAAATAAAAACAGAACCGAATCGATAGCCAAATCAATTTTCAAAACTCTACCGAACCAAACCGAATTCAAAACCGAAACTGAAAACTGAAATTTCAGTTCGGTTCGGACAAAATTCGCTACTTTATGTGAAAAAGTTGATTCAAAAACCAAAAGGGAAAATAAAATAACAGTTGCTTGAGGAAGGGGTTAAGATTTTAAAACACTCACAAGTCACAACTTCATATGGTTCTGCAAAATTGGGTCGTGAAGATTTGACTAATGTAGTTGAACAATGAAGCAAGGGGGCATGATAAAACGAGTCTCGGGGATTTAAACCGACGAGGATCTCGACAAAAGTGTCTGTCTGTGTTGTGTCTGGGTCTTGCCAATCTTCGAGTTTTCAAAGGTTGGTACTTGAGATAGTGACTTGACCAGAGTCCTTCTCCACTTTCTTTTTTCCTTTTAAATTTGATAACTACTTTTCTAATTTATATATATATTTATGAGAAATACCCTAAGATAGATCTAAAAATGTTTTTTATCACAAAAATAATTTTTAAAGAAAAAAATGATAAAAATGACAAAAATAACTTTTATGAAGTGAGATTTTGGAGGTAAATATACGTTTATACTCCTTAGGTTAACTAATCTAGACTTAGGATTTAGAGTTATGGGGTGGGGTTTTGGAGGTGAGGTTTAAAATTGAAAAAATAAATAAAAAATATTAATTTTTAAAAAATAAAAACTTCTAATTTGGTCATTTTTATTTTTGAATATTATTTTTGTGACAAAAATTTTAAATGTTATATGAGAAATTTACTCTATATTTATTTCTGGCTTCGAGAGACCTCTTGACCCTCACCTAAACCTCAAATCAAAAATCCATAAACTTTCTTACCAAATCGATTGCTATTCCTTTTGAAACTTTCTGGGTTTTCGATATTCTTTTTCATTACAATATTTATATAAAATCATCTAATCAAAAATCAAACAGGGAAGAATGGGGTGCTGCGCGAGCAATCCAGCAGGAGGTTCAAAGGCTAGTCGGATAAAGCGGTGGCGATCCACCGGCATTATTGGCCTCCGCGACTCCAAACTCAAGGTTCCCAAATCCTCCTACAATCTAAACTGTTGTGTATCTTCTTCATATGAAATGATTGATAAGAGAGTTTGATTAAACGAAAAAAGCACAAACTTTGATTGGTGCTCATAAAAGTTTGATATAAACTCTTTTTGTATCTGTCTTTGTGTGAATTGTAGAGATGAATGATAGAGTTTGGTTAGATGAAAAGGCACAAACTTTGATTGGTTTGCTCATGAAAGAATTTGTTTTTAGGGTTCTTATGTTTTGGGGATTTTAGATTTTGGTTTTAGTTGGTTATGTCTTGATAGGTGAGTTGCTGATTTGGTTTTTGTTGAGCAGACATTTCCTGATGTAGTGATTGACATGGAGAGAGCAGTACGGACACTCGATCTAACCCACAACAAGATCTGTATGTTATGTCCTTATCTTATCATTTGATTGTGTTAGAGTTATAGCTGAAAGGTTTTGTTATTTTTCACCATTTATGCAGCTGATGTTCCTGGAGAAATCAGCAAGTTAATCAATATGCAGCGTCTGGTGAGACATCTTTGCATCTCTCTCTCTCTCTTGGATTCAGTTGAATGCTTGTTGGTAGTTGATTTGGATGTTAACTCTGTTCCGTGATTCTCTTGAAACTGTTGATGATCTAATTTAATCTTACAAAAATTTTGGCAGTTAATAGCTGATAATCTAATTGAGCGCCTTCCCGGGAACCTTGGGAAGCTTCAATCTCTCAAAGTTTTGATTCTTGATGGAAACCGCATCAGTTGTTTGCCTGATGAATGTAAAGAGCAATTCTCTTTATTACAAGTTTCTTCTTTGTTTTTCTTTGTGTCTTATCTTACAACGAGTTGTGACTTTGTTATGGTTCTTATTGTATGCAGTGGGTCAATTGATAAGGCTTGAGCAATTATCAATCTCAAGAAATGTGCTCATATACTTGCCTGATACTATTGGTAGTCTTCGCAATGTACGTCATTTACCACCCCAAAGCATAGCTCAAGGATATGCCTGAAAAAAAAAAACTAAAATGGCTCTTTCTCTTATTAAATGCAGCTAGTGCTGTTGAATGTCTCAAATAACAGATTGAAATCCCTTCCAGAATCACTAGGGAGCTGTGCTTCTTTAGAAGAAATACAAGCTAATGGTATGTTTCTAGTTTACATTTTTAGAACATTATATCTCCATTGAAACGTCCCCTTTTCGCCTCTGATGTGATCCAAAGCCTAATCGTGAATCGGGATAGCCTTGCAGATAACGTTGTTGAAGAGCTCCCTGCATCACTCTGCAATCTGATTCAGTTAAAGTCGATTTGCTTAGACGATAACCAAGTGAAGCAGGTAGATAAAGCAGTTGAAATGTGATTTGTTTCTTCACCCTCTATACTTTTTTTAGGATTGTTCTTCTATCTTATTCCTGTTAAATCTCTAACCATTTATGGGTTTTTTTTTGTCAGATACCAGATGGATTGCTGAAAGATTGCAAGAGTCTGCAAAATCTATCTCTGCATAACAATCCCATCTCCATGGATGAGTTTCAGCAGGTAAGTCAATATAATAAGTAGTGTATTCCGCAACATTTAAGAGCACATTCTTCGAAATGGATGTTTGGTGATATAACTATGGTGTGATTGTAATGTATAGATGGACGGATACCAAGAGTTTGAAGAGAGGAGAAAGAAGAAATTTGATAAGCAAATAGACTCGAATGTGATGATCAACTCAAAAGGACTTGATGTAGGCGTTGATAAATAATGAATACTACTGTCTTTCTTGGTAAGTTGATTCAGAATTATAGATTAGATCATTATGGTATTGGTAATCTCTATGTGTTCTTCACTGATCATAAAGGTTTCTTTTTTCTTTTTGGCAGGATCAACGTTTCTGTCATGTGAGAAACATTGTTGTAAAACTTTCCGTCTCTAGAATCTCTGTCATTGTGATTCTGCTGAAATTCTTATGAAAAACATACACATTCACGCGTGTACGTACAGATATGAAGGCGTGTAATGTGTGTGTTATGTATCTGTGTGTTTGTGTGTGTGTGTGTGTTTATATTAACATAATACATATAACATGGCAAAGAGATTCTTGCCTTATACCAAGGAGACGGTGCTAAGCGTGACTTAAGTGTGTTCTCTTATATGTCTTGAAACACATTCTGGTTGTTGTATACATTTTGTTGTGCAGTTTTTAAGTATAAAATTGAGTTCATACCAACAAATTAGGTAAGATTTCATTTTATTTTTACAAACATCAAAATCTAACAAAGAAGGAAAGAAGATCTAAGAGAGACTAATAGTGCTTAAATGTGAAAAAAATATCCATAAGGGATTAAGAGAATTAAAATGAATATATTTTTTGAGTTGTTGAAAAACTCAGCCAATCACTCTGTATATTTAATCTCAAAACAAATCCGAAACGTTTTTTGACCTATCAAGGGAGCTAAAACAACAGGTAAGCTTGGACCCACCTGACCTAAATTGACCCGACCCGTTTGATCGTTTAAAACAAGGGAAGCAGCGAGAGAAGACTCATCATCATCAATCATCTTTACTCAAAAGCTTTGGCTTTAATATACGTTTTGAAGAAAAAAACCGAAAGAGAATCATTTGTTTGGGGGCATCCGAACAATCATCTCCGAGGGTTTAGGGTTACCTTCTCCGATCAAAATTCGCCGCCGGAGCTATCATCTGCGAAGGTAAACCTTTCCTGCTCGCTTGTATCTTTGTAGCCACGGTTTATCTCTCTGTATGCTCATCCAGTGTATCCTCCTCGTCTTCGCTTTTACCATTTTTGCGAAGAAAAAAGAAAAGGAATTGGCTTTACTATTTACTGTTCTGTATACTTCCTATCTTCTTCGATGAATCTGGATTTTCTAGTCGGATGTTTTTTTCCCCAATTACCTCGTATTGAATCGAGTAGAAGCATAAGGAATAATTCATTTATCTTAGTTTTGAAGCTGACGCAATTTGATCTGTTTTTGTTAGTCTAATTTGATTTTAACATTTTTGGATTTGTTGTTAAGTTTTAGAGCGCAAATGATGTGTTCCCTTTGCAGTGGTTAAATGTCCAGTAGCTCGGGAAGTTTCTCAGGAAGGAGTAGCTCCTCTGCATGTAGTTCCAGAGGTGATAGTGAAAACTCTTTTGATGCTGATGAGCTTCTGCAGTTTGGTTCTAGACGCATGGAGGTTTGTTAACCTTCTTCTTCTCCTCCCGCTATATGCTGCTGTTTATGTTGGACTCATTGTGAATCAGTTTCTAACTCTTATATTAATGAAGTTTTGATTTTTGTATTGTGTGTGTGTTCTCTTTGGTTTTTGTTATTGGCAGCTAAGGAAAGAGAAGGACTTGCTGAGTAAATCGCAGCCTCATAGTATCGAATTAGTCAGAGTAAGCTCTTCTTCTCCTTCTTCTTGTTTTAGTATCATACACATTTGAGGAAAAGTATTTTCTCATTAAATTTCTCTTTACCACAGAGATTGGAACTCCACTCAAAGTCATTATCTGAATCTCGCTTAGAAGACACTGCAAGAATTCGGACCATGGAGATAGAGTTGCTGAATTGCTATAAAGAGATTGGTAAATTCCCTATTCGAGCCTAGCAATTTAGTTTCTTTCTGAACTAATAACTCTCAGCGTGTTTTATTCTTTTTCTTGTAGGTTACCTGCGAGATCAACTGATTTTTAAAAGCAAGGAAGTGAATTATCTCAACGAACATGTGCACAGTCTTGAATCCAAATTGGCTGAATCAGGGAACTTGGAAGAAGAAGTTAAGTTTTTGAGAGAGGAGTTGTGTATGTCTAAATCCGAGCATTTGTTGTTGTTGCAAGAAATGGAGAGCAAAGAGACAGAGCTACAGTGTTCTTCTCTTTCTGTAGAGAAACTGGAGGAGACCATCTCATCCTTAACATTAGAGTCTTTGTGTGAAATAGAAAGCATGAAGCTTGATATAACAGCCTTGGAGCAAGCTCTCCTAGATGCAATGAAAATCCAAGAAGAAAGCATCCAAGAGAAAGATCACTTGAAAGGAATAATCGAAGAGGTTCAGTTTCAGTCTCGAGAGGCACAAGAGATTGCCAAGTCCTTTGAGAAGCAAAACGAAGAGCTAAGGGAGAGAATTTCCGCCTCTGAGAAGAGTATCAAAGAGTTTTTTAAAAGTACTAAAGAACGTTTAGAAAGTGAAAACAAACAACAACCCCTGAATGCAGAGTGTTTCTTTGCTGAGCTGAGCCATGTGTTTCCAGTGTCCAGTGAAGTTCGGTGAGTTCCAGCTTATTACGACTATTTTTTGTGTTATCCCCGTTTCTAACAATGTTGGTTGGTTTTGTGTGTTACAGAGAATGTTTCGACGCAATCATCAAGAAACTAGAACTTTCCCGGAATGTAACTTTGATTGATAAAATGGAGGGTATGCGGAAACAAATACAGCTGCACGAAGATCTTGTGAAGCGGCTCAAGGTACGTTTGAAAACTAAGGATTTCTATTTCTTATCTTTTGTCAAAAGGGTTAATCTAACCAGTTTCGCTGTGATATTATGGTATGTGCAGGAGGAACTGAAAGAGGAGAAACTGAAGGCGAAGGAAGAAGCGGAAGACCTTACTCAAGAAATGGCTGAACTAAGGTATAAGATGACATGTTTGCTCGACGAAGAACGCAAACGCCGTGTGTGCATAGAGCAAGTGTCGTTGCAGAGAATTGCAGAACTAGAAACACAGGTATTACTTATTTTATGATGCTTCCTTGTTTTTTTGCAAGTACAGTATGTGGAACTAACCGTTCTTTTTTTTTCCCTCTGTTGTTAAAGATCAAGAGAGAGACAAACAGGCACTCTTCCACTGAGTTGTTGCCTCTTTCCGGGTTATGAAAATGTCATGAGAATATGAGATTTGATTTATAGCTTTACACACATTCACCCATGTTTCACATGTCTGCGTCTCATCCATGGATTTCCCTCTCGAGTATGCTTGGAAGGTGATCGAAAATCGCAGTATGGTCAGGAATCCTGAGACTTTGAAGGCGGCTGGAGTTAGATGAACAACAGAGGTGAGAGTTAAACCTTTTGATTGAATGTCTTGGAGAATTTAGTATTAGAGATTGATTTTACTCCTTTTAGCGTTTAGAGTACATAATGTGCTGGGAACATAGAAATAAAGTGGCACGAAGGTGCTTTTTGGCTCCTCTTTGCGAGAGAGTGTATGTATATACTCTTTGTTCGTTTTGATAAAGAGAAAACAAGTTTGTTATGGAAACTCTTATTGACTCATAAACACAGTGGTTCATCAGATATAACTAACCAACATAAAGTTTCATCAGATCAGACAACCTTATTAAACCCGAGTCAAAGAGGGTGTAACAGAGCAAAGAAACAACACAAGTAGGAAACAACATTGGTTCTGTTGTCTATGAATAGGATCAAGAAGAAGAGACAAGAGACATGAACTCCTGATCTGTTTCCAAAGCTTCCATAAACTCTGGCAGAAGACAGACTTCCAAATCAATGCTTCCTCCTCCTTCTCTCCCAGGGTAAGCTGCTATCTTGCCGTCAAACTTACCATTATAACCGCTTCTAACCGCAACAGCTTTCCCCATCCCAAATTGGCATCCTTAGTTGTTAAACCTCGGTGAGCTTCGAATATGAACAACGGTCGGATTGTAAAGTTTCCCTGGTTGAGACTTCAACAGTCGATCATTTTGGGAAGCGATCTTCTCTTTAGTGTGTTCGGTTACAGCTTGATGCAGCTTTGAAGCAGCCCATCCTAACCCATTCTCCAATAGATCACCAGCTTTTGCAGTGGTAATTGCAGCAGAGACGTAAGCACCAAAGTAATTTGTCGGCAATGGTGGATCCATTCTTGATCTGTTGTCTGCAGCAAACCTGCAAGTAGTTTCTTGACCATTTGGTGCTTTTCTTGCTCTTGTGATGCTTCTCCATAAAACTGCGGTTAGTGATTGCAAAGAAGAGATCCTTGTTGCTCCACAATCTTGATTGGCCTTTGATTTGAGTGATGTCAGTGTTTCTGATGAGAAATGGAACAATCTCTCTTTCAGAACCGGAGTTTCGGATCGGGTTATGGACTTATGAAGTGGACTGTAAGGAAGCATGCATGTAGGACTAGACACTTCGCGAAAGATTGGAGGATCCTTGAGACAAAACAAATCTTCTTCGTGTGAACTGAAGATGTCGGACCAAGAGTTGAAAAAGTTCCAGAAAGTAAATCCATCTCCAACTGAATGGTTCATAGACATTCCTATGAACACTCCATCTACTAGCTCTGTTACCTACATAACACCCCCCCCCCAAAATGACGTAACAAGAAATGAATGTTAGATCCTGAACTTAGTTAAAAATGTACCTTGACTGATAAGAGACTCATGTTTTGACCATCGAGATTCACTGCTCTGTGATGATCAAAGAAAGATTGAACAACCACAGGAACGTATGTGGACTCAACAATATCTGATACACTTAGATCCGTCTTGGCATGTATAAATCCAGCTCCAGGACTGTTGTTACAGTCCACAAACACAAAATAAGATCTTGGATGGTCGGTTGTCAAGGTCGAGAGACGACCCACGAGAGGGTAGAAATGGACAAGTGTTGTTGTTAGAGAGTCTTTAAGCCTTTGCAGCAAAGTCTCCATGAAGTCTTTTGGTTTGGCTGCATCATCAGACTGTTCAGATGGTTTGAGAAAGAGAAGACCCTTCTGGATGTAATGGAGTGGGAGCGTGATATGATCCATTGGTGATAAATGGTATGGCTCTTTTGATTTTTCAGGGAGGGTTTTGGGTTTGATGAAGCATTCTGTGACAATCTTTACTTCAGATGAAGATGAAACCATTTTTTTTGCTTTCTTTTCAATGTTTCTTTGCTTTTGATCTTCTTATGTTTATTAACACCTCTTATGTACATATAGGTAGCTAGCATCAATGATATGATCAATGGTTAGTTGCACGAGAAATTATTGATCTTAATTAATATAATAGTAGTATTTGATTTTAAATAAATTAATATAGTATTATGCTTGTTGGAAGGTCGACAAAAAAGAATATTGGTTGGAGGAACGTGACAAAAAGAGGTTGTTGCATGGATTTTAATAATTCGGAAGACGATAGTCATAATGTAAGTGAACAATGACTATTTTAAAAAATTTGGTTCCATTTGTGTGTTTCTTTTTAAATGCTTAGAAACGAAGTATTAACTTAAATTTATGTTTTATATTGCTTAGAAATGAAGTATTAATTTAAATTCATTGCAAACTTTCTTTTTGTTGTGTTAATCATTAATTACGCAAGCATGATTTCAACTATAGGTTTGATACCATTTTAAAATGGATATAATAAATCAAATTGGTTATCATGGGTCTCCCTATGAAATTGTTTGGGCCGGCCCATTTATCGTGGGTTGCTCTGCTTTAAAGTAACCGGTTCAATTCCACTAAACCGGCTATCGGAAAATACTTATTATTTTGGTTTGCTTACAGCAAAACACTCCGTCGCACGCATTCACTGAGATGTCTTCAAGCGAAGGCATCTACTTGAACCTTTTGGCTGCAAATATTATTACTCGACTTCTATGTCACAGCAGGTTTCGCGACAGATGCGTTGAAGCTGTTCGACGAAATGCCCCAGAGAAACAGTGCCTCTCGTGTATGTTACTCGGTCAAGGAAGTGTATGTTTCAACTCTTTCTACATAGAGTATACCTCGCTTCTTCCTCGATAAAACTGGTTTAATTAAAAAAAATGTAAATCGCAGGCAAAACAATGGACTTGATCTTCTTCAAGATCATGTTGACCAGCTTAACTTCAGAAGAAGTGTGTAGCAGAACAAAGAACCAACATTAACAATCAAACACAGTAGTTCATCAGACCTAACTAACACCAAAAAAAAAACAGACAACAACCTTATCAAACCGAACCGAAGAGGGTGTAACAGAACAAACAGAAACACACACCTAGGAGAAAAAACTTAGTTCTGTGTTTGCTAAGAAGAAGAGACAAGAGACATGAAGTCTTGGTCTGATTCCAAAGCTTCCATTAACTCTGGGAGAAGACAGACTTCCAAATCTATGCTTCCTCCTCCTTCTCTCCCAGGATAAGCTGATACCTTCCCATCATACTTACTGTTATAACCGCTTCTAACCGCAACCGCTTTCCCCATCCCAAACTCGCTCCCATACTTGTTAAACCTCGGTGAGCTTCCCATGTGAACAATGTTCGGTTCTGAGAATTGATCTGGTTGCAAAACAAAAGGAGACTTCAACCATTGTTCAAGTTCGGAAGCGATCTTCTCTCTAGTGTGTTCGGTTACAGCTTGGTGCAGCTTTGAAGCAGCCCATCCTAACCCATTCTCCAATAGGTCACCAGTTTTGGCATTGGTACTTGCAAGAGAGGTGTAAACCCCAAAGTGATTCATAGGCAATGGTGGATCCATTCTTGTTCTAGTGCCTGCAGCAAACCTGCAAGTAGTTACTTGATCATTTGATAATCTCCTTGCTCTTGTAATGCTTCTCCATATGAATGCGGTTAATGACTGCAGAGAAGAGAACATTGTTGTTCTGCAATCTTGATTGGCCTTTGATTTGAGTGATCTTACTGTTTCTGATGAGAAATGGAACATTCTCTCTTTCAAAACCGGAGATTCGGTTTTGGTAATGGACTCATCAAGTGGACTGTAAGGAAGCCTGCAAATAGGACCAGACACTTTACCAAAGATCGGAGGATTCTTGAGACAAAACAAACCTCTGTTGTTATTGTCCCTGGTTTCATCTTCTTGTGAGTTAAAGATCTCGGACCAAGAGTTGAAGAAGTTCCAGAAAGAACCTCCATCTCCAACAGAATGATTCATAGACAATCCTATGAACACTCCATCTACCAGTTCTGTTACCTTGACTGATAAGAGACTCAGGTTCTGACCATCAACATCAACTGCGTTGTGATGATCAAAGAAAGATTGAACAACCAAAGGAACGTATTTGGACTCAACAATATCTGATACACTTAGGTCCGACTTGGCATGTATAAATCCAGCACCAGGACTGTTGTTACAATCCACAAACACCGAGTAAGATCTTGGATTGTCTGTTTTCAAGGTCGAGAGACGACCTGCAAGAGGGTAGAAGTGGACAAGTGTTGTTGCTAGAGAGTCTTTAAGCCTTTGCAGCCAACTCTCCATGAAGTCTTTTGGTTTGGCTGCATCATCAGACTGTTCAGATGGTTTGAGAAAGAGAAGACCCTTCTGGATGTAATGGAGTGGGAGCGTGATATGATCCATTGGTGATAAATGGTATGGCTCTTTTGATTTTTCAGGGAGGGTTTTGGGTTTGATGAAGCATTCTGTGACAATCTTTACTTCAGATGAAGATGAAACCATTTTTTTGCTTTCTTTTCAATGTTTCTTCCCTTTTGATCTTCTTATGTTTATCAACTCTACTTAGGTACATCATATAGACAGCTAGCATCAATGATATAATTAATACTGGTTAGTTGCATGAGAAATTATTGATCTTAATTAATAGTTTAATACTCGTACTATTTGATTTAAAATAAACTAATATAGGTTTATGCTTGTTGGAGGATTGTGACAAAAAAAAAGAGAGGTTGTTCATGGATTTTAATAACTCGGCCATGTGGAAGACGATAGTCATAATGCAAGTGAACAATGACTACTTTAAAATTTTGGGTTCCATTTGTGTTTCTTTTTAAATGCTTAGAAATGATGTATTAACTTAAATTTATGGTTCATATTGGTTTACTTTTATAAGGTGTAACTGGTACACTAAATGAAATACAAACAAATGGAATGATACAAATGGAATACAACAAAAAATGGAATAGATTTCATTCCAATCATTCATGAAAAAAATTGTAGAAAATATTTGAGAATGTTTTTCTTTGTAATTTTTTGGAATGTTTGTGGAATTGATGGAATGAGTATTCCATTCCATTCATGTTAAATGGTGAACAAAATTTTGGAATTAATGGAATAAGTCATTCCACATCATTCCATTAAAAAAATCAACAATTCAGTTACAGCCTAAATATGCACGTATTATAATTGATTTAATATTATTTTTTAACGTTAGATAATTATGCTATTACAGTTATGAGAAATATTACAAACGATTCTATAGTCGACAATTTTACCTGTCGTACGAGGATTCACACTTAAGTGCATCATCTAAACCATTTTATGAAATCCATGCTTGATAATACTCTTTGCACCATGCTTCAAATATTTTATAAGTATTTGAGGCTTTGGGACTGGGAGAATATCAGAGGCTCGGATCCAAAGCACATGTGGCTGGTAGAACAAATTTTTTTTAGACTATTTGTGTGTGTGTGGGGGTGGGGGGGGGGGGTGGGGCAAGAATAAAACGGCAACGTATCGGAAATTCTTGTAACCCTTGCTGCTGACGTGTTTCGAAACCTTCTGGCTCTTGCAGAGGGTTTAAAACAATGCGCCAAAAAAAATAAGAGCGAGTCATGAAGAGGCGGTGAAAGAATTTATTTAAAAAACGGCGGGAATAACTAACCAAAAAATCTAATAGCTCCCGCGTATTTTTATTTACCTTACAAAACCATTTCCCTTCCTCTTTATTTTTCTCACACACGTTCGAGAAAGAGTCAGAGAGAGAGAGAGATGGAGAACTCAGTGACCCAAGATGGTATTGTCGCAGTATTATCGATTGATTCTTCCTCTGTTCAACCTCAGATCGTCGTTCAAGTCGTGGATCTTAAACCTGTTGGAAATCGATACACGTAAGTGGTTCTAAATTAGGGTTTCTCGCAATTGATTCACTATTTGAGATCTAGGGTTTGTTAGAGTCTCTCTTGTTTACTTTAGGGTTTGTTCAGATTAGATCTATAAATGTTCATGGCTGTGCGTTTATTGAATCCATTGGTTTGATGATATGTGATTTTTGTTGCTTAGGTTTAATGCTAACGACGGAAAGATGAAGATCAAAGCAATGTTACCTGCGACTTTAACCTCTGAGATCATCTCTGGAAAAATCCAGAATCTTGGTCTCATTCGTCTCCTTGATTATACCGCCAACGATATTCCAAGCAAATCGGGAGAAAAGTAATAATCTTTTCTGCTTTTTTTTGATCACTGAAGAAACCAATAAATTGTTATATAAGTAAACAGAACTAATCTTGTGTCTTGTCTTTATCTCTTTCCTTCAGATATTTGCTTGTCACTAAATGCGAGGCTGTTGCTTCTGCACTTGACTCAGAGATTAAATCTGAGACTAAAGCTTCTACAGGCATTATGTTGAAACCAAAGCAGGAGTTTGTTGCCCAATCAGCTTCACAGATAATCAATGAGCAGAGAGGAAAGTAAGTAACTCTTTTTTTTTGGTTTCTTACTACGTCAAGTTGCTATGAATATTACTTAAATTTATGTGGCTTTTTGCAGTGCTGCACCAGCTGCAAGAATGGCTATGACCAGGAGGGTACATCCCCTTGTGTCCTTGAACCCTTACCAGGGAAGTTGGACCATTAAAGTCCGTGTTACAAACAAAGGTGTCTTGAGAACTTACAAAAACGCTAGGGGAGAAGGATGTGTCTTCAATGTGGAACTAACCGACGAGGAAGTAAGGCTGTTTTAATGAATTATGTTGTTATGATTATTGTCCTAGCTTTTATTCTGTGACTGATTTTGTTTTATTGATGGAAATCCAGGGAACACAGATTCAGGCAACGATGTTCAATGCAGCTGCAAGAAAGTTTTATGACACATTCCAGAAGGGAAAGGTCTATTATATCTCGAAGGGGTCGCTTAAGCTTGCTAATAAACAGTACAAGACAGTTCAGAACGATTATGAGATGACTCTGAATGAGTATTCAGAGGTTGAAGAAGCTGGGAATGAAGAAGTGTTTATCCCTGAAACAAAATTCAACTTTGTACCCATTGATGAGTTGGGTACATACGTGAATCAGAAGGAGCTTGTTGGTAAGAACCATCTCTTATATAGAATTCTTGTTGTTTTTGAATGCTTGTTTAGGAATTATAATGTGTTGTATCATTTTCAGATGTTATTGGGGTTGTCCAAAGTGTTTCTCCTACGATGAGCATTAAAAGAAAGAGTGACAATGAGATGATCCTAAAGAGGGATATAATTTTAGCTGATGAGACAAAGAAAACTGTTGTGGTGTCTCTTTGGAACGATCTAGCAACTGAGTTAGGACAAGAACTTCTAGACATGGCTGATAAGTACCCTGTTATTGCGATCAAGTCTCTCAAAGTTGGAGATTTTCAAGGTAAATCTCTAATTTTCTTTTTGAGTGAAAATATGCACTTTGTCGAATTGTTTAGCTGATAGAAACCGATTCGTCCAGGTGTTTCATTATCCACAATCAGCAAAAGCAACGTGGTGGTAAATCCTGATTTACCAGAAGCTGCAAAGTTGAAATCTTGGTATGAGTCTGAAGGTAAAGAGACATCTATGTCTGCTATTGGCTCTGGTATGAGCCCTTCTGCCAATAATGGATCAAGGTCCATGTATTCTGATAGAGTCTGTCTTTCTCACTTCACAACCAACCCCTCTTTAGGCGAGGACAAGGTACTTCAAACACGTCCTACTATTAAAATCTAAGGAGAAGGAAAAGTTGGTTTATGTGGTCTTGTGTTTGTATTGCAGCCTGTATTCTTCAGTACTAGAGCTTACATAAGCTTCATCAAGCCAGACCAGGCAATGTGGTACCGTGCTTGCAAGACCTGTAACAAGAAAGTGACTGAAGCAATGGACTCTGGTTATTGGTGTGAAGGTTGTCAGAAAAAGGATGAAGAATGCAGTTTAAGGTGAGATGATACTGAGATTCATAACACTCGAGACGAGAGATATAAATCTTGTTTGCTTTAATTGTGTTGCTTAATGGTGTGATTAGGTATATAATGGCGGTGAAAGTCTCTGATTCAACTGGTGAAGCCTGGTTTTCTGCCTTCAACGATGAAGCAGAGAAGATGATTGGATGCACAGCTGATGAACTCAATCTACTAAAATCAGAGGTAAGAAAACTAAAAACATATAAAAGGATTTAGAACATTCTTAACTATCCAGGTTCTTGATATCTAATGTGATGTTATTTTTTGGTTTTCTCCAGGAAGGTGAAGGGAATGAGTTTCAGGCAAAACTGAAAGAAGCTACGTGGTCATCTCATCTCTTCAGGGTTAGTGTTTCTCAACAAGAGTATAACAGTGAGAAGAGACAGAGGATAACTGTAAGAGGTGTTGCTCCGGTTGATTTTGCTGCTGAAACAAGATTGTTGCTCCAAGACATCTCCAAGAACAAGAAGACATCTCAGTAATTCTAACCTTAACATGTTTTGTCTAAAAGCTTCTGCTAAACTAAATGTCCCAAGCTTTGTATTATACAAGTTTTTCTGCGGCCGGTTAAATTAGACAAACTAGTTTAGAAGGTAAAAAGAGAGCCAAAATCAATTGGAAAATCACTGAAGTTTAGGCAAAGGAGAATCAATCGCAGGCAAAACAGTGGGACTTGATCATCTTCAAGACGATGTGGACGAGCTTAACTTCAGAGTGAAACTCGTTAGCTTTTCTATTCTCTTGATGAATTTGTTGCTTAAAGTCATGAATCTTCTCAGAACAACAGTTTTCTCTTCTGATCTTAATAAAAATTGAAACATTGGTCTACAACAACTGCAGAATCCTCTGGCGTTTACAATCAAACACAGAGAACAACCTTATCAAACCGAACCAAAGAGGGAGTAGCAGAACATAGAAACACACACACACACCTAGGAAAAAACCATAGTTCTGTGTCAGGGCAATATGAAATAGGATCAAGAAGAAGAGACAAGAGACATGAACTCTTGATCTGATTCCAAAGCTTCCATAAACTCTGGCAAAAGACAGACTTCCAAATCTATGCTTCCTCCTCCTTCTCTCCCAGGATAAGCTGTTACCTTCCCGTCATACTTACCGTTATAACCGCTTCTAACTGCAACCGCTTTCCCCATCCCAAACTCACATCCGTACTTGTTAAACCTCGGTGAGCTTCCCATATGAACAACGTTTGGTTCTAAGAGTTGATCTGGTTGTAAAACAAAAGGAGCCTTCAACCAATGATCAAGTTCAGAAGCCATCTTCTCGCCACTGAGTTCGGTTACAGCTTGATGCAGCTTTGAAGCAGCCCATCCTAACCCATTCTCCAGTAGATCACTAGTTTTGGCATTGGTACTTGCAACAGAGACGTAAGCCCCAAAGTAGTTCGTCGGTAATGGTGGATCCATTCTTGATTTTTTGTCTGCAGCTAACCTGCAAGTAGTTTCTTGATCATTTGGTGCTTTTCTTGCTCTTGTAATGCTTCTCCATAAAACTGCGGTTAATGATTGCAAAGAAGAGATCATTGTTGTTCCACAATCTTGGTTGGCCTTTGATTTGAGTGATGTCACTGTTTCTGATGAGAAATGGAACATTCTCTCTTTCAGAACCGGAGATTCGGATCGGGTTATGGACTTATCATCAAGTGGTCTGTAAGGAAGCGTGCAAAGAGGACCAGAGACTTCACGAAAGATTGGAGGATCCTTGAGACAAAACAAGTCCTTGGTCTTGTCTTCGTGTGAACTGAAGATGTCGGATAAAGAGTTGAAGAAATGCCAGAAAGTAAAGCCATCTCCAATAGAATGGTTCATAGACAATCCTATGAACACTCCATCTACTAGTTCTGTTACCTACACAACCCCCCAAAAAACAAAAAGAATGACATAACAAGAAATGAATGTTATAGTTCTTGAACCTAGCTTAAAATGTACCTTGACTGATAAGAGACTCATGTTCTGACCATCAAGATTCACTGCTCTGTGATGATCAAAGAAAGATTGAACAACCAAAGGAACGTATGTGGACTCAACAATATCTGACACACTTAGATCCGACTTGGCATGTATAAATCCAGCTCCAGGACTGTTGTTACAATCCACAAACACCGACTGAGATCTTGGATGGTCGGTTTTCAAGGTCGAGAGACGACCTGCAAGAGGGTAGAAGTGGACAAGTGTTGTTGCTAGAGAGTCTTTACACTACAAGAAAACTAAGCATTTACTAGGAAACTTTACTAGGAAAACAATTCCTCGTAAAATTACTACGAGTTTACTTCGAGTTTACGAGGAAACCATGTTTCCTCGTAAGGTTCTCGTATACTTACGAGAAAACAGTTTCCTCGTAAAGTCATAGTAACATTACTAGGACTTTACGAGGAAAAAAACGCGGGCATAGCTATTTCCTAGTAAAGCAGTTTCCTCGTAAAGTCCTAGTAATTGCTTACTACGAAATTAAGAGGAATGAGTTTTGTTACTACGAAATTAAGAGGAACTAGATAGAAAATATCGAATTTAAATTTTGTACCTACTTTTCCTAGCAATTTCTTAGTAAATTCTCAGATTCGAAAATTTCTATAAATACCACCATATGTGATTCATTTGAAACACAACAAACAAATAGAAAATACTCAATTCATAACTGAAAGGAGTTCACAGTCAACATAATAGTTTCTTATCAACTCCTCATAGCTTTTCCTCAAAGAAATAGCTTGGGGCTTTTCTTCAGGTAGATAGTTCGAGGAAAGCTATGTGGGGTTGATAAAAACCGTTCCGATGACTGTAGTTTTTTTTTAAAAATTTGTGATTTGGGGTTTATGAAGATGTATAGGTATAAGTTATGGAAGTTGGTTTAGGTTTAGGGTTTAGGTTTAGGGTTAGGGTTTAGGGAATTTATATTAGGTTGTTTAGTTTTGAAAATTTGGGGTTTAGGTGTAGAAGAGGTTAGGAGTTTGGTTGTATAAGAGGTTATAAGTTAAGGAAGTTGTGGTTTGGGGTTTGGGGTTTCGAGTTTAGGGATTTACAAACCCTTTCCTCGTAAAGCTCTAGTAAGAGAAAACGCGGGCATAGTTGTTTCCTCGTAAAGTCCTAGTAATAACATTACTAGGACTTTACGAGGAAAAAAACGCGGACATATCTATTTCCTAGTAAAGCAGTTTCCTCGTAAAGTCCTAGTAATGGTATTACTAGGACTTTACGAGGAAATAAAAACACGGGCATAGCTATTTCCTCGTAAAGGCCTAGTAATGTTACTAGGGCCTTACGAGGAAACAAAATTCCTTATATAAACTCGAGCAATCCGATTTCTCATTTGTAGTAAGCTTCTCTCTGAATTCTCTTAAGGTTCTCTCTATTTCCTACTTAGGTGGTTAGATTAGAGAATTTAGATTAGGTGGTTAGATTAGGGAATTTAGATTAGGTCGTTAGTTTAGGGAATTTAGATTAGGTGGTTAGATTAGGGAATTTAGATTAGGTGGTTAGTTTAGGGAATTTAGATTAGGTTGATTTAATTTTTTTAACTGTTTTTTTAAATGATACTAGTTGTCGAGCCGGGATGACGACTTCGTTCGTCAATTTAACGAGCAACATCCGTAGTTTAGTTTTTTTTTCTCTTTAATTGTATATGAATTTAAAACTTAAATATTTAGTTATTTATAAAATATTTTGTTATTTCTTTTTTATTTATAATTTGGATTCTTTAATTTTTTTTAAATATATTGTTTATATTTATTTTAATTATTTTTTTTAATAGGGAAAAATATTTCAAAGCAAATTCCTAGTAAAGCATTACTAGGAAATTACGAGGAAAGTGGAAAAACATTTCGAAGTAAATTCCTATTAAAGCATTACTAGGAAATTACGAGGAAAGTGGTTACTAGGAAATTACGAGGAAAGTTGTTACTAGGAAATTACGAGGAAAGTGGTTACTAGGAAATTATGAGGAAAGTGGTTACTACGACTTTACGAGGAAAAAGGCTTTACGATGAACGTGTTTCGACGAAACGCGTTTCCTCGTAAGTTCCTAGTAAAAGGCCATTTACTAGGAACTAACGAGGAAAACCTGTCCTAGTAATGGACGAGTTTTCTTGTAGTGTTAAGCCTTTGCAGCCAACTCTCCATGAAGTCTTTTGGTTTGGTTGCATCATCAGACTGTTCAGATGGTTTGAGAAAGAGAAGACCCTTCTGAATGTAGTGGAATGGGAGCGTGAGATGATCCATTGGTGATAAATGGTATGGCTCTTTTGATTTTTCTGGGAGGGTTTTGGGTTTGATGAAGCATTCTGTGACAATCTTTACTTCAGATGAAGATGAAACCATTTTTTTTGCTTTCTTTTCAATGTTTCTTTGCTTTTGATCTTCTTATGTTTATTAACACCTCTTATGTACATATAGGTAGCTAGCATCAATGATATGATCAATGGTTAGTTGCACGAGAAATTATTGATCTTAATTAATATAATAGTAGTATTTGATTTTAAATAAATTAATATAGTATTATGCTTGTTGGAAGGTCGACAAAAAAGAATATTGGTTGGAGGAACGTGACAAAAAGAGGTTGTTGCATGGATTTTAATAATTCGGAAGACGATAGTCATAATGTAAGTGAACAATGACTATTTTAAAAAATTTGGTTCCATTTGTGTGTTTCTTTTTAAATGCTTAGAAACGAAGTATTAACTTAAATTTATGTTTTATATTGCTTAGAAATGAAGTATTAATTTAAATTCATTGCCAACTTTCTTTTTGTTGTGTTAATCATTAATTACGCAAGCATGATTTCAACTATAGGTTTGATACCATTTTAAAATGGATATAATAAATCAAATTGGTTATCATGGGTCTCCCTATGAAATTGTTTGGGCCGGCCCATTTATCGTGGGTTGCTCTGCTTTAAAGTAACCGGTTCAATTCCACTAAACCGGCTATCGGAAAATACTTATTATTTTGGTTTGCTTACAGCAAAACACTCCGTCGCACGCATTCACTGAGATGTCTTCAAGCGAAGGCATCTACTTGAACCTTTTGGCTGCAAATATTATTACTCGACTTCTATGTCACAGCAGGTTTCGCGACAGATGCGTTGAAGCTGTTCGACGAAATGCCCCAGAGAAACAGTGCCTCTCGTGTATGTTACTCGGTCAAGGAAGTGTATGTTTCAACTCTTTCTACATAGAGTATACCTCGCTTCTTCCTCGATAAAACTGGTTTAATTAAAAAAAATGTAAATCGCAGGCAAAACAATGGACTTGATCTTCTTCAAGATCATGTTGACCAGCTTAACTTCAGAAGAAGTGTGTAGCAGAACAAAGAACCAACATTAACAATCAAACACAGTAGTTCATCAGACCTAACTAACACCAAAAAAAAAACAGACAACAACCTTATCAAACCGAACCGAAGAGGGTGTAACAGAACAAACAGAAACACACACCTAGGAGAAAAAACTTAGTTCTGTGTTTGCTAAGAAGAAGAGACAAGAGACATGAAGTCTTGGTCTGATTCCAAAGCTTCCATTAACTCTGGGAGAAGACAGACTTCCAAATCTATGCTTCCTCCTCCTTCTCTCCCAGGATAAGCTGATACCTTCCCATCATACTTACTGTTATAACCGCTTCTAACCGCAACCGCTTTCCCCATCCCAAACTCGCTCCCATACTTGTTAAACCTCGGTGAGCTTCCCATGTGAACAATGTTCGGTTCTGAGAATTGATCTGGTTGCAAAACAAAAGGAGACTTCAACCATTGTTCAAGTTCGGAAGCGATCTTCTCTCTAGTGTGTTCGGTTACAGCTTGGTGCAGCTTTGAAGCAGCCCATCCTAACCCATTCTCCAATAGGTCACCAGTTTTGGCATTGGTACTTGCAAGAGAGGTGTAAACCCCAAAGTGATTCATAGGCAATGGTGGATCCATTCTTGTTCTAGTGCCTGCAGCAAACCTGCAAGTAGTTACTTGATCATTTGATAATCTCCTTGCTCTTGTAATGCTTCTCCATATGAATGCGGTTAATGACTGCAGAGAAGAGAACATTGTTGTTCTGCAATCTTGATTGGCCTTTGATTTGAGTGATCTTACTGTTTCTGATGAGAAATGGAACATTCTCTCTTTCAAAACCGGAGATTCGGTTTTGGTAATGGACTCATCAAGTGGACTGTAAGGAAGCCTGCAAATAGGACCAGACACTTTACCAAAGATCGGAGGATTCTTGAGACAAAACAAACCTCTGTTGTTATTGTCCCTGGTTTCATCTTCTTGTGAGTTAAAGATCTCGGACCAAGAGTTGAAGAAGTTCCAGAAAGAACCTCCATCTCCAACAGAATGATTCATAGACAATCCTATGAACACTCCATCTACCAGTTCTGTTACCTTGACTGATAAGAGACTCAGGTTCTGACCATCAACATCAACTGCGTTGTGATGATCAAAGAAAGATTGAACAACCAAAGGAACGTATTTGGACTCAACAATATCTGATACACTTAGGTCCGACTTGGCATGTATAAATCCAGCACCAGGACTGTTGTTACAATCCACAAACACCGAGTAAGATCTTGGATTGTCTGTTTTCAAGGTCGAGAGACGACCTGCAAGAGGGTAGAAGTGGACAAGTGTTGTTGCTAGAGAGTCTTTAAGCCTTTGCAGCAAAGTCTCCATGAAGTCTTTTGGTTCTGTTGCATCATCAAACTGTTCAGATGGTTTGAGAAAGAGAAGACCCTTTTGGATGTATTGGAAGGAGAGCATGAGATGATCTAATGGTGATAAATGGTATGGCTCTTTTGACTTTTCAGGGAGGGTTTTGGGTTTGATGAAACATTCTGAGACAATCTTTACTTCCGATGAAGAAGAAGAAGAAGAAGAAACCATGTTTGCTTCTTTGTGAATCATACTATATTGTAACTTGGATATTAATATGTATATGTGAGACAAAGATTATCTTCTGAACCATACTATGTTACGTAAGCCAAGCCGTCACGTTGGAGTCCAGACCCAGATACACGTGGAAATTGCTGCTTGACCATGCTGTGACAAAGAGAGCACGAATTGGTTTTGTTCTTTGTCTGAAGACCTCTAATTCGGGCCGACCTCTAATTCGGGCCTCGGATATAATATAGGCTTGGGCCTTTCTCATAGTTAGGCTGAAGAATTAAAACTGATTATAGGGTTGGCTGCCTAAAACCCCCTGTAAATACACTCACTCTATCTATTTCCCCCCAAACTCTTAAGCTCTTCCCAATTCCACCCAAACTTAACTTTCTCTTCTAATTACCCCCTAAACTTTTTAAAACCCCCTTTGTAATTGAAAGAGTTGATCGTGATTTTCAATTTATAATTTGCGTTTGGAAACAGTACTTTTTAATTAAAACGATCCGACCAAAAAAAAAAAAAACAAATCTGACTTTTATCAGATCCCAAACAAAGAAAAAAAAATAACTCGAGACAGAGAGAGAGAGAAGAACTCGAGACAGAGAGAGAGAGAGAAGAACTCGAGACAGAGAGAGAGAGAAGAACGAGAGGAGAGGGAGAGAAGAACGAGAGAAGAGAACGAGTGAGAGAGAAGAACGAGAGAGAGAGAGAGAAGAACGCGAGGAGAGAGAGAGAAGAACGAGAGAAGAGAGAGAGAAGAACGAGAGGAACAAGAGGAGAGAGAGAGCGAGAAGAACAGAGGAAAGAAGAGGAGAGCGCGCAGAGGAGAGAGAGAGAGAAGAACGCAGAGAACGAGAGAGACAGAGAGAACGCGAGGAGAGAGAGAGCGAGAAGAACAGAGAGCGCGCAGAGGAGAGAGAGAGAAGAGAGAAGAGCTCAGTACCATAGAAGCGTTGTAGAGATATTTGACAATGGTGAAGGCACTATTGTCGTTAGGTATGAAAAATTTTTAAGCTTTGTTTAGATTTCGTATTTGTTTATGTTTGGAATTGAGTTTGAATTTTTTTTATAGAGATGAAAGAGTTGAAATTGAAAGTGCTGAGACCATGGTTGAAACAAAGAAGAAAAACTTAGAAGAAGGCTATGAGACAGAGGAGGAATATATGAAATCTGAAAAACGAGATAAAATGGATGAAGATGAGGATACGCTTGGTCGATTTGAGTATGAGATCGAGGAATCAGTAGCTGATTTTGAGGATGAGATACCAACTGAGAGAAACGAGATTCCAGAGAGTTCAGATGACTCGTCTGAAGATGAGATTGATGTCCGTGAGAAGAGAATCAAAAGAAGAAGAAGTCATGATAAATTAGCGTTGGGGAGCAGCTACTACACATTGTATGAGTTTAAAGAGGTTGTCTTGGAGTATGCTTTGAGCAAGAGAAGAAACATCAAGCAAGATAGGTGGGATAAGACAAAAGTCTCATATGTGTGTGGCATTGGTGGGAAGTGTAAATGGAGGATTTATTGCTCATATGATATTGAAAGTCAGAAATGGTTGTTGAAGACGAAGTATAGGTATCATAGTTGCACTCCGGATGGGAAATGCAAACTTTTGAAAAGTCCGGTGATTGCAAGACTGTTTTTGGATAAGCTGAGACAGAAAGCAGATTTGATGCCCGAGGAGATTCAAGAGATTATAAAGGAGAAGTGGAAAATAGTCAGTACACGGAATCAGTGCCAAAAGGGCAGACTTTTAGCTCTGAAATGGCTTGAGAAAGAGTACGAGGAGCAATTTGCTCATCTTCGGGGATACGCACAAGAGATCATGGTGACAAATCCGGGTTCCACAGCCATTGTAGAGACATACAAAAACAAAGCGGGGGAAGATGTTTTCAACGGTTTTTATGTCTGCTTTGGGATTCTTAGGGACACTTGGAGAGGATATTGTAGGCCAATTATCGGAGTTGATGGTACTTTCTTGAAAAGAGCTGTGAAAGGGGTGTTGCTAACTGCTGTTGGACATGATGCCAACAATCAAATCTATCCGATTGCTTGGGCCGTTGTTCAATCTGAGACAACTGATAGTTGGTTATGGTTTATAAGGAAAATAAAACATGACTTAGTTTTACAAGATGGGAATGGGTTTGTCATCATTTCAGATAGATCGAAGGGACTGAAAATTGCCATGGAGTCAGAGTTACCGAATGCTGAGCATAGTGTGGAAGAGGTATGAAATCTATTTCTAAGCATTTCTTTCCTTCAATCTTGATAATGCTAATGCATTTTTATAATGGCAGGGAAATTCTTCTCTTGGACAGCAGGATGAAGTAAGACTTACTCAGCCTACACAGAGTCAAAGCTAGTCTCTGTGGCATTTTCTGTTTCGGTTTCGGTTTGTGTTTCAATCATGTATTTTGTTTCAATGGAGTCTGCATTTCTTTTGCTTCTGTTAATGTAAGACTTGTTTCTGTTTTGGTCATGAGCAGCATGATGGTTATGTATGATTTCTTTTTGTTTCAGACTCGTATAAGTGAAGCAGGGGTTTTAGAGTTTGCAATCTATTACAATAAGTAAAGTCTAAAGTGTGGCATAACAAGAACAAATACATAATGTCTTTAATATCACACACATACATGATCACAACAGGTACATAAAGCTCATAGCTTACAAAACGTTTAACACATCAGATACCAAACTGCATAAACCTCATCATTCATATCATAATTTTCCATGAGTCTAAACACATAATCTGATCATTTTAATTACCAGACCCCTTTCCATAATACCATATCATATCATAGGTTTCAAGCACCTCTTCATTCATCTTAATTTTCATTGCTTCTTCTTCTATCTTACCAATCCTTCTTTCTTGAACTTCAAAGTGTTCCATCATCCTTTGTCGGAGATCATTGACATTGTTCACAAGTTCTTCATGTTTAGCATCAGCTTTTTCAATCTCATCTATAACAGCTTCATCGACCCATTTAAAAAGATGTCTCTCCATTTTTCTCTATAATCAAACACAAACAACATACATCCATTATAACTTGTGAAGAGGTAAATCTAAAATGGCTACACAAACAACACAATTATCATACCTGTATTGCAATCTCACACCTATAAAACCTCCTATAGGGATTCTTTTTGGTCTTTGAGACAAAAATCACAACATTCTTACCACACCAGCATTGTGTTGGTACACCTCCCATTGTTCTTTGTCGCGAAGAAGATGAAGCTGAGCTACTCATGATCAATGGAGAAGTTATCGTGTTCTCTTCTCTCTTCTCTCTCTCGTGAGCTCTTGTCTCTCTCTCTCTCGTTCTCTTCTCTCTGTCTCTCTCTCTCTCGTTCTTCTCTCTCTCTCTCTCTGTTCTTCTCGCTCTCTCTCTCCTCGCGTTCTCTCTCTCTCTCTCTCGTTCTCTTCTCTCTTCTCTCTCTCTCCTCTGCGCGCTCTCTGTTCTTCTCGCTCTCTCTCTCCTCGCGTTCTCTCTGTCTCTCTCGTTCTCTGCGTTCTTCTCTCTCTCTCTCCTCTGCGCGCTCTCCTCTTCTTTCCTCTGTTCTTCTCGCTCTCTCTCTCCTCTTGTTCCTCTCGTTCTTCTCTCTCTCTTCTCTCGTTCTTCTCTCTCTCTCCTCGCGTTCTTCTCTCTCTCTCTCTCGTTCTTCTCTCTCACTCGTTCTCTTCTCTCGTTCTTCTCTCCCTCTCCTCTCGTTCTTCTCTCTCTCTCTGTCTCGAGTTCTTCTCTCTCTCTCTCTGTCTCGAGTTCTTCTCTCTCTCTCTGTCTCGAGTTATTTTTTTTTTTCTTTGTTTGGGATCTGATAAAAGTCAGATTTGTTTTTTTTTTTTTTTGGTCGGATCGTTTTAATTAAAAAGTACTGTTTCCAAACGCAAATTATAAATCGAAAATCACGATCAACTCTTTCAATTACAAAGGGGGTTTTAAAAAGTTTAGGGGGTAATTAGAAGAGAAAGTTAAGTTTGGGTGGAATTGGGAAGAGCTTAAGAGTTTGGGGGGAAATAGATAGAGTGGGTGTATTTACAGGGGGTTTTAGGCAGCCAACCCCTGATTATAACCGGACCAATGATCGAACTTTCAAAAAAAATATTATCGAGTTGAACCAAATTTAGAACCAATTAAACCATAGAAATCAATTTTAATCGAACCAAGCTAATTTTAATGAAATTATTGGTGAAATTGTGATTCCGGTTTTGTTTTTACGCACCGGAAATTTATTGTTGAACCGAATTAATCTTCTTATATTAGTTGGCACGTGTGAGTCTCTACGACGCGCTCTTCCTCTGTTCATGCTCACTCGCTTGCTTGCTTGCTCTTACGTTTCAAAATTCAAACGTCCTTCTCTTCACTTCACTTCACTTCGCACACAACCTAATCAATGGACCAGCAAAGACGAATCCACGAAGAAGATCGATTCATGCTCCGGGAGAAACGAAAGCCATCGTTTGATGATTCTTCAGAAAACCCACAGAGACAACATGATTTCCGGTTATCCAAATGCCGGAAGCTTGACGGTAGAAACGGCGTCGTTTTCCAAGAATCGAATCAGAGTCACGAATCCAACCCGGGATCGAACACTAGCGTACCGGAGAAGTTCCGCGCCAAGCTCGAGATCTGCTCTCCTGATTCGTTTTCTGTGACGCCGGTTCAAGTGAACGGGTTCCGGTTCCCGGAAAAGCAAGATTGCCTTCGTCAATTGAACGAGATTCTCTCTGAGGTAAAGGGTTGTCAAACTGTAGACGAGAAATCAAAAAGATGATTTTTTTTTTTTTAAATTTCAGATTTTTGTTACCTTTCAGGCGATACCTTCACACTACACTCAAAACCAAGACGGAGGAAAAGCTGGTGTTTACAAGATTAGGGATTACAGTATGGTTTTGGGAAGCTTAAGAAGGTCAAAGACTGTGGAAGTTGAGGAGATTCCTTGGATTACGTTTGCTGTTGTTGAGAAGCTTTCTCAGTCATACATCTCTGGGAAATGGGAGCCTTGTAAGCATGAACATTTTACTGAGGAGAAGGTTGAAGAATTGATTGGGAACTTGCCGAGGAAATTGGTGAATTCGCTTTTGCCTTTTCAGCTTGATGGTCTGAGGTTTGGTTTGAGGAGAGGTGGTAGGTGTCTTATTGCTGATGAAATGGGGCTTGGAAAGACACTTCAGGTATAAAACCCTGTTTTTGATAGCTTAGTGAAGTAGTTATCTGAATGTTTGATTCTTTTTTTCAGGCTATTGCCATTGCTGGCTGCTTCATGAATGAGGGTTCCATACTTGTTGTCTGTCCAGCGGTTTTGCGTTACTCATGGGCAGAAGAACTGGAACGTTGGTTGCCGTTTTGTTTGCCTTCTGACATACATCTCGGTAAAAAGTTTGCCTATCTTTTCTCTTTTAAACTTCTGCTTCTTGCATTTGCGAACTACGGTAGTTTAATTAGCCATTTCTGCTTCTTTTATGCTTTACTTCAGAGTCCTACACATACTATTGCGCCATATGAGCTCATAAGCGAAATCTTTGAATTAGTTATTAGAGGCGTTAACTGGCT
This sequence comes from Moricandia arvensis, assembly GCA_905132765.1. Classification (NCBI taxonomy): domain Eukaryota; kingdom Viridiplantae; phylum Streptophyta; class Magnoliopsida; order Brassicales; family Brassicaceae; genus Moricandia; species Moricandia arvensis. The sequence goes on along the minus strand of CAJHQP010000299.1, from coordinate 185,335 downwards.
ATCTCGTGAAGTAAATTTGAGTTTGGTGAAACTTTTTGGTTTCAGTTTTCGGTCATCAGAATAATCCTGCCTATTTACCAAGATGGCCAAAAGTTGTGGTTATCTCATACACGATGCTTCAGCGTCTTAGAAAAACCATGCTTGAGCGAGAATGGGCCCTTTTGATACTAGATGAGTCTCATCACGTACGTTGTTCAAAGAAGAATTCAGAATCATCTGAGGTATGTTAAACCTTGTTTTTAGGTATGTTAAACTTTGCTTCCCTCAATAATGAGATTCGTAAGCATACCTTACCTGTGTCATTTTTCCCTATGTTTTCTTACGTGAATTTAATCACATTTGGTAAACGCAGAGATGATTCAGTGACACTCTCTCTTACACGCCAAGAACATCCGTAAATATGATGCTCTTTATATAATGTTGATGATCTAAACACATTCGGTTATGTTTTGCAGATACAGACGGTTCTTGATGTTGCTGAAAAGGTTAAGCACATAGTGCTCTTGTCAGGAACTCCTTCTTTATCGAGGTTGTTGAAATTAAAATTTTAGTAAATTCAGTATCTTCTATTTGCTTCGAATTTGTCATTTATCTTTCTTTTTCCTAGGTGACTGTAGGCCCTTTGACATTTTCCATCAGATAAACATGCTATGGCAAGTCATCTGCAAACTTTGACTTAAACGTTTGTTTTTGCATTACTTTCAATTTTTCTAACATTGGTTCTGTCACCAGGCCTGGTTTGCTGGGAAAGAACAAGTATGAGTTTGCGAAAACCTATTGTGAAGTCGGGCTTGTCAGAGGTATACAGGGGAAAATTTTCCAGGTAGATATGGACTTTATGTGGTAGCCAATTGTATCCTCATGATTCTCTACTATAGTACACGATACTCCCAGTTGCTATCATACTTCCTTTTGTTTATTTTTAGTCGCTTCCTTCCTAAAATGAACTGTGGCTCCGCTTATCTTCTATTTTTTTACTATGTTGATTCAGGATTTTTCAAAGGGTACTCGCTTACTGGAGTTGAACATACTGCTAAACCAAACAGTGATGGTATGTCCTGGTTGTTCGATTTCAGTTTGGCATTAGTGATTATTCATTGAACATAACTTGATTATTCATCGTTTTTTCAGAAAGAACCAAGTGTGCAATCCATTTATAAGTATTTCTAGACTTCTTAAAAGAAAAATTCCTAACGGAAACTTCTGGGAGAAAACATTTCAAACCTTCGCAGATCACAGTTTAAATTAACGCTTCATTCATTGTGTTTTGCGTTGAAAAAGAACTACGTGATGTTAAATACCTTTTCCTTTGTTATAGATAAGAAGACTGAAGCAGCATGTTTTAGCACAGTTACCCCCAAAACGTAGACAAATTGTAACCATACTGCTAAAGAAGTCTGATATAGCTTTAGCAATGACTATTCTCAGTGAGGCTAATAAACCAAATGCGGCTATAACAGAAGTCACAGAGAACACACATGAACCTAAAGGTATGTGGTCACTGTTCTCATCCAACGTGTTAGCACAAGCTGCCTTTGTAGGTACAGCTCAAATGGCTCATGGATCAAATAATGATGGAGAAATGAACGAAGCGGACCCAGACGATCCTGACTGTATGTTTAAACTATTTTTTTCCATAGATATCAAGGGGATAATTCCCTATGCATATATTTACACTCTTTTTATCATTTCTTCTTTTTGTTGTGCATTAGGTGACAAGGATAATCAACTATCCGGGAATCTCTCCTATCAACAACTTGGTGTTGCAAAGCTTTCTGCCTTTCGTGAATGGTTATCCCTACATCCACTTATATCAGGAGGACTGGATTATACCCCTGAAGAAATTAATGAAGACACAAGTTCAGCTAAGATGGTCATTTTTGCACATCACCATAAAGTTCTGGATGGAGTTCAGGTTAGTATGCTTCATTCTCATCAACAGCTCTTTGTGAATTCAAAAATTTATTTCTGCCTCCTCTTTCGTTTTGTTCTGGTTTTAAGCTTGTTATAATGATGCAGCTCCATTCACATATTATGAGCAAGTAGTTTGCTTTTAAATAATCTGGTGTGATTTTTGCTTTTCAGGAATTTATATGTGATAAAGGCATTGGCTTCGTCCGCATTGATGGGACGACTTTGCCAAGAGATAGACAATTGGCTGTACAGTCATTTAAGTTTTCTAGTGAGGTATGCACAATATCTCCTATATGTGAATGACTGGCTTGTTAGGATGTGTGGTATTTGACCTATAATATGGATTTCTCCTCAAGGTGAAAGTTGCAATAATTGGCGTAGAAGCTGGAGGAGTTGGACTTGATTTTTCAGCAGCTCAAAATGTTGTGTTTGTGGAATTGCCTAAAACACCGTCACTATTGCTTCAGGTATTTGTCCTGTACTGTTTGTTTTGAGGTCCTCTTAAATTCCTGTTCTCGTTCCTAAGATTATTTCTTCAAAATGCTGTAAGGCTGCTTCATGCATAATCATTTGATTGCATTTTAAAGGCTGAGGATAGAGCACATAGGCGAGGCCAAACAAGCGCAGTGAATGTTTATATCTTCTGCGCAAAGGTAAACTCCTTTGCTGCTGCCATATTTGTCACTTGAAGTTTTTCCTATGTCTTATACTTTAATAACGACTCTTATGCGACAGGATACTATGGACGAGTCAAATTGGCAAAATCTGAACAAGAAGTTGCACCGTATTTCATCTACCACTGATGGAAAATATGATGCGAAGACTGAAATCGAAGTAGCTCCCAAATCTCTGCTATTTTGCTAAATTCTCAGTAATTCAGTGTCATTGTCCTTAGATGTTCGTAGAGGTTTATTCGTGTCTTAGGTTTTAATTTGTCATTGATAGGGAACATGACAGCCATTAATATTTTGGTAAACTTATTTCTGGACAGATTGAAAGAGCACATCTTTTCAAGCCTGCTGAAGAAAGCAGTAAAAGAGAAGTTCCTGACGCACAACCATCACAAGCTAATAGAGTAATAGCTAACAACAATGTTGAAAGCTGTGAAGATATGGGATCTGAGACAGATGTATCAAATACTATTGATCTCAAGGTTTATCTCTTGACTTGACACGTCTCGATGAAACGTTAATGGCAGAATTTTTGCTTGGTTTGCAAACATGACTTCTTGATTATGGAACTCTATCTTTTCACTCATGTCGACTGACTGCGTTTTGTTTTGGCTGAGCAGGACAACACGCTTCCTCATTTGGAAATATTGAAAATCTTCTGTCCTTCTGTTGAAAATGGTTCCGGATCGAAGAAGGGGTTTTCTGGTACCATTTCTTCTACAATGTTAGACCAGGAAAACCAAGAAAATCATCAGCCTCAAAATGTATGAACTTAATTCTTATGAGACGTCTACTTTTCTTCTTTGACATGTCCATAAATGTAAATACCTTTATCTATGTTGCAGCTTATTGCTGATAATGGGGTTGTGGAAGAGAATGATTCCAATTCCTTTTTTCCATTAGTCGATTCTCTGCGATTTGAGGTAAAGTTCAAGTCTGCATCGGCTCTTCTTATTTTATCCGTTTTTATTGTTGCCTTGGTTAGTCAGAAAATAAAATGCATGTCAAGAAGGCTAAGTTTGGTGAACCCACTGCATACGTTCGATCTCTTGTCTAAGTTTATTGGATCCAAACTGCAATCAGATTCTTATTTCTGTGTGAAATTTGCCAATATTGTTTATCTCTGCTTGTTTGGAGCTGAATGCGTATGGATCTGCTTTTACATTCTTTCAGGTGAGCCAGAATACTGGAAGAATTCATTTATATTCTTGCATTCCTGGGGAAGATCCACGACCAAGGCCTCATTTCCAGAACTTCCGACCAGAGGAGATTGAAGCAAGCAATTCAAGTCCATGCATCAATAAAGAAAACACTCCTGAATCCCTCACGGATGATCCAGTTCATGTGCGAGCTATTTTAGAATTTATGAAAGAGTGGAAAGTATTACGGCCAATCGAAAAGCGGAAACTACTTGGAAAGCCTTTGCAACTACCTTTATCACTGGAGCTGAGCTACTTGAGTGAAAGAACTACTCACAACAGTGAGGTATATCTTTTAGCTAAAATTTGTTTCCAAATATTTGATTCCAAAATAATTATTAAGAGTTTTTTTTCTCTCAGGGGTTGCTCAGAGGAGGGAGCAAAAGACGAAATACACCCTTTTCAGAGATCAGTATTCCTTTACCTCAGAATGCAGTGTGGCGAAAGATCAACCTTCGAAGTGGTTACCAAAGAAAGGAAAAAGAGTACACCCAAGCTTGGAGTATGAGCAACGAACCACTCTGTAAATTCTGTCAAAAGCCCTGCAAGTTAGTGAAAACTTTGTGTATTCTCACTACTGTTTGGTTATTTTTTTTCAGTGTTTTATCAAGTCTATATATTTTGTTTGTTCTAGAGGAAGCAACGCCAAAGAGCCTGAGTATTTTGAGGATCTATTCTGTGATCTTGAATGCTATGAAGATTACCGGACAAGAACAAGCAGTAGATATATTCGCCAGGTTTGTCTCGTACTCTTGGCAATTTTTTTTCATTATGTTATGGCTAACAAGATTCATAACATTTGCTCCTTTAATGCACCACTAAGATCTGTAAGTTTTCAATTCTCAGGAACTTTTTCAGATCGAACATGGTATTTGCGCAAACTGCAACTTAGATTGCCACCAACTTGTCAGATATATAAAGCCTTTACCACTGGAAAAACGGCGTGAATACATAAACAAAGTTGCTCCAGTCTTGTTTGCCCGGAAGAACTTGTAAGCCATTTAACCCGAACATTTGGTTTATACTTCTATCTGAATATCAAAAGTTGTTTAATAACTGTGTTTTGGAGATACAAATTATATTTGAAATTCAATTTCTTAATTTCTTAATTTCTTAATTACTCTAATGACCAAAGGCTCGAGACCTTGGTTAATGATCCAGCCGAGGGAAATGCGTGGCATGCGGATCATATTATTCCAGTCTACCGAGGTGGAGGTAAGTCGCAACATCTTACATTAGACCACTCATTATTCTTAACAATGTCTCATATACATGACTAACATATGTGCATTCAACTGACCAAGAAAACTTCCTTGAAATTTGAACTTCATAGGCGAATGCCGGCTAGAGAACATGCGGACGCTTTGTGTGGCTTGTCACGCCGATGTCACCGCAGCTCAATGCGCAGAGCGCAAAATAATACGGTCCAAAGCCAGGAAGCAACTCAAAAACACTCTAAAGGAACTCAAAAACATTCCAAAGAAAACAAAACTATCGGCTAACGAAAACAAAAGGTATGTTTTGAGACATATTCGATATGGAATGAGGACTCTTACAATACAACTCGTTGTGTAGCATATCTCCACATTAGTCAGTCTTATGTTATATTTGTTTTTGCAGGAGACTGATTGTTCGGTTTCAGTGATCGATGAAGAGGAAGACGACGACCTTCTGGTTGAAGTTCCAGGAAGTTCCTACTCCATAGATCAGAAAATTAATCCTGACTCGTAGAAGTCAGCTTGAGTTGTCTGTAAATTGGCCTTCAATTTTGTAGAGGAGAAACTGTAATGAGTTTTAAAAGAGTTTGATATGCAAAGCAAAGGTGTCTGTATCTCTGTATGACCAAAGAAGCAAAGTGATACCCTTGTTATCAATATTAAGAGAAACATCATTCCACTAGTTTCAGAGATGGTTGACTTAACCTCCACAGGCGTTGTCACTCGTGTTTATGATTCGTAGAATGTGTGTGGATGGATTCTTGGAACTGAAGTTGTGTGACTCGTTTTTGAATCTGTGAACTAACTCGTAATGAAAAGTAGTGAACTTCGAGTTGGCTTTGCTCAACTATGTATACAATTTCTTGAGCACCAACTCTAGTTTAAACAGTCATTATCTTTTGATGAACTAGATATAGCCAACTCGACCCCAAAAAATACCCTCAAAATATTCAAAAGTTTAGGGATCTTTGATTCTCCTTTGTAGTCTTGATCTTTGTGACAAGACACTTGTTTTGCAAAACCCATCTCCGATAAGATTCTTGATTCTCCAGGAGCATAAAGCAAAGTATGGTAAGTATTGTAGTCACCTCTTTAGTTTGGCTATACTACTGGTTGATGATCATATGCTGGAAATCAACAGCAGGAATTCTAGAGCCTCGTCTTCGCTTACTGTTGGCTCCCCAAGTGAAAGCCTCTATCTGTTTAAGAGGAGAGCTTCTTCTCTTCTTCTTGGGGAACTCACAATCTCCTTCTTGGTCAGAGACTTCAACTACCTTTTCTAGTACCTGCAGATGCTCATCGTTAGCTTCACATTCTGAAAATGTGACTTGCTGGTCATCTTTGCATTTCCTCTTGACCCAGCTCGTGCTCTTCTTTCTAAGGGCATTGTTGGAGACTGCTGTTTTACTGTCTGCAGTATTCGATCTCAGAGTTGTCTTGTCATCCTCCAGATTCATCTCTGTCAGCTGCATTGGTGTGGTCTCAGAATAGTCTAATTCGTAGCCTCCAACAGCCAAACAAGAAACCTCAGCCAACAGAAGTAGATGTCTGCTTAAGGAAGTGATAAAATCATAGGCCTCACGATCAGACTTTCTAGACATATCAACCATAGCCTCAGCTGCAGATATCTCTTGATAGTTTCCCTCTTTAACAAGACATATCCTTCTGCTCTTCTTCCGTTTCTTTTTCACAACTAGTTTAATTTGATCTTTTACAGAACTAGAACTCCCTTTATCAGTAGTCGCTTGATTGGTCCGAGATCCTGCAGTGGCTTGAGCACTTGAGCCTTTGAAAGTTTTGTTCACTGGACCAAGTTTTACCTTCTTTTTCTTTTTCTTCCTTGGCTTGTATGAGTCATATGGCTTGTTTAAAAGTAGAGTGTTGTTTAAACATGGTAGCGCTTGAACTAACACTCGTGACTGTTCTGATAAACACTCTTGAGGTTTCTCTTTTCCAAGATTCTTCACAGTGTTTACTTCCTCTTCAGATGAAAGGGGAGACATGTTCAAGTCAATTCCAACACCTGCTCGAAGGAAGTAGTATAAGATAAACTAAAAAGCTTTAAATGATTATGTAAAACATAATGATACATTCTCTTACCTTGCGCTTCATACATCCAGCAGGAACCCTTTACTGAACCTTCTCCCTCATTCTTTTTATCAGACTCATTCACCGAAACTGGACTCAGGAACTGATATTGTTCCTCGGTCTCGGCCGGTTCATTCAAATCAAATTGCAGCTTATTCGACTGGCTACCTGATTTCAGAGAGTTTGCAACTTCATGGACTTCACAGTTCATCAAACTTGTCTCCTCCTCTTCATCATGACACTCAAGAACAGGTAACTCCAGATCCAAGACCATCTTCTCAGACTTCTTAACATTATCTACAGCTTCAACTTGATTAGGAACGTTTTCTTCATAAGGAATACTCCTAGTTTGATACATTGAATCGCTTGAGCTCATCCAGTGAGTTGTAGGGCTAGGGACACTGGAGTGTAGGTACAAGGCCTCCTCGTGTTGACGAGTTCCCTCCATTTCCATCATCAGTTCCTTCTGCCTCTGATACAGACGATGCAGCTCATGGATCTGAAATGAGACAAAACGAAAGAATCAAAATCTTAAACTGGATGAAACATGAAACACTCAGACTCGAGACTGAAGTATTAAACGAACCTGACTTTCAAAGACAGATTCATGTACAAGCATGGTGTGCTTCAGTGTTTCCTTCAACTGTCTAAGATAAAGATCACCATACAATGCAGAGAACGTATCACCAACATTCACATTCGACCCGTATCTATTGGCTAACACCGAATCAATGTCCTGTACAGGATACAAACGATAGCCAGTTCTTGCATCTGTAGTAAAGTCACGGTTTAGGTGATTGCACCCTAGCAAAAAGCTGTCCTGCTGCATTTTTCATTCACTTCACACTCTTCTTAGCAAGATCTCTGTTTACCAAGAAAGAAGAATAAGTCAGTAAATAACAATTTTCACAACACAAGGCATTATCAAATGTTCTTTGACTCATTCATCTCTTTACAGAGTTTGCAAACAAAACATGTGGAGGATAAGTTTAAGCAAAACCATACTAAAGCTGTCCTAAAGATCTTAAAAACTATTAACATCACTTTTCTTCTCTTTCGTTTTATTTTCAGAAGTCTTATAAGTGGTTGAAAGATAAGCTTTCTAAAAGCAGCAATGAACGAGCTAAGACATTGTAAACACAGAAGAACTAAGCAAAAGGTGAAAACTTGAGAGTCAGATTCCAAGGAGACTGCGGATGAAAGGGGAGCAACAAAGCAGAGGAATAAACTCAGAAACCTTATCAGTAAAGTGAAAAAAAAAAAATCAAACTAGAGAAAGGATCTACCTTTATAATAAAATAAAAAGACAAAAGGAACAGTTTTTTTAGTTTAGAGAACAACCAATCCAAGTATTTTCTGAGATTCGACTCTTAACTTTTTCTTTACTTGAGCTGCTGAGAAAACAGAGAAGAGGAAAAGGAGCTTCCTTTTTGTTTTCTCGAGGAAATGCAAAAAAGGAAAGTGCAAATACAACCCAAACAAGAGCAGTGAATATGTTTTTTTTCAGCTCTCATAAAGTATAGAGATCTGCTGAGACATTATCTTTGGACAAAGAAAGAGAGAAAGAGAAAAAAAAACAGAGGATTTTCCAGGAAAAAAACAAACAGAGAAAACTTACATAAGAAGCGAAACATGGAAGACCTTGAGAGAAAAGAACACTCCAACAACAAAAGAGAAAGATTTTTTTTAAGTCTTTTTTTTTAACCTTTCCGTCTTCTTCCGATTCTTCTTCCTCTTTGTCTTTTTCTTACCTTTAATGTCTTTCTCTCTTCTCCAAGTCTCTGAAAATTATTCTCTTTTTCATTTTCGTTACATTTTAAAATGTTTTAATAAACTATTACTAAAAGAAGTTGTAGATCCAGCAGCAAACCAATCCTCATTTGTTGTCAGATAAAAAAAATCATTAAAAATAACCAACACAAACCATCCGGTCGAACCGGGTCAATCTATGAAAGAAATAGAAACACAATTGTAGTAAACCAACGACACATGAAATCTAGTAGCAATCACACAGTAGCAAGTATTTTCTTGTGACAGACTCAAGAACTTGAATCCTTCTCCATTTCCACTTCCTTTGCAGCTTTCCCCTTCTTCTCCAACTCCTCTTGCTTGATGTTCTCTTCGTGCGCTTTCTTAAACGACCTTGTAAAACTCAAGAGAGTACTAGTAACTGCAGCAAAAATGATAAAAAAAAAAAAAAAATGAAGGAGGGGACTTTCTCTCTAAGGAGAGGATCATGTAAGTAGTTTATGATATTCCAACGTACCTTGTTCAAATGAACAAAGGTGAGGATCTTCACCAAAATAAACAAAAAGTGCATCAACTTTGTTTCCCTGTCCCATCAACAACAAAAACACATACCGTTTCAAGATATCATCAAGCACATTGCCTAAATGTAGTAAAGTCTCAAAAAGCACTCTCACTCCATTCTCAGCAGTGGTAATGAACTTGGAGTCTAGTGGAGGTTTTGACAACTTACCGCGAGGCAGTAAGGTCTCGAAAGCACTCTCACTCCATTCTCAGCAATGGTAATGAACTCCTTCAATGTCTGGCCATACAAAAAAGAAACACATGAAACTCACTTATCTCAAGTTCTTGATTATTGATAGCCAAACATACTTTACGGAAAACTTCAGAAACAGGACCATCACTTTCGGATGCATTGAGCTCTCGTATAAGTTTACTCAACCCCTTATTTATCGTTTGCATTTTCTCAGCTAGAGACTCCAGTCTTAACTGAAATATAGTTAGGACAAAACCGATTACAACCAAGCTAGGATTAGTGGAAGGAAAAGAAGCACAGACGCATGCAAACCTCTGAAGCTGATTCAAGACTTTCAAGATCCTTATGGAAGTCCAGTAGAGCTGGTGCCTTAAGAGCAAGGTCCTGGATCAAAAAAAAAAAGAAAGAAGAGAGTTTCAAGATTATTATATCTCTCCAGAGATTAGAAACTAGATGTGTGCTTCTTTGAGTTGATGTAGTTTAACCTTGCAAAGATAATGCATTAGAGACAAGTTGCTGTTAGGACCATGTGTATCACTTAATTTCAAGAAACTATCCAACTTGAACTCAACCGCAGCGTCTGCAGAAAGCACAGGCTAAGGTATCAACCTACAAAAGAGTTTGCGTTCAGACAGAACCAAGTACATGATGTATTAACTTACCAATTGCAGTTTCTCGGTTCAATGTGTTTCTCAGGTAAAGAATCTCTTCCATAACTTGTTTTAACTTTTGTGAAGCAAACACCTGATGATGAACATGTAATAAAGAGAAAATGCTTATGGTCTGTACAAATATTCGAGTCAGCTATTGCCAAGCATCTTTACCTCATCACACGCAGAAATTATAGTTTTTAATCCTTTACTTAATTCAGTTATCTGCACAAGAAACATCATTAACAATAGGACCAATATGTGAAACCAAAATGTTGTCATCCAAAGAATCATTTTAACAGTAAAAGGAATAGAACCAGACCATAGAGGCGAACTGGCTCTTGAAAGAAAAAACTCTAAGCTTTGACTCTATTCTTGGCACCTTCATTAGCTCTAGGAAGTACTAACATAGGAAACACACATTAACATAAGTGAAAAAAACAAAACAAAACAGCTGGAGTTATAGTAGGAACCTTCTCACAGTTTCCCAAGGCCGCCTTGTCACCAGTGTAGTTCTACAAACAAACCAGTCCATTACAAGCAAGAACAAGAAGAAAATGTCCAGAATAAACACACAAGTAACTAATGCTTCCAAGAAGAGGTAACACCTTAAGAAGCTCCATCTCCTCCTTGGTTGGGCAAAATTTTATAAGATTGTGTATTTGATCAAGATCTAGTGCAGTTTCATCCAGTGCTAGAGCCGCAGCCTGGATGAAGCAATAGAAAACTGTGAATACTCACTATATCAGTAAAAACTGTTAAAGATTTTAAACCAGCAATGACTTTTTACCAGTGGCATATGTAATTTTGTGAGCATAATTTCCAGGTTAAGGGCTCTCCTAATATCAATCTGGAAAACCATAAGAACAATCATAAATCAAAACGAGTGAACTATAGAACCACATTATGCATTATGGATAATAGAGAACATCACAAAAGCTTGCTTATATATATTGAGCCCCTCTTAGTATATGAGCAAAGCTTTGAGCACAAGTCAGGATATAGGGGGATTACCAGTCCAACTTTTTGAGGGTTTGATCCATACATTGGACTACCTAAAGGCAAAGGTCGTACAAGGCAATGCTTTCTTTGTGCATGACTACTTGGAGGAACCAGTGAGGGTTTTCCACGCTTCATGGGAGGGGGAGGAGGAGGAGGAGGAGGTGGCGGTGACCCATGTTCTCTATTACCATGAGGCTGATGAGGAAGAGGTGAAGCTCCTCTATCCATAGTTGGAGGTAGGTGGGGTTTAAAATATCTAAAGTTTTTCTGTTAATCTATGCTTATCTCTTAAATATTTATACAAAACACTAAAAAATAATATGATAATGGATATGTACACAGGCCCATAAACCTAAGTCCATAATTTATATTTACTAATATCTTGTTTTTTCAAGTTGGAACATGAAGATTACGAATATATAACTTGGGTAGAATTGTTTAAAAATGTTATATCTTCCAAACACTTTTGTGAATACATGATTCAAGCGTATGATCTCTGTTCGTATGTATCTCTGATGAAGTGACAATCAAATTTCAGAAGAAAGATGTTTCCTAAGAGTTAAAGGACAGTTGACTTTGGAGAACGACTGATCAGAGTTCCAAGTTACAACCCACGAGGAAACCGTTTCTTTTCTTTGATAAACAAATGAAGATTGAAATTTTTTTAAATAAATGAAGATTGTGAGTGATAACATGATCTTGAAGTAGGTTATTTAAATAATAATTTCAAAGAATTCACTCATTAAGATTCGGGAACATCTTGGTTTGGTTGATTATGTATTTGTATACAATTTAATTAATAAAGCTGGTAGAAAAAAAGAAAAAAAAAAAGACCCGGGAACATCTCGTCAACTTTTAAAATGAAGAAGAAGAGTCGAGACGAGAGAGACGAAGGGGCACGTGGTTTTAAGTGAATAAAGTCACGTGACTCTTTTAGTGACAACGACGTGAAGGCCGTAGGCCCATTAAGTAAAGTAAGCCCAAACTTTTATCCATGGGTCTCGGTTGATTAAACAAATAGATTTCCAAGTAAAGGCATCCTCAGAATGTGTGGACCTTTTGATGAACCTTCACATGCGTTGGGCCTTTTAGCTTAGAAATATCCTTTTAGCAGCTTTTTAAGTTGTTTTCTCACCCACCACCATAGGCCTGGGCATCCGGGTCCTCGGGTCGGGTTCGGGTCGGGTCCTGATCGGGTCCGGGTCTTTCGGGTCCTGAAAATTTAGACCCATATAGGTACCTGTAATTTTTCGGGTCGGTTCCGGGTCGGGTCTTATCGGGTCCGGGTCGGTTCGGGTCTATAATTTCAATACCTGTAAAATACCCGTAATTTTTCGGGTCCATATCGGGTCCGGATCGGGTTTGGGTATTTAGAATCTGAAAAATACATGGCATACCGAGACTCACTCAAATTTAATTAATATTTGTCATATATATCTAAATATTTATAAAATAGCTTAAATTAAACTATTAATAATCAACATAAATCATTTTAAACTCTAAATTTTATAGTTTAAAGCTTCATATTACTTAAAAATGTTACAAAATAATAATAAATATTGTTAACAAAAGAAATTTCAACTAAATAAAATATAATATATATATATAAAACATAACACAAAAAATCATAGTTTTAATATACATGTTTTTAAGTCGGGTACAAATCGGTTCTTGCGGATCGGGTCTATTTGGATCGGTTCTTTTCGGGTCCGGGTCTATTCGGGTCGGTTCTCTTCGGGTCCGGGTCTGTTCGGGTAAAAGAAATTTAGACCCAAAAGGTACTTGTAAACTTTCGGTTCGGGTTCGGGTCGGGTATTTTCGGACCGGGTCCGGGTCGGGTCTTCGGGTCCAGGTTAAAATGCCCAGGCCTACACCACCATCTTGGTTTTTTTTTTTTTTTTGAACTACACCATCTTGGCTATCATTATGTTTGTATCCCATTATTTAATATAAGCATTGTTTTGGCCAAAATTTAGATTTTTTTCTTCATTTTAGAATAAGATAACTGTAATATTATGCAAAAAAAGGCGTGGATCCTCTCATTTGCAAGAGGACAAGTTTGAATGTATGTGTATCCCTACATCTTGTTGTCGTTTTTGATAAAGAAAGATATCCCCTTTTAAATGGATAAGAAAAGACAATTCTCTTTGATACAAAAAACAATCCCTTTATTAAAGTATTTTTTTACATCATCAAGAAATTGAAACTATTAATAAAAAAATTTTCTTTTGTAATTGAACTACTCATAAAAATTACTATTACGGTATTACCAAATGATTAGTATAGAAAAGTGAAATAATCAAATACACAATGATGTTGGTGTTTTTTTTTTTTAAAATAAGTTGGTTTACAATGTGGTAGTAATTATAAATATTTTGTTTTACATTTCCACGTTGGATTAGACAAACACCTAGAGGAGAATGGTCGTGTGTCGGGAAATATTCAAATGAAAAAAAAAAACTTGTTGCTATAATTAAATACATCTAATTACGAATAAAATATTTAAAACTGGTGGAAGATTTTCACGAAATTTCTTCATTCATTCTCGTTTGTGCTTCATCTTTCTCCTTCAATTCACCTGAAATTCTTCATCTCACTCTCACTTCCTCCTAACTATTTGATTAGCTTCAAACATTCTCCGTTTCCACGTTTCACAGGAGTTTCAGCATTGTACATTGATCGATTCAATTTTTTGCAAACACAACTATTCTGGAAATTTCATAACTTGGCGTCGTTAACCTTTGGATTACGACTTGGGTTGTTTCGAAATTGGATTATTGGTGCAGTGAGGGACGAGATTTCTCCAATTCGGGTGAATTTTGTGAACATTTGTGTTGTGCTGGGTGAAATTAGGGTTTGTGAACGTGAATTGGGGAAGAAGGAGATCTGGGGTTTAGGTCAACGGAATTGGAGGTTCAGAGGATGATCGGGTTAATAGTTTACTAAAATCGACGGTTTGGATCTGATCGGAGGAGAGACAGCGCCACCGGATGGCGCTGTTCCGTCGCTTCTTCTACAAAAAGCCTCCCGATCACCTTCTCGAGATCTCCGAGCGTCTCTATGGTACCATTCCCTTTTGCTCCTCCCCTTTACCCTAAAAAGATGAGATTTTTTTTTGGCAATGGATGTCATTTGAGCTGAACTTGTATTTGTTAAAGCTTTGAACTTTATAGAGGGGTTTAGGAATCAGAATCTCTCTTTTTGACGACGACAACTTCAAGCTTTGTCGTTTATGACACGAACAAAAACCATTGTTTCATTTTATGTTCGCCCACAATGATTCTTTGAATAGTTTTTTTTTTTTTTTTGAGCTGCTACATTGCCTTTCCGTATATTGATAACAATTCCAGAGCTTGTGTGTCTCATATTCTTCTCTTGCTTACTTCTTCTTTGCAGTTTTTGACTGCTGTTTCTCGAGCGATGTTATGGGAGAGGATGAATACAAACTGTACTTGGGTGGCATCGTTGCTCAGTTACAGGATCATTTCCCTGATGCGTCTTTCATGGTGTTTAACTTCAGAGAAGGAGATCAGCGGAGTCAAATATCAGATGTCTTATCTCAGTACGACATGACGGTTATGGATTATCCTCGGCAGTATGAGAGTTGTCCGCTTTTACCTCTGGAGATGATCCATCACTTCTTAAAATCGAGTGAAAGCTGGTTGTCACTGGAAGGTCAACAAAATGTTCTGTTGATGCATTGCGAAAGAGGTGGTTGGCCTGTTCTTGCCTTCATGTTATCAGGGCTGTTATTGTACAGAAAGCAGTATCAGGGCGAGCAGAAGACTCTTGAGATGGTACACAAACAAGCTCCCAAGGAGCTTCTTCATCTATTGTCTCCTCTAAACCCGCAGCCTTCTCAGCTTAGATATCTTCAGTACATTTCTAGAAGAAACTTAGGCTCTGATTGGCCTCCTTCAGACACGCCTCTTCTTATGGATTGCTTGATTCTCAGAGATCTCCCACATTTTGAAGGGAGAGAAGGTTGCAGACCAATTGTAAGGGTTTATGGTCCGGACCCTAAATCCAAAGCCAACAGGAGTTCCATTGTTCTCTTTTCCACACCAAAGACAAAGAAACACACTCGCCTTTACCAACAGGTACTCTTCAGACCTTATATCTTTGTGACATATATGAAGATGATCATCACACCCATTAATGTGCAATAGTGTTCATTATTGTGATCTTATCTGCAGGAAGAGTGTATCCTGGTGAAGTTAGATATCCAGTGCCGCGTTCAAGGGGATGTTGTTCTGGAATGTATACACTTACATGATGATTTGGTCCGAGAGGAGATTGTCTTTAGAATCATGTTCCACACGGCATTTGTGCGTGCTAATATTTTAATTGTCCAACGCGATGAGATGGATATACTTTGGGACGCCAAGGACCAGTTCCCTAAGGAATTTAAGGCAGAGGTAAGGCCAATTTGTAATTCTCTCTCCTCATCCGTTAAATGAGGCTGTTAAGTTTGAATGCATACTCATATATGTATCAGGTACTCTTTACTGGCGCTGATGCTGTGGTGCCTACTATCGCAACAACTCCAGTATCAGAAGATGAGAACGATTTTGATATGGCTTCACCTGAAGAATTTTATGAGGTGGAGGAGATTTTTAGCGATGTGATTGATAGTCCTGACTTGAAGAGAGACTCAGATAGTTTTGTGGTTGTTGATACGGCTTCAGATGATTTTGAGGGTAAAGAGGTGTGGAAGGGGGACGTGGAACCCAATGCGTTTCTTGATTGTGCATCTGATGATTCAAATCATAAACATGATCGGCATGGTGAAACTAGTACAGATACAGTCAAAGATATCACTGTTGATGATGTACAGTATAGGTCAGATGGGAACGCAGTTACCAATATTGACTCAGTGAAGGATATAGGAATAGACGATGGTGATGAGCAGCGAAAGAGAAGGGCCATGGAAGCACAGGAGAATTCTTCTAGAACAGCAGAGACTCAACACAAAGGTGATGGAGAAGGCGATGATTCCCAGAATGATTTAGAGCCTACAACTCAGAAAACAGATACCAATCTCGACACTCCCGTATCTGAAAAAGCACAAGCTAAACCAAGGAAACAGGTCGGAGCAAATGCAAAACTGACTGGAGACTCACTGAAACCAAAGTCTAAGCAGAAAGAAGCCCAGGGTCCTAATGTAAGAATGGCTAAGCCTAGTGCAGTTTCTCGATGGATTCCTTCAAATAAGGGCTCATATAAAGACTCTATGCATGTGGCGTATCCCCATACAAGGATTTACAGTGCTCCAGCTTCAATTACTAGTTCTCTCAAGGATGGTAAAAGAGCTACATCACCTGATGGTGTGGTTAAAAAGGATTCTAAGACCAAACCTCTGAGAGCGTCTGTTTCTTCACCAGATATAAGGAGTCGAGCTCCAATTTTATCACCAGATTCTAGCCCAAAGGAAAAGCCGCCTTCTCTGCCTGCCTCTCCACATCATGCGCCTCCACCACCTCAGCATTCACCTTCACCTCCAGAGCTACCTTCTCTAACCAGTGAGACTGCATCAGTTTTACAATCTTCACAAGCAGCTGCATCACCTCCTCCACCTCCGCCTCCACCTTCACTGCCTACTTACTCTTCACCGAGCCAAAATGACAGCTATTCTCAAACATCTAAGATCCCATCACCACCGCCACCTCCTCCATTTGCATCTGAGAGACAAAACAGTGGAACTATGTTGCCTCCACCACCTCCTCCTCCTCCTTTGGCATCTGAGAAACCAAAAAGTGGAACCGTGTTACCTCCACTGCCATTATCTCCACCTTGGAAGTCTGTGTATGCCTCAGCTTTGGCAACTCCTACGACATGTTCTACTTCTCAACCTCCTCCACCACCACAAACCAGCAGCCACTCGCAAACATCTCAACCCTCACTGCCGCCGCCTCCTCCTCCACCACGACAAACCAGCAGCCACTCTCAAACATCTCAACCCCCACTGCCACCGCCTCCTCCACCACCCCCTCCTTTTGTATCTGTTAGGCGAAACAGTGAAACCATGTTGCCCCCTCCACCACCTCCACCACCCCCTCCTTTTGTATCTGTTAGGCGAAACAGTGAAACCATGTTGCCCCCTCCACCACCTCCACCACCGTGGAAGTCTGTGTATACTTCAACTCTTGAAACTCAAGAGGCATGCTCTACATCTTACAATTCTCCACCCCCACCACCACCTCCTCCTCCTTTTAACTCATCAAATACACCAAAAGAAAATGGAGATCACGTTACTCCTTCCCCGCTGCCTTATTTGAGTATTGCACCTTCGCCATCACCCAAGTCCTCTCTTATCAACGGCTTTTCTGCTCCTCCACCTCCTTTTAGTAAAGCACATTCAGTCCCTCTCCCTCCACCTCCGCCGCCGAGTTATGGATCTCCACCTACCCCTCCCCCTCCCCCTCCAAGTAACGGGTCTCCAACCCCACCTCCTCCTTTTGGTCACGTACGTTCAATTCCTCCACCTCCTCCTCAACCATCGAGTTATGGAACTCCTCCACCACCCCCTCCTTTTGGTAAAACTTCACCTCCGCCACCACCACCTCCTCCATTTGGATCTAGTGGTCCTCCTCCTCCACCACCTCCTCCATTTAGATCTGGGGGACCTCCGCCTCCACCTCCACCACCTCCTCCCATGCATGGAGGAGCCCCACCACCACCACCTCCTCCAATGCGTGGAGGAGCACCACCTCCACCACCTCCTCCCATGCATGGTGGAGCCCCACCACCACCACCTCCTCCAATGCGTGGAGGAGCCCCACCACCACCTCCTCCTCCTACACGTGGAGGAGCCCCACCGCCACCACCTCCTCCTTTGCGTGGAGGAGCCCCTCCTCCTCCTCCGCCTCCTGGTGGTAGAGTTCCTGGGGGACCACCGCCTCCACCACCTCCAGGTGGTCGTGCTCCTGGTCCACCTCCGCCTCCTGGGCCAAGACCTCCAGGTGGTGGACCTCCTCCGCCTCCTGGACCAAGACCTCCTGGTGGTGGACCTCCAGATCTTAAGGGTGCAGGAAGAGGGCGTGGTCTTCCACGTCCAGGTTTGGGGTCTGCAGCTCAAAAAAAGTCTTCTCTGAAGCCATTACACTGGGTTAAAGTAACAAGGGCCTTGCAGGGAAGCTTATGGGACGAGTTACAGAGACAAGGACAAACGTAGTGGACTAACTTATCTTTGCATTGCTCTGAGTTATTTGGATCGGTTTGAAATTAATCACCATTTTTTCTTTGTTTCTGTCAGTGCACCAGAATTTGATGTATCAGAAATAGAGACCCTTTTCTCAGCTATAGTGCCAAAACCGGCTGATAAATCTGGCGGTCGAAGAAAATCGGCTGGGTCAAAGCCTGAAAAGGTTCAACTGGTAAGGTTAAATATTCTAGATACTTGGTTATTGCCAGATAACTTACTCTTTTTTCTGATGGTGGCTTTTGTCATGTACCTATGATTTGCTTGGAATCTGAGTACTACCTGTATTTCTTTATAAGATATAAATATATCACTCTGTTTGATTTAAATTTTCTTATGGTTTCCAGATTGACCTTAGGAGAGCCAATAACACGGAAATCATGCTTACGAAAGTAAAGATGCCGCTGCCTGATATGATGGTAAGCTTGTATACCTACTTAGTTGAGTACTAGTCATTACTTTTATAACATGATAATTGCAATTTTCTTTGCTTCATCCAGGCTGCAGTTCTGGCGATGGATGATACTGTACTAGATAGTGATCAAATAGAGAATCTTATAAAATTTTGTCCAACCAAGGAAGAGATGGAACTTCTAAAGGTTACGTGGCTTCTCTCTTTATTTTGGATGTCTTTTGGGAATTATATCATTCTTCTTGGTTATCACTATTCACTTGAAAATCGAGTCCTGAATCTTGGTTGTAATTGACTGTTTTGCTGTAGAACTACACTGGTGACAAGGCAACCTTGGGAAAGTGTGAGCAGGTATGTTTAAGTTTTGAGATTACCTATATATGTTTCTTACTATAAAATATTTTTAACAATTTTGCTTAGCTTATGCGTTTTGGGGTCTAATCCATTTTGCTACCACAGTACTTCCTAGAGTTAATGAAGGTGCCACGAGTAGAATCGAAGATGAGAGTATTTTCCTTCAAGATTCAGTTTGGCACTCAGGTCCGGTAGTATTACTGTTAATATATGTTTGTATGTAAAATTATGTAGATCTAAATTATTGGTCTTATTGTTAATGATGATTTTTGTGCAGATAACAGAATTCAAAAAAAGTTTAAATGCGGTAAATTCTGCGTGTGAGGAGGTCAGATGCTTGCAAGAAATATATCTCTAATTTTTGTGTAGTCCATATGTATGTCTCTTTCTTAGACTTTTTTTTCCTCGTTGCTTGTTCATCAGGTCCGTACTTCACCAAAGCTTAAAGAAATTATGAAAAAGATTCTTTACCTGGGGAACACATTGAACCAAGGAACTGCGAGGGGTAAGTATTAAAATTTCTCTGTTCAATGTGGTCTTGATCCAAGAATGGCGCCTTTGTTTCAACACATATCCTTTGTGTTTGATAAAACCCTTGTTTTGCTTTCTCCAGGAGCTGCTGTGGGATTCAAGTTGGACAGTTTATCAAAATTAAGTGATACACGTGCTGCTAACAGCAAAATGACTCTCATGCACTATCTTTGCAAGGTAAAGTTCAATCACAAAAAGTAGCCTCTAGATTCTCTTTAGGGTCCTGAAACTCTCCTCTTTCTTGTATCTAGGTCCTTGCTTCCAAAGAATCAGATCTGCTGGACTTCCCTAAGGATCTTGAAAGTCTTGAATCAGCTTCGAAGGTTCGCCTTTGTGATTTATTGGTCATCTACTCCTTAGTTGTACTTGGCTCATCATTTCATTGTCCTGTCGGTTCAGATACAATTGAAGTCGCTGGCTGAGGAAATGCAAGCTATAATTAAAGGCTTGGAAAAATTGAACCAGGAGCTCACTGCATCCGAGAGTGATGGTCCTGTTTCTGAAGTTTTCCGTAAAGTATGTTGTTGTTTTCTTCTTCTTTTGCATACTTTTATCAGTCATGAATTTAAGATTAGTATCCATGATTGTGCCACATACTTTCCGGATCTTAAAACATAGTTTCATGTTTTTGATGGCAGACATTGAAGGACTTCATTTCCACTGCCACGAACGAAGTGGCAACTGTATCTAGTCTTTACTCGGTCGTGGTAATTTGTCAACCTCTACTAACTTCCCCAAGCTCTTACATTTGACATTAAGTTTGATCCTGAATAAGTATTTTATATAATGGGGCAGGGAAAGAATGCTGATGCACTTGCACACTATTTTGGCGAGGATCCTAAACGTTGTCCATTTGAACAAGGTTTGGAGCCCAATACAAAACTTGATCCTCTTTTTGTGCAATACATTATAAAGTGGTTCCTTGTAATATCATTAACATCACCGTGTCATCGACTGCTGCAGTTACTGCGACCCTATTGAATTTCATAAGGTTGTTTAAGAAAGCACACGAAGAGAATATCAAGCAAGCGGAATTGGATAAGAAGAAAGCGGCTAAAGAAGCGGAAATGGAGAAGGCTAAGGAAGCTGAAATGCAGAAGGCTAAAGAAGTCAGTCTCACAAAAACAGCAGATGATGATAGCTGAAACCAAAAAAACTCAACTCCTAGTTTTGCAAAATCTGCCTTAGCCTCCCAAGAGAACCGAACAAAGGTGGCTTGGTGGCAGTGCTGTTCATGTAACCTTTCCGCAGAGTGAAACAAAGCGGTTTGGTTCGGTTAAAACACGATGGAGTCCTAATGGGTGAGCTGTTCGCCAGAGCTGGGCTATCGAGGGAACTATTAGAAGATTTTAGAGGCAGGTCTTTCCTCCACTCTCACGTTACATAACTAACACATTGATTCATTCTAACTTGTAAATTAGTTTTTGATAGATTGGAATGTTGTATAGGTTCTCAGGTAGAGATATAGAGAGAGTGAGATGTAGTAGTGTGTACATTTGTATCTACTAACCACGATATCAATGTTCTTTAAATACCTTGAAAGCACCTGTGACCAAGCTCAAGACATCTGATAAATAACAAGTGCATCATTACACAAGAAGAGGAGTGTTATACGGCACGTGTGAATGTGATGTCCAAATTTAAAAAAAAAAAAACAAAACAAATAAAAGAAGTAAACCAACGAATAAGCAAACAGAACACAAATCTCGTGTTCTTGGGACTCCAAAGTTTGAAACTTTCATGGATTAGCTTCTTCTTCTTCTTCCCTTCTCTCTCAGAAACTAACCCTAGCAGCTCAAATCAAATGGCCGAAGACGACACTCTCTTCTGTCAGCAACACCTAATCGAGCCATTAGATCCCGTTTCATCAATGGTTGTCATCAGAGACTCGCCAATCTTCGCCAAAGACGACCGTCTCGTCTTCCCTCCGGTCAACCACGAGAACCTCCAGCTCGCTTCTTCCATCTCTGAATTCCTCGAATCTCCATCGGAATCTGAGTCCCCGTCATCTTCCTCGAGAGGCTCTGCTTCGTCTTCTTCCTTCTCCTTGTCTCCCTCTGATTCGGACGGACAACCTCCTCCACTCACTGAAAATGAAGAAAAGTGCGAATCTTTACCGTCCGATTCAGATGGGCAATCTCCGCCGTTGATGGGTTCTAAACGAGGCGGAGAATCTCCACCGCCGAGGAAAGTTTTGTATCGTGAAGCTCATGTGATCCAACATTGGTGGGAGCTTCTTCTCGTACGTTTTTACTCAAAGTTGAAAACTTTGATGACTTGGTTCTCTACGACTCTCCGGCCATTCTATCCAGTTCTTGCCATTGCGGTTTGGTGGTGGATGCGTGTACGAGCTCGTCGGCGACGTGTCAATGGAAAGGATTATTTTCAAAATGTAATCAAAGAGAGGGACGAGGTATATAACTCTGTTTTACGTTTTTATATCCCTGCATATAAAGTGTTCGATGAAATGTCTAAGAGACATGTGACTTACATTATATTTCTTGTTGTTTTTTTTTTTTTTGCACAGAGGATAGTTCAGCTTTTGCATCAGATTGCTCAAATGAATGAGTTACTGATAAAACACCACAAGGATATCGTTTCAAGAAGATGATGATTCAAACTCTTTAGCTTTACTTGATTCTTTTGTTTCTTGTTTATATTCTTTCGCTCTGTTTCTGTCAAATTCTTACATTTCAGTCTCTCTTAATAAGACAATACGTAAACTTTACCAGTTCTAATCAGTATGTTGAAACTTTACCAGTTCTAATCAGTATGTTGAAATTAAACATTGCAAAACAAGTACATTACAGTGTGATACTTGAACAAATTGATCGATGATTGCATTTATTTCAAACTTTTATGTACATACTACATAGTCTCAATTACATGAATACAGTGTGTGTGTGTGAGTTACATCCACTAAGTTACAGTTTCTTGGTATTAACGATTATGTAATGATTTACGAGTGCATTACTAATTTTTTTGCAACGAGACGGACACCAGCTCGCTGCTCATAATCATACGGTTCCAGAGACAGGAACGCATCAACAACACTTCCCGGGTTCAGCAATGATTCAAGCTCCTCAGCGATAGGGTTGCTGAAGATTAGCCTCTGAGTATCTTCAGAGGACTCTCTCTGGTGTACCTCTATTGCATACCGAGCTACATCTCCATTTATCTCTGTCGGTATACTAGCAGAAAACAACAAGAAACTACTAATCAGGAAGCAAGGAACCTGAAAAGAGGGAGAGAGAGGTTTAGTGAGGTGAGGTAACTTACTGTATCCTTGCGTTAGGGTAGTTTACACTTTTCACTGGACTCAGCATCGTGTACCACTCAGAAGTGGAGCCCGAATCAACAGACAGTTTACGTGCTTTACTGTCACATGCTTCTAGTATACTGCATAGGTCTGGATACAGATCAACCACAAAGTTCAATCTCCGTCTCCCGGCGTTGTCTAGAAACTTCCCAATGATTCCCAAACGTATGTGCAGACAAGAACAGTAGAGCTGCAGAGGGGAATCGCCATGGAGTAGCTTTATCTTCATTTCTTGGCTTCCATGATAAACCCGGACAAGAATTGCTTTGATGTTTTGAAGAGATATCTCATCAGGCGCCAAGAATCCCTCATGGTCACTTGTATTCTCAGAGACAAGAGTGTCAGACGGTTGATTCTCTTCTTCTTCTTCTTCCATGAGAGTGTCTAAATGAAGGTTGTTGTCGAAAGCCATTTCATTCCTCAAGAAACCCACGTTAAATGGATCTGGCTGAGCTATACTGTTCTCACCAATGGAAGGTAGCCTAAGAGAGCTTATCACGGTGGAAGAAGATGCTATGAGATGTCTCCTTGAACTAGCCGATTTATCTACAAGTATATCGGGTAGACTCGACTCCTGCGAAATATAATAAGCATTGCATCTGATTAAGTTCAGCTTCTAAAAGCATTATGCTTGTAAATGAGCCACCAGGTAAAAAGGATTTAAAGAGAACATACCAAGAACAAGACAGTGGCACAACGCTTGAGAACCTTAAGATTCATTCTAACATCTTCAAGGCTCCTGAAGAAGATTACAAAGAAATAAAAGGCTCAACAACAGCTTTTGATAGTGAACTCAAAATGCTTATGGTTTTGACATACCTATGCGTTTGCTTGCCGAGTCCAAAATATGTTGCCAAAGTATCCATCTGCAGAAACAAAAGCACACACTTGAAACTCATAACAAAGAGGTAAAAAAAAAAAAAAATCAATGAGCATCTTTTGTTGTTAGTACCTTCATATCACCAGCTCTTCTACCAAATCTCTGAGTTAGCAAAGCCAATGAGTCTATGACGCCTTTTGGCTCAGGAGGTTGACGTCCAATCTCTGCAAAAGCTTCTCTAATCCTTGCACAATCAAACTCCAATATGTTGTGACCTGCCCATATCCTCCCTGCAGATCAAAAACCAAATGAGAGACAAATCAAATATTACTATACAAAGAGCTTGGAGCAAAGCAAAAGTTAGAAAGTGAGTGTGTTTAAAACCATGGAGAATGTTGTAGACGCTGTCAGCGATCTCGGAGAACAAAGGTGCCACAAGGACGTCATCACGCTTTATGCCGCTGCGTCTCACGGACAAGGAAGCTATGAGACTCAAGTCTGCAGGTTGGACCAGAGTTGTGTAGCTTCCTAGCTTTGTAAGCTTCTTTGGACATACCAGCATTGCCCCGAACTCCAAAATGGCGTGACGTTCTCCCGGATTTGGCATAGTTGTCTCAACATCGAAGAAGGCTATCTCTGATCTATCCTCCGGATCCATCATAGAGATATTTTTTAGTTAACGGGTCCGGTTGAACTTTGCAGGATCATGAATGGGATTATATGAAGAAGCTGAGGGTTACTTTGCCCCCATTCTTTACGCAAAATGAATTCCATGCGAATATCAATTACTTTTTAGGGTTTAGTAAGTACCTTTAAGTTTTCTTTGTTCCTTGGACTCTAAGATTCCATAGTGAGAAGACATTCCTTGCCTCTTTTTACATGTGTTTGTAAGCTGCAAGTAAGTAATCTTGTGTCCTTGTACCCAGGTTGTTCCAAGGTTCTCTGCAACTATACACAAGAATCTTCAAAAGACCAGAGACAGGAAACACATGAATTAAAGTCTTTGATATAAGAGTAATCAAGAACAATCATGACAAAGAGCTAACTTTACTCAACCTTTTAAGATCACACAGCCACTGTTTATGGTCTCTTGCTATAGAAGAAATCTCCTGGTCATTCAACTTCTTCGAAATTACAACATAACTTGCAATGAAGCTAAGTAGATAGAGAGAGAGATATACCTTCTCCACACACATTCTTCTCAAGTCTGATATTTTTCTTTACTTGGCAGATCAGATCAACCGCTGATTCGAAAAGCAAAAGAAAATCCAATCAGAACAGTTTTTTGTCGATAGCTTAAGTGCAAATTATTCAGTGAGAAAGCAATCATCTGCAGAATCCTCACAATCTAATACATATTCAATTGCACTCAAAGGGGTACCAGGATTATAAGGACAACTCCAGCTTTAGCTCCCAAGCTTTTAATCAACATAAAATCAACAACTCACTTCATTACAAAACAGTGTCTACAAGAAGCATTAAACAGGTGAAATAATCTTACTTGGTTGACTGTAAGATGCGAATAAACGATAAAGGATTGCTCACAATGTACACTAAAGCAAAGGGAAGCATAAGCTTACAAGATGAACATCCAATGGAAGATATGTCACAGGACGTAGAGCGTCAACCACGAGCGGTCCAATTGTAATATTTGGGAACAAAACGACCGTCCATCACATCAACATGAATCCAATCACAACCTGCTAACTCAACCGCTTTTAACCTGACAAAAACCGATATAAATAAAGCAACAAACTTTTAAGCAAAGCCCACTAGAGAGAAGCAATGCAATGCAATGCAAGTAAATACATGTTGAGGCCTTGACAACACCATGAGCTTTCCTTCTAACAAAGTTGACATAACAAAACAAAGAAGCTGATTGTGGTTTGGAATGATAACAAACATCACTTAATACATGTTGGTTCAAGCAGATCCTACACCACAACTATATCACTCAGTATAAAATGGAGAAATTATCAAAGATTCTAAATTTCGAACAACCCAAGTTCAAGATCATCTTAAGATGTTACCATTGAGGAAGGGAACGAAGTGGGGATGATGGTAAAGAAGAGACCTTTCAGACAAGAGAACAAATAAAAAATCTGGACTTTTTCAGACAGAGAAGCTCTGAAGATCCGAGGAGTTGGTTGCCACGTGTGACGTAGGGAGCTCGTGGGAGATGCAAGCAGCTTATCTCCATTGCTCTGACTTGTGCACTCCCCAAATGGGCTAATAGAGATCAGATTCAGATGACTTTCCGATTTGTTTAGATGTAGGGCTAGTTTCGTAATTACGTTATTCTCGGTTCTTACGGCTCGGTACGATGATTTTTTTTAACCAATTACAATTAGCTTAGCAATCATGGTATCGTCTAACCAGGTTTGGTTTGGTCTGTCTGTAGGATAGCAAAATTTTCAGATATTGCAAAGTTCTTTTTATTTCACTGAGTTAAAAAAAAATCAATATTTTTAACTATATGTTGATTTTTATTAATTATCTAATAAATCGAAAATTTTGCAGTTTTTCAGTCTATTACATCATGATCAAGAGTAATTGATCTAACACTATCATAAATGCTGATTAATCAAATTGAGTTCAATTATATGTAACGATTATGATGAACAACTAAGCAACACATCAAGACTATCAGAAGCATTACCACATGTGTTCTAATTAACATTTGGTAAGAAAACAAAGAGGTGATGATTATGTTTTATGCAATTGCATTTGTTACTACAAAAGAACAAAACAAAAAAAAATCATTAATCAATAAAAATATATGGATATATCTTTTACAACTCGTTGTTCCGTCAGTCATTTCATTTAGCGGAGGTTATTGGTTCGTGTATTTTAATGAATTTGAATATCCAAACTAAATTTAATGTTATTGGTTCCATGATTTAAAAATCCATATTGAAATAATTTGTTATTGGTTTAATGATTTATAAATTCTAATTCAAATCAAGTGTTATTCAATTGTACGGATTTATTAATAGATTTGATTTCATAATAAGTTTGAATGGATTTGTAAGGATTTTTGTATTAAAAATACAAAAGCTCAAATCCGAAAAAAACCCACCGGATTTATAAAGATAATCCAAAAGAATTTGAAAATCTGAATATTTTACTTGGATTTATAAATACTAAATAGACTAGGTGATTATCCGCGCGCATGCATGGGGTAAAATTTTCATATTAATAATCATTGAATATTAACTTTGATCGTCCAACCATGTCATAAGTTTCCAAACGTATAATCATTGACCGTCAATATAAGGTTGATTATAGGGTCATGTTTGTTGATATTTTTTAACCTATATAATTTACATTGAGATTCAATGATATCATTTGAGTGTTATAATTAACATCTCACTTCAATATGAAGAATCATATTTTTGAAATGATATGATTAAATAACATTTGAGATCTGTGCTTGCGCGGAATAAACATTAATTATGTATACAAATTATTTATAGATATTAATATTTATTTGTGTTAATTTACATATTATACAATAATAAACATATTGAATAATTGAGGAGCAAATAACTATTACGTATATAATTAAATTCGAGTAAGAACATAAATAAATATAATCTCTCTTTTTATTTACAATACTTTTTGTTGATAAAAATCAACATTTTACCGAGACTTCCAACTCAATGTAAATTTTGAAATTAACATTTTATGTATTTTATATATGATATATATATATATATTAATTTAAACGATATTGAAAAAATAAATGTATATATATATAATTTGAATATATATTAAATTAGATTTAATATGTATATGATTTTATGATTATTTGTATCTTGTTACAATAAAAAAAGTTAAATCATTGATCAAAAAAATTCAACGTAGATTTTTAGCAGTCTTAGTAATTTATATTAAACAAAATCAAAATATAGCATATAAGTAAAAATCTAATATTTTATTATATACTTATGTGATTGTTAAATTTCTTTTAAAAATATAAAATTGAACAAAAATGATGGAAGATGCATAAATTGTTATCAAATCGTATATTAATATGTTGTAATGACATGTGGCTATCAAAATATATTGTAATGAAACGTGGCTACCAAAATATG
This sequence comes from Moricandia arvensis, assembly GCA_905132765.1. Lineage (NCBI taxonomy): Eukaryota > Viridiplantae > Streptophyta > Magnoliopsida > Brassicales > Brassicaceae > Moricandia > Moricandia arvensis. Next base: position 157,357 of record CAJHQP010000299.1, on the reverse strand, counting down.
TTGTAATGGTCCATCTAAATATATAATTAACATATATGTATTTTATATGATATATATTTTAATTTAAACAATATTAAAGTATATATGTATATATATTTAATATGAATATCTATTAAATGAAAATTCATATTCATATGATTTTATGATCATTTATATCTTTTATAACAAAACATTAATTATGGAAAAGTACTAATAGTTTTTGAATTATTCATCAGTTATTTTGTATTTTTTACATATTTCCATTGTTCCGAGAAAATTTTCATTGTAAGGATTTTAACTATTTTAGTAATTTATAGCCGTTTTAAAAAATTCAAAATATAACATATAAGAAAAAAAATTTAGATTTTTTATTACATGGTTAATATGATTGTTTAATATTTTTAATAACATAAATTAAACAAAAATGATGAAAGATACAAAAAATATTATCAAATCTTTATTATTCAAAACATTAATTGTCACATATATGTTAATTATATTAGGTAATTCCGTAGTTTTTATTTGAGGAAAGAATGTAAAATATTATTTTATGCACTACTAATCAATATGAATGTTAATTTAATAAAAGTATAATCTATATTTAGATGGACCAACTTTTTCCTAAGGATTCTGAAAGTCATTCTGGTGATGACACGTGACTACACTTTAAAGTTATAATGCTCCAGAATTAATATATAGGAGATATAGGAGATTTCTAAATCAGTGAAGATAGATAAATCAATAACACCCCTTTAATTGTTATAGTATTCATTAGTCAATCACCGACACGAAATAAAAATAAATGGGCAGAAAAGTAACATATTTTAAAAGTCCCAGGGAGGAGGTTAGGTAGCAAGAATCTTTGCAAATCACACGTTTATGGAATCATTCATGTATCTTCATTCACACGTATGTGACAGCCTTGTCCCCTTCCCTCTAAGCTCTTCCACGATTCACTTCTATCATTGGTCTCTAATTCAGATGTTATCTAACTAAAAAACAGTTAAACCATTTTAACATTTTCTCTCTAATGCATATGTTATCGGGTTATAGGATTTTAACTTTATGAAAACTTAACCCAAAATATTTTTATAGAATTTTTTTTGGATTGAATTTTCCGTAAAATTAATAATTTCATAATTATTTATTAATATTAATTATATACATATATATATATGTATTTGATAACTTGGAGCTAAAAATTTTCATTAAAAATGCTCTAAATAGAGTTAAACCAGTGATCACGAGAAGATGTAGACCTACTAAGAGCACTTTTATCCCATGTAAAAAGAGAGTTTTTTATGATTTTTTTGTGATCTGAGCCCCACGAAAAACATAAGAGACAGCTCTTTCAGCTCCAAAATAAGAAAAAAATTTTGGTGGTCTTTTGCATTGTTTGCGAATCCCACCGACACGTGGCGATCCACAATTGAATGCTTTTTAATTTTTTTTTTAAAATCCGAAAAAAATAAAAAGATAAGAAACCTCATTTGAGTTGTTGGGATAATGATGTCCTAATGTGGTTCAGTTGACACACCATTAACTTTTAAATTTTATTTTAAAAAAGAAACACCATTAATTTTGATTTTCTCCTTATATTTATTACGCTTCAACCAGTTCACTTATATATGTTTTTGACACCATCTTTATAATGTTTTGACATTGGTAGTCTGATATGAGTATTTACTCTCCAGACCCATAGACAACCATCCACTTAGTATCGTATATTGAAAATCTATCAAGTAAAATAGGTTTTGGGTTTCTAGGTTTGGAAGGCAAAAGATTCAGTGTGGATTGATAATGTGTGTTACAATAACTATAATACCTACCTACTTCAGGAGTCAGAGAGGAATTAGAGTCGTTGACGAGCAGCCACATGAATAACAATTCTCTTGAATCATATACTATCGACCATGATGACATTATTAAAAGTGGCTTTGTTTGCACAATACACATTATGTTTACTCATTTATTGCGCTTTAGCTTTTGAGTGTATACTGACGTATTAGTGGACCATATATTTACTCAAACTAAGAACATTGTTTTTTTCTTGTTAATTTGTTTCTATTCATTTATTGGTGTCGTGCCAGTACAAAATTATTCTATTCCAAATTATGTAGAAAAGAAAAGGATGGTGCGGTCTGCCCCACGATCGATTGCGAAAGATCATAATACTTTATACTACGTAAACTGAAAACAATTTCAATAGACTTTATAAATATTTTACCAAAGAAAAAAACTTTATCAGTATAGCTTTTGATCTTCAATGGATCCAAACTAGCGTATGGACACTAAAATATTGTATCTTCTTATTAATAACATTTAGTGAAAATTTTAACATTCCACTCCATTTCTTAATCTTTTTTTCTTAAGGTATTTCCCTCTAATATTATAAACCGTTTTATTCCGAAAACACCAATGATACTGTTTTTCTTCAAATAATGCTCGACAAGCTGAATTAGTTTGAAAAGAGTTGCCTGGGGGTGTATTACATTTGAAATTTTACATTTGAAATTTTACATTTAAAATATGAAATTACATTTAAATTCCCAATTTTTATATGAACCTTTGTACCGAAACAATGGTATCTCCATTTATATCTTTTGTGGGATGTAAAATATATCATTTATAATATATCTCTTGTCACCATCCCCTTATAAAATATGTCTTAAATTGCATTTAGTAGTAAGAATGAAAAAAATATAATAAAACATTCTTGATACTTAATTATGGAGAATATGCAAGATTTATATAATACTTACAAAAGACGTCCCAAAATATTAAAATAGTTATTTAAAAACTCGCGTCTCCCTCGAATCAAATACTATTTGATACACGAGATTGGTTACATGGTTCTCCAGCTAAGAGAATCCTTTATTCGTTAAATATAGTAAACATATAGACTATACATGGTGAACCCTATTATTGGGCTTGCTAAACCATGCATTTAACCGGTAAGCAACCAAGGGATCATAACGAAGTTCTTGTCGACTAATCTTGGTTTGTGTAATAAGAAAAGTCGGAATCGTCAACAAGATAACTGGACCAACCGGTTATGTTTGGCATCATACCGTCTTCATCAACGCTTGTTGATGAAACATCAGAGAAAAGGAGATCTTGATCATATCCTAGAATGTTATCAGCTTCCTCGGCTGCATTGTTACTAAATTGCTCAAGAAACTGCGAGAAATCGTATTCAGACTTGTTGAAAGCAAAGTTCATGTCCATATCTTCCTCCATGTATTCAGATGAGAGAGACAATGGATCAAGATCGTCCATCTGAAACTGACTAGTCTCGGAGAGGCCATCATTGAGGCATGGAGACATTGTTGTGGAGGGGACCAAGGTTCTTTCCATGGATGCTGATAACATATGGCCAATGGAAGCAGCCCTAGTTGCAACTTTGTTTAACAGTTTTGATGTAGAACTCGATCTCTTAAAACAAGTTTTCTTGGAGCTCAATGAACCATAGTTTCTCGGTGTCTCGTCACTGTTGCTTATCTCCAGTATATTGCACGAGCTTGAAGAGAGAGGAAGTGACTTTGGAGACATCGAACCGGAGTGTGATTGCTCGTCCACGTTACTCTGGTTTGAATCATCAGAAGTTTTGGGCGTGGCCGGTTCAGGGTTAGAGGCAAGTGGCTTGTGGGTCAAGGGATCGATACCCTGGTCGATCAGACGTTTTTTGAGATGTGTGTTCCAGTAGTTCTTGATCTCGTTGTCTGTCCTTTTGGGCAAATGTCTTGCTATGACCGACCACCTAGTACGTACAAACAAACGAAAAGAAAAATATTTAACAACACTAAATTGATTATGCGTTATAACTTATTAGAATATTATCCCATGTTTCATTACAAGTATTGTTTTAATATCATTTAGAGAAATTAAGAAACATATAATAAATTGGCCTTCTATTACTATAGCTATAAGTTGGTGATTGGTTTGAGATTTTTATGTCAAAATAATATATAATGAAATTTTAGAATGACATTTACTTTAAAAAAGTAAACTAATGTTGTTAAAATAGCAGAAATAATGTAAAAACAAAGTATATTACTTGTTGCCACGAGAAGCGTGAAGCATGATTATGATCTGCTCCTCCTCGTAGCTAAACTCTCCTCTCTTGATGTCGGGTTTTAAATAGTTAGCCCATCGCAATCTACAACTTTTTCCACATCGTTTTAGTCCTAAACACCATAGCCATACATACAAACATCAAGAGTTAGGTACCATACAAAACTATATATTATGCATGCACGTGTCTATATAATTAATATACCAGCTTTTTGGGGAATGTCACGCCAGCCTCCTTCGCCATGTTCATGAATGTAAGAGATGAGTTTCTTGTCTTCTTCCGTGGTCCATGCTCCTTTCTTCAGCCCTTCTCCCACACAACATGGCTTTCTTGACATCTTTTCTTCTTCTTTTTTTGCTCTCTCTGATATGAATATGATATGCGCCTATAAGTTTACCTACAACCTTGAAGGATAAAGGGGAAAAAACAAGAAATGTCGTCTGATTTAAGGCAAGAGATCAATAGATCTCTTCAGAAGAACTCTGATGCACTTGAATATGAAACTAACTGAGAAACACTGGTAGATCGTTGAGTGATAATGTGTTTTCATTTGAAGGAACATTTTAAAGATGGTTTGAATATAAAAGATCTAAGACATTTCTAGCTACTTCTTTGTGATGAATAAATTATATGTGTATATGAGCACATATATAAGCCCCGCATAAGCACTATGGTGCATTAACTTTACTCGTGTCAATATACTTTAAAAAGTCACGTAGAATAAATAAATTTAAATAAAATTAATTCTTTAAAAGTTTAGTGACTATATCTTTGTTTTTTTTGAGGTACTGAAACTGTTCAAATGGTTTGAGAGAGACAAATGAAATAATGTTATGCGAGTAGATAGTAATAATACAGTGCCGACCACAAAAAGACGAATGACAAATATATGGCTATCTTATCGTTTCAAATTATAATGCAAAATATAAAAGGTATATTTAATAAAAAGTATATTTTATGGTAAATTCATAATTATATTTCTCCCTTCCTCTTTCTGCTTCAATTTTGTTGTTTACACTTTTCATCTCTCTGACATACTTCTTTTTTTAACTATTCTTGTTTTCATCCATAGTGCAAGAATCCTCTTGCACAAAATAAAAAAAGTTTAGGAATCCTTTTAAATTGTTTTAATAGTTAGGCTTGAGATTCCAAAGATATCACGACGAACTAAGGGCATGTCCATTCTTACTATTTTTTGTATGATTTTCTTTAAATAAAAATAAAAATAAATCAATCGTATATCGTCACGTGTTAGTGGGGATCCACAAAACAGTGCAAAAACCGATTTTTAATTAAAAGTTTTTAGAAATTGGTTCTCACTTTTTTGGATTAAAATCCCTCTAAAAACTCTTTAATGGAAGTGGTCTAACATATCTATGGTTTTGTTTTGAGACGTTCAAATCTGATGCAGTGATGTGGATGCATCTTCAGATTACTTACTCCCTGGTGCTTTCTCGCGGTGGTTCTCAGCTGACGATGAAGACAATGAAGATACACAAATGCAATGATGTTGTATCTTCAACCAAATTGACCTGTATAGATGTTGACGATGACACACTGGTTGGGCTAATCTCACACGTGTTACCATGTATTAGCTTGAAATGTGTTAAGAGATTTTGGTGATTGGGAGATCGCATATAATATATTTTCATATAGTTATCAGAAAGTTAGTATTTGTGTATAAGGAATTGTTTAATCAACCGACATAGAGGCAGCATGGCTTCAGTTAGAAAATATGAGGTTGGACTACACATTGGTACCAGTTTTCTGGGAAATTATTTGAACTTCGGTCCACACACAGTTATAAGAAAAGAGTAATTTATCCCAGAATTAACATCACGTGTTGTTTTCAGCATCAGTCCTATTTGTTTGCCACTTTAGATGTAACACTAAAGACTACTCATAATTCAAATAAAGTCATTTTGCTTAATTATTAATGTACGTTTCTTCACATCTCATATATCTTACTTGGCCTTCTCTATAGTTTTTTTTTCGTTTCTAAATATCTGTTAATTATGCCTCTTCAGAACTTGCGGAGTTAACTAAAAATAGTAACTAACCCCCACAGAAACATACCACACCATTTGTATGGTATTGGATAATATTTTACTTTGGACTGAAATCTTTTATTTTTATAACATTTAGTCACATGAGAAGTATTTTATATTAATTTTATAATGTACAAATTATTAGTCCAAAATCGTTATTTCATTTATTTGTGGCAATCTTTTCAAAACTGATTAGATACTAAAATTTTGGAAATCATCTAAGAGTCACAACAAAAAATGAGGAATTGAATCACTTAGACTGAATCACAAAAAAAAAGTGATAGTATTTTAAATTACTTATTTATAAATGATATAAATGAATATAGTTTTAAATCATTTATAATAATTGATGTTGTTTACTAATGAACTTAAAATCGCTTCAATGAAATGATATAATTACAATAAATCTGTATCACTTTTAAGAAAACTGACAATGTTATATAAACAACTGATACATTTATTATTTTGGTTAATAGCAATTATTAAAATGATACATGAATTACATTAAAAAAAAATTGATGGAACCAAAATTATATTATATGACTATATTTTTAATATCATTTCAATAAATGATGTATTTTATCTTAATTTGTATCCAAAAATATTCTATCTAATAAAAGTAATTTATATAAATAAAATAATTAAACTAATAATATATATATATATATATATATTATATACTTCAATTAATATATGTTACAATCTCCCTCCCCCCTCCCCCAGAAAAAGGAACCACTACTACAAGTAAAAAACAAACGTAGCCACTTAACCAAAAATAGCATGAATTTAGAAAACAAATGTAGCCACTCAACTTAAATAGCATGAATTTAAGAAGAATAAAAAGATCACGAGTATATTCTTGTGGCTTTCTATTTTTGTGGTTTTAATTTAATAAGAGAGATATAATAGTATCATTTACAATAGTTGATATAAAGATTTAGTATTCTTACACCATTAATTAATGAAATGATGCAAATTATTTACATTACTATTTACAGAGTTATTTATTTAAGTGATGAAAAATTTACATTATATATAACTAATACAAAATATAAAATAAATTATCCTAAATAACTTTTTTGTAGTGAGCACAATATTATAGTTAAGAAATGAGAAATTCACCAACGTAAATAAAAAGCGTATAAATATTTTTTTGTTGGCTTGTTTGTTGCTTATACGTTGTTACTTTCATGATTAGTATAAGTGCAACTTGAAAATTAATTTTTTGGGTTATAATGCAAGTTGAAATTTGAAAATTGTGTGGCATGATTGATACAGATATAACATGAACGCAATGAAGAGCCGATCTTAATTTGCGCTTCTTATATGTTAATCAAAATACAAAAACTACATATATCATCATCATGCATATATAATATAATTAAGATTAGTATCAGCTTGCATGGCAGTAGGAATCTGAATTAGTAATGCATCTACAACTATTCAGTGAATATTTAAGTTAACATCATATTTTACAAAAGTACACTTGAATTTCAAGGATCTCTCTAAAGGTACTATTTAGAGCAAAAACATGTCTAATCCATAATCTTTTTATAATGAACTAGAGCTTTTGGCCGCGCTACGCGCGGATAATCTCTTGAACAAAATTTCAATCATATTGTTTATATATATAATTAAACTTATAATTAAAAATAGAAAAAAATAGCATGTTAAATTAAATATAAAAAAATAACGATTGACGAAATGATTGTAGTTAATGCAAGTAAGAATTTCAAAAGTAATACAAATAATGAACAATTTTTTTTACAAAATATAAATTTTCTAGTTTTTTAACAGAATCGTCATTTTATTTTTGGTATAAATAGCTTACATAATAATTACTATAATATTTTAATCTGTAGTTTTATATTTTCTATCTTCAAAATGTTGGTAGAAAATAATCACTATCAAAATCTGTAAATTTAAGTATATAAAATGAATTGAATTTTATTTAAATTTAATATACACAAAGGCTTCTAGATATAAAATGAAATTTGATTTTCTACGTGCGGCTAGTCCCTTAAACAAAATTTTCAATCATATTGTTTTTATATATAATATATTGTATAATTAAACTTATAATTAGAAATAGAAGAAATAGAATGTTAAATTAAATAGAAAAAGATAACCATTGTCAAAATCATTGTAATTAATGCAAGTAAGAATTTCAAAAGTAAAACTAATAATGAACCTTTTTTTTACAAAATATAGGTTTTTTAGTTTTTTAACAGAACCCTCATTTTATGTTTGGTATAAATAGCTTACATAATAATTACTGTAATATTTTAATCTGTAGTTTTATATTTTCTATCTTCAAAATGTTGGTAGAAAATAATCACTATCAAAATCTGAAAATTAAGTATATAAAACGAATTGACTTTTATTTAAATTTAAAATGATATTATATAAATTTAAGATTGTATATATTTTGTTGTTATGAATAATATTTATTTATTTTAGCTATTAATAAACCGGATGATATTAATTTATCTTTTTCATCAATGTTTTGAATACTAAACCGAAGATTAACTTGACATTGCAGTTAGGTCAATGGTCATACTGGTCCAACTGGATTGTAAATTTAATTTAATTTTAAGTTAAGTATCTGTGTATATATATATAACTATAAAGTTATATTTATAAGATTTTTTTTATCATTGTTTGAAGCTAAAATGATATGGAAATAAAATGAAAACTCCAAAAATAATATAAAATATAATGAAAATAAGGAATATGCAGTTGTATTATATAAGGAATTGTGTCTAATACCTGTTTTTTTTAAAGCTTGTTGACGATATTAGCGATGGTGTTTGTCAGTCAACTCTGCTGGGTAATCTCCAGAATCTTGAGTCTTGGCTGAAAAGCGGTTTGTGCAAGTATAAGCAACATTTGCCAATGCTTGGCTTTAACTTTTATTTATTGGCATTCCGTATTATATTATAACCAGAAACTGGCATATCTTCTAAGTTGAAAAAGGTAGGACATGTTCATTAATAATTTTGGCCTCAAATTGGTAAATTTCAGATTTTATTTTTCTTTCTTCTCTGGAATTAATGTACAGAGAGTATTTGATAATTGTAGTATAATTACCTATGTCTATGATTTTGTTAATCAATATTTTGCTGCAATTCACAGAAAGATTAATCTCCAAAACTAATCATAAACTCAAGAAAATATCTGACTGTTACAGAATCATACAACCCCAAGATCCTTCACATGATAGAAGGTAAGACACAGTTGGAATATGAAAAAGATCGACTACATTTCATAATATTAATAGTATTCCTCTCAACATGAAGACAATATGGCCAACATGAACATAGCAGCAGGTTGAGTTTCAGAGCCATATTTTAATCAGGTAGTCACCAGCCTCTTACAACCATATTTTATTGCTCAGAAGTATTGGTTTGTCACAGATAAGATTAAACGTTAGGTGGTCTTCTTGATTGTAACACCACCAAATACCTACAATGTAAAGTAAAAAGTAGCACTGATTCATTAAAAATAACAGGGTTGGAACAGAAAAGACAAAAGATTTTAACCAAGAAAAGATTCATCAGAATCAGTCATGTTACCTTCTTCCCTCGAATGACAGCATTTAGCTCTCATTGATTACCATGTGCTTTGTGCCACCGATGCACAATCCCGTTGGAGAAAGCGTATAAGACTGACATAGGATCCTTCTAATATTGGTGCACAAACACCAAGTGGTTGTAGTATCAAATTCTTTTGGAAGCTTCAGAGTTCTATCATGGCTTACAAAATGTAAACACAAGTATTCATGCTTTGGTGTTTGCTTAACACGGAGTAAGTGTTTAAACTATGCAATCTGAAACAAAGAAAAACAGAAGAAAGTGGTCAATATTAGGAACAATGATTGATAAGCATCTGTTTCTCTAGAAAAAGAAATAAAAATATGTGCAACTCTTAAGAGATAAGGTGATGGACGTAATAATAAACTCACGGTGGCGTTAGCAAATCAAGTAATGAAAACAGCTTTGTGTATAGCGTTTGAAACCTTACAAATAATCCACCAATCAGCCTCGTTAGCTTTTAGCTGGAGAATGTTTGCCTCTGCATGCTCCAACCTCGAAATTCTCTCTAGGTCTGCCTCTCTGCTTTCTTCTGGCCCTTAATAGCAAGCTTCAGTAACATGGTAAAGAGAACGTTTAGACTAATCAGAATAATATTCATTCATAAATAAACAAAATACCATAAACCTTACCATTATTAATTGAATTTTGATAACATTAATATTAAGATGTTGATTCTGCTAAATCACAATAGTGTAGTACCTTGTTGATCTTTGCCTCTGCGTGATATCCTATTAACAAAATCGAGCGCTTTAATCAAAGATTCCCGATCCCAGTTTTACCAAAGAAGGGATTCTGAAATCAACTTTCTTTTATGATTGGCTTGAGAATCTGTAACCAAATGCGTTGATTAATGATACATATCCGCACTTGCCACTGATGAAAGCTGAGGATTACCCAATGTTGTGTTCAGTTCACCACCGCACAGAGAGATCAAGCTTCTGAGAAGGTAGATTGGAGAGTTTCTGCTAAGTCTTTTGGATATGTTAGATTTCCACAGTTGATTCATCTCTGTAAGGAAATAAATTAGAATGTTCTCAGATCCCCAAATCAAAAGAAAGCACATTGCAGATGTTTTGATCCGTGAAAATTAGACAGATAACAAAGATTTAAAAGAGGTAATAAAAGCAAAATAGATTGATGTGCTTTGCATAGACTTATGTAATACGATTGGCAAAAAAAGAAGAACTTACTTGTGTAGAGATCCTTTCTCAGATTTGTCTACAAAGAAAATACCCGGACCCTTGTCTCATTCTTAATTTAGCAGCTTCTATTGTCCTCTTGCTCTTCTCTCTCCCATGCTTCTTCGTCTTCTTTTTTTTCTGCGCTTCCCCTCTCTGCCTCAACATCTCCTAATCACCCTGTCTGTGTACAAAATGAACGACATTCATTAAAAATCATAGAATTCTTTGACAGCTTCACTACTGGAAACTGATATGTCGTAATCGAAATATAGGGTTTTTATAAAAAGTATTAATAAAGGGAGGTAACAGAAGATAGGATCACTTATCAAGATATGATTTGAAAGTGGATCATTGTAACTCTGCTCCAAAGACATGAAGATTTGCAGAAATCAATCGGCAACAACGATAGAAAAGTTGAAGAGACGAAATAATACCAACGGTCATGAGGAGGGTTGATACCTTTTCATCTAGCAAGAGGAGAGTGATTCTTAGAAATCCACCATTCTTCTTAATGTTATGCAAACCATGATAAAGTAGCAATAGCTTTAGAGAAAGATATGATCAACGGTTGGAAGATAAACCAGCGTCAGTTGAAGAGTTTCATGGACTTAGATTGGAGAATTTAAGAGAGTTATGTAGGATTGGAGAAACCGTAGGTTGCAGAAGAAGTTAAAAGAGTGACGGCTTCCAGGTTTTTTTTAGGTCAGTTTATTGAATAAGTATGCGGGATCCATTTAAATGAAGCATGAGTATGTCAATGAAATAGGCTTCTTGGGCCATTCTGATCAACATGCCCGCTCGTAAAAAATTAAGTCCAATATCTAAAATCACTTAACTATGTGGCAAAACGTTAAAACCTCATTGGACGATTATTTATGCCGACGTGGCATAGCTAAAAATGCTTTATATGCCCCTTTTAGTATAGTATAGATTAGTGATTAGCGTGTGAATAAGAACCAGGTTATGAAATGCGATTTGTAAATAGTGTATAAGTCCAAAGATCCATCATTCTAGAAAAAAAAAAACAAAGAGACCTGATAGATTGATGTTGGACCTAGATAAAGAGAGATTGAGACCCATAGGCGATAGTCGTGGAGCACTAGTGAATCCTAAAAGAATTAATAGAGAGAATAAAGTGAAGAAATGACGCAACGTGGAGCCAAACACTACAAGAAAACCTTATGAACTCCGATAAAAGTTTCCGAGAAAGAGAGTTCTCAGAAAATCTGTGACGATCGACCGAGAAAATAACGAGGACTTGCTAAATTCATCGGAAAGATGTAGGATTTTGCCGACAAAAAATAATTCTCGGAACCTTGCCGTTAAAGTTCTCGGAATGTTGTCGGATTGTACCGACATATATGATTTCTCATAAACTTATCGTTAAAGTTCTCGGATTATACCGACATATAAGATTCATAGGTACTTTGTCGGAGTTATTATCGGAAAATAGACAGTAATAATGTAAAGAGTATTCCGATGAGCTTTTATGAAAGTCGATGTTGAATTTTTTTGTGTTTGTATACAGATATATGTATTAAATTAAATACAGTTAATAATATATCTAATGCGTATATTATAATATCTCACTTTCTAATCCTCGTGTGTGGTCCAGTATCAATTGCATGCATTTTTATATATTGTAATAAATTTTAATTTAATATAATACAGATATCTGTTTTTATTCTGTGCTTATCTTCTCTCTCACTTACCTCCCTCAAAGAGCAGATCTGTTGAAATCTAAGAGCAGATCTTTGTTCTCCTTCCTTCTCCTCCTTTCCTCATTTATCATCTTTCATTCATTCATTTTTCTTCTCCTCTTTCCTTCTTTCCTTCCTCTCTTACTTTCTGTTTTTTTTTTCAGATCTGTGAATTTTTTTTGCTAAGATATGTGAATCTGTCAAAACACAACCCCCACTCAACTCTTTGCACGAACACCGCCACCGTCACAACTACACCTTCTTTCATCTTCACTGCCGCAACTCTTTCCACCGCCGGTGCTCACTCCACCTTCACACCCTTCACTTCATCATCACCGCCGCAAATCTTTCCACCGCCGGTGGTCACACAACTCTTTGCACGAACACCGCCACCGTCACCGTCACCGCCACAACTGAACTCTCACCGCCGTCGCAACTTGACCGACAGTAAATATAGTTTATTTTTTATTTTATTTTTGTTGTATTTTTTATAAACCTTTTATGGTTTATTTGTTTACATGTAATACACATTTAATAGTAATTCAATATTATTTGAGTTGTATTTATATTTAATTATTTATATTTTTTTTAATTTAAAACATTAAATTCTCGGAAAATTATCGGGAATGTATTTCTGGAAGTTCATCGGAGTGTTCCGTTATATTCTCGACAAAGAGTTCCGACAATATTAGTAATCGGAATGTACCGACATGTTTCCGAGAAACCGAGATTTCCGAGACCCAAACTCCGACTAAGATATGATTGTCGGAAAATAATAGGAAATGCTTGTTACCGAGAAACTTCCGACTAATATGGCCGTCGGAGATTAGGCATTATTCTTGTAGTGAAAGGAGAGACACGACTACGATATGCCCATTGACACTAATCATATGAAAGGTTCATGTGGATCTCCGACTCTTGTATTTTTAATTTAAATTATATTGTCCTTTTAAATAGATACTGTTTTCTAATACTTTGAAGTATATGAATCACATGCAAGGAGGTGAAGATGCAAAACCACATGACTAATAGTATGGGTTGAGAACCGTGTGAACCCTAGATACAAAGAGTTCAAAACTTTAATATATCTGCAAAACAACGCAAATACTATAACCGAGCACCAATGGCTATACCGAGTTTGAAGACGAAGCAGTATTGGAATATACGTTTTGTTATGCACACTCATCTTCCAAGCAACCATTTATTAGAAAAGAACGCAAGACTTCACGGTGCTATACTGATCAAGGAAGTTCAACAATCATTTCACAGCAAGTTTGCAAGTGTTAGAACGTATGCAACCTACATCGACCATCTCTGATTTGTGTAGTGTATGCCTCTTGGCATGGTTCGGCTTTATACAACACTTGTTATTATATAGTTTAATTAATTATTAAATAGATGGAATGAAATAGTTTATCAAGAAAAAAAGAAACTATAGCCGTTGTCGTTAACCTAAATATAGTACTATTTATTTGCTATCATTTAACCTAGTTTAGCCCTGAAAACGTAAAGGATATCCGGTCGCTTCTTATGTGGTCATAATTTGTTATCTTTATATTCCTCCTTTCATTACAAAAGCGTCCCAATAATTGGATTGTAACACTACTATTTGATTACACAGTTTATTTTCCTCGCACAAAAAAAAAAACGCAACTACAACAGAAACTCTTTTTAATAAAATAGCGGTGCAGACGAAGTGATTGTACTCTCGTGGACCCATTGTCTCTTTTTATTAATTTATTTGGTTTTGGCTGTTAACATTCGTCAAAAACAGTATGGTCGCGTGTTGTGATCGACATATAGTTCAGTTTGATTAACAGTCCTACTACATAAAAACAAATTAGCTTAACCCAGTTGGGCCAGCACATCAAACTTGGCCCATATGATTACTGAGCCTAATACTACTACTACTATAATGCAACCTCTATTTTTATTACATGGTCAATGTTTGAATGTTAGTGTTTGTGTGTGGATGATGTAATTAAGCTCAGTAATCAGCATGATTACAATCTCAGTTGATAGTCACCATCCCTACCACCGTCTAACATATGATTGAGTCGTAATAGTTTTTTTTACAACTTCAAAATTGTTACAAACTTTAAGATGTTATTATGTTGTGCGTTGATCGTAAAAATGTGAAGCCCATTCATCACACGGATCTAGTCTTGCACTGATAAGTGATACTAGAACGAAATCAGCCATTTGATATTAAACATTAAGTTTTTAATGTACTTTTATTATTTTTATCAGGGGTGGTTCTGGTTCACTTGTATTTAGATCACATTGGTACAATAAAAATGAAATTGCCGACGCACGCATAAATCTCAATAAATCTCCTTTTTTCGTACATTTTTATTTTGGGCCATGGATTTAATATTATCGTACTTTTGGTTCCCACAAGGTAAGTCTTAAGCCAAAATGTTCCATCTTTTCAATTGACTGCTAATGAGGTTGATAAAGTTTGAAATAAAAGTATTTGATAAAATTATATAGTATTGAGATATCGGTTACTAGAAAAACTGTTAATTTTTATCAAAAATGGAGAAAAAACAAGTATGCAAATCTTTGTTTTTTTTGATAAAATAGCGTGCCTACACAAAAACATATATTGTTTACGTGTTAGTCTCTAATTTGGGATGATCATACGTGACATATTAGCTACATACACAGATTTGGGATGAACACGATATGCTTTCACCACCACGATCATTGATGGTGAAATGATGATGTGGGCAGGCTTCTTGTAGAACCATGGCGATGTTGACTTGTTGAGTGGGGCAGTGGGACCTAAACATAGGTGTGACTCGGAGCCATTAAATAAAGTGAACTTAATGATCGGTGGCAACCGTCTAATTAAAGGAACTTAGAGACAAGCTTACACCTAACCACCTAACAAAACATTAATCGTGATTGTCGACTGTCGAGTTTCATCAATCTTTCATTTTTAATCTTTACTCCTAAACACAATCATACTTATTCACAAACTACGGATTTATTGGGTCTTACGCAAACTTAATAAAACAAAATTTATGTTGAATCAACCATGTGAATCCATAGAGATTGTTATTCCATAAACCAAATACTGGATATCATAAATTTATCCCTTGGTTATTAACTAATACAGTATTCGTGTTTTCTCAATACTATCCTCGTTAATATTGGAAGAACGTATATAGAAGAAATGATAAATTACTTTTGGAATCATTAATAGTAGAAACTAGATACTATAACTCTAAACTTGCCGGACAAAACTAGCAATCAAAGATGTAAGATGTAACCCACGCACTTCAACCACCATCACTAGTCAAACCCAACATTTATCATCACTACTTTCAACGTTTGTTTTCTTGAGAGGATCAGAATTAATTACCTTGGAAGAAGTCAAGAAAAAACCAACGTGCTATTTGAGACATCATTTTAATACTATTAGTAACTACAAATTTTTATGATGAATATTTGAAGATAAATTTACAAAAAAAATTGTGAGCAAAATAGTTTTCAAAGAAAAGAATAATTAAAATAAAAATTATTAAAGAGTGTAAATATATATTTATATCATTTGGGTTAATTAATTTAGATTTAAGGTTTCAAGTTATGGAGTAGAGTTTTAAAGATGAGATTTAAAATTAAAAAAAAAATATTTTAAAAAATAAAAATATTATTTTAAAAAAATAAAAATATCTATTTTTATTATTTTTTTAAGATCTATTTTGGTGATAAAATTTCAAAAATGTATATATAAAAGATTTGCCTAATTTTTATCACTATAAGTTATAACTGACACTCAAGAGTGTGACTTCTTTCTTTTTTAACCAAAGGTTTTAGATGGCCATGTGAAAAGAAAATTCAGTTGGAAAAATAACGTATGGGTTATATAAAACATCAACCCGAAGTAGTATAAAATGGCGTATATAAGGTGAATACAATTGGTAATTATTTGGCCATAATTGGTGGAGAATACGTCCAATAAATTGAGGAAAAAACCAAAGAAATAAAAAAGTCAAACATTGATACCAAGGAAATAAATAATACTCCATATACTATTCTAGATCTGTCCTCTGCACTTATAAATATCAACTTCAGTCTCCCATCACCATCAATCACTCTTTTTACTGCTTTCATCTGCCAGCCCAGAGTTTTCATGTCCTTCCTCATAAATGTGAGATATCAAACAAAGTCCCACATTGGAAGTTTAAACAAGAAGTGTCTAATATATAAAGAGAAGTCCAACTCTAATAGTTCGAGGCCTTTTGGGAAGGAAACCAAAAGTAAATCCATGCGGGCCAGCCTCTTAGGCCCAAAGTGGACAATATCGTACTAATAAGATAATAAAGAGTTGGACATGGGCCTATCACGATCCCAACAATTGGTATCAGAGCGGTATGACAAAGATCTGCAAGAAGACCAAAATACCCTTCAAGTTGGAATGATACCCTTCAAGTCGGAAGAGGAGGTCTGTGGCAGTAACTAGTCAGAAGATCATGGACCTGTAATGTTGTGGGAGAAAAAAACATTCTCAAAGGAAACCCTACGATTACTGGTACAAGATGGTGCCAAGATGATTCGCCGAATGAAAAACACACGAGATGAGTGTGGTCCTTAGTTTGAGGGGGAGAATGTGAGATATCAAACAAAGTCCCACATTGGAAGTTTAGACAAGAAGTGTCTAATATATAAAGAGAAGTCCAACTCTAATAGTACGAGGCCTTTTGGGAAGGAAACCAAAAGTAAATTCATGCGGGTCAGCCTTTTAGGCCCAAAGTGGACAATATCGTACTAATAAAATAAGATAGAGTTGGACATGGGCCTATCACGATCCCAACAATAAATACTTCCTCCAATCTATTCTAAAAGTCTAATCATTCATCTCTCCCTAGAGAAGAAGAAGAAGCAAAAACATTCAAGAGATGAGAAAAGACCATCTCTTAACATTGTTACTGGTAGTATCTGTATCAGCATTGTTATTACTGATACTAATCTTCTTATTCAGAAGAAAACAATCTTCGACCGAACCAGACCAATACGACGTCGAGTCACTCGACCATACCAAACAGACCTCCTCCTCAAAAACAGAGGAGCTCGTGACGTTTCACGGAGGAGAAGATCTAACGATCTGTGATATACTCGATGCTCCGGGAGAAGTCATCGGGAAATCAAGCTACGGGACTCTGTATAAAGCCTCGTTGCAACGTAGCGGTAAAGTTAGAGTTCTCAGGTTTCTCCGACCGGTTTGTACGGTGAGATGTGATGCTAAGGAGTTTAATGACGTCATCAAGACTCTTGGGTTTGTTCGACATGAGAACTTGGTTCCTCTGTTAGGGTTCTATGGTGGAAACAGAGGAGAGAAGCTTATGGTTCATCCTTTCTTCTCTTCCGGGAATCTTTCAGACTTCATCAGAAGTAAGCACTCTTTTTTTCTTTTTTTTTTATTAAACTATTTTCTCGAATAAATACATGAAAGTCTATTTCTTTTCATAAAGTATCAAACTTTTGGTTTAATGAAAACAAAAGTATCAAACTTTTGTTTTAATGAAAACAAAAGTATCATACTTTTTATTTTTCTCCGACAGTAATTAAAGATTTTAACTTTAAAAGATTCTTGTTTTTGTTTTTTGGTTTTTTAATTAATTAAACAGAATTATGGGATTATATTTTCCCGGAAAAAAATGGTTATAAACTTCTAAACTCATGAAAAGATTGACCACAATTTGCAGTTTTCATAACATTTTACCTACAACATGTAGAATATACACATATTCATATAAATATAAAAGAAAAAGAATGTGTTATCATACACAACTGGAATTATATACACATTAGCTGGATCATTTAATTCAATGTTTCAATTATTTATTTAATTTTTTAATAAAACACAACTCATTGTCTATATCTTTGTCCTTTGTTGTCGGTACTACTTTTGTTTAGCTTTCTTTCACTTACACTTCATTAGTTTAGTTCAGTAAGAACATTACAAAACTTGTAAAAGTCTTTGAATCTCAAGAACATTACATACTTTTTGTTGCTAGGTGGAGGTGAAGAATCTATAAAATGGAGCAACATATTAAGCATCACAATTGGAATATCCAAAGCTCTTGATTATCTTCACACAGGAATGCAGAAACAAATCGTCCACGGCAATCTAAAATCCAAGAACGTTCTTCTAAACTCGAGTTTCGAGCCTCGAATCTCTGATTTTGGTTTGCATCTGCTCTTAAACCAAACAGCAGGACAAGAGATTCTTGATGTCTCTGCAGCTGAGGGATACAAAGCACCTGAGTTGGTAAAGATGAAAGAAGTGAGCAAAGAGAGTGATGTGTATAGTCTCGGTGTGATCATGCTTGAGCTAGTCTCTGGTAAAGAAGCTATAAACAAGAATCCAACAGGCGATGATGAGTTCTATCTTGCTGATTTCATGAGGAATGCTGTTCTTGATCATAAGCTGTACCGTCCTAAGATTCTCCCTAGTAATGGTGGTGGTCTGAGTGAAGAATGTTTACTAAAGTATTTTCAGCTTGCTTTGTCTTGTTGCTCTCCTTCGCCTTCTCTTAGACCAAACATGAAGCAGGTCTTGAGGAAACTCCAAGACATCTAGTTCTAGACGTTAGCAAGAGACTCAATAAACTGAAAAGATCTTCGGAATCCATAGAAGTTATCACCATCATCATCATCATCATCATCTAGCAATGGCTCAAAGCTGCAAAGTTTCTTGAAAGTCTTGTTGATGAAGTAGTACTTTACAGCCTTGTTTGGAATGTGAAGCACGATGTATGACTCCACATCTGTCACTCCCTTTACAAAACCAATGACAGAGAACGAATAGATCCGCCTATCAGTGTTATACTCGGTTCTGATAATCTCTGGAAAAGCTGCTGCAAGAGTCTCTAAGTCAACATGATACTTCAAAGACCAGCTTGAGCCGTTTCTGTCCATCTTGTAAACTGGTAAGTCTGAAGAACTCAGATCATTAACCTCGATGAAGTATAGATTTCCCCTGGATTCATCCATAAATCTCAAGGTCCCGACATCAGGTGGGTCCTCGTCGTCTTGGTGGTCAAGATTAGGTAGCTGAAAAATCTTGATTTCCTCTCTATTGACATCAAAAGAGAGGCAATCTTTTGAGTATGGACCAAACCAGTGAACTGAACCGTTCGAGAAGACGGTGTTATCGAGCTCGGTAACTGTTGGAGGAAGAGTGAAAGGAGGAACTGAAACAAGTCTTCTCCAAGGTCCTTCATTGGAGGAATAAACCTCTATATGGTAAAGATCAGAGGAAACAGAGTAAACAGAGGAAACAGAGGAGGTGCTTGTTTTTCTGAGGCAAAAGACTTTATAGTGAGGAGATTTAGAAGGATCGAAAGCTAGAGAGATCGCGAAGTGGTCGATGATCTTAGGGAGAAGAGTCTTCTGCTTCGTTGTGGGATTATAAACGTAGTAGTTTCTGTTGAAGTGGTTAGGATCACAAGTGCATTTGCATAGGAGAAGACCGTTGGTTGATTGCATTAAGATCATCTGAGATGGATGATCTACAAACCGAAGGGTTGATGATGAGGAAAGCCGCTCGTTGACTTGATCATCATCATCGAGAGAGACGAATCTGTGTTCAATGTCTCTTGTTCCTTGTAAGTAAAGGCCAGAGATTGGGAGGGGATGTTTTGAACTGATGATGCGGTTGGAGAAGCCAGGGTTTGTGATGAGAGAGCGCCAGCGTTTTGATACGCGTTTGCATATGATGAGTGTTTTGATTGGGAGAAGTGAGAGGATTTGGAGCAAGACATCGTCGAGATCTGCCACGATGTTGGCTGATGAAGAAGAGAAACCACAGTTTCTACGGATTCTTGGAGCTTTTGTTCTTGTTCTTGAACAAGAAGACATCTCTAAGAGTGGTTTTGGTGTTAGGGTTTATAGGAATGAAGAGGAGAAGAGATTCTGATGTTGGTTTTATAAAGTGAGTTAAAGGATGTGATGTGTTCTGTCTTTAAGAAGATTGTGGAGGAAGCTTTTGTAAAGTTTTGCTTTCTTATGTAAGCTTTGAGTTTCATTAACTTTTGACTATTCAAACATAGATGTTCATGTTCTGTTTTTTTTTGCGCTTTCTGTTGTTTTTCCGAAGAAAAAAAGAGTGGTAAACTGTCAATAACAGAAATTACCAAACGCTTTAATATTATTACAGGTTTCTTAAACTAAATTTTTTAGAAAAAATTAAGAAACTGTTTATTTTTAAAAAAAAATTAAAATATAATTTTTAAGACTATGTATTTCTTAAAATTATAAAATAAAAAACTGTTTCATAGAAACAATTTTTTAATTTTTTTAAAAAAATCATTTTTAGAAACATTCATTAATTATGCCCTAACCAGTGAAACGTGCTATTACAATTAACACGAACGGTGTGGTGTTCGTATAAGAGTATCACCGTCATTTCACAACAAACGCGTTGAAAAATGGGCCAATAACGCTCGTATTGGCCCGTTTTCTAGACTTGAAAGCCATACTCGGAAGCTACGCCCACCCAATATGAACCCGACCCGGGAAAACCTCCTCGCTTCTAATTTCGATTTTAAAAATGGGCCAATAAGGCCCGTATTGTCGTTCTCTGGCCTCACCACAAGACGAGACGTTGAAGGATTTTTTTTGCTACCGTACACCTCAACAATCTTCCTGTTACACGGATATGGACTGTATCATGATCTATCACAATGCGAGTTAAAACTAATCTATTTGGGGCATCACGGGTTAAAGAAAGTTAAAACTAAAAGGCAGAAAGATTATCAGCAAATTAATAGTTCACTTTTATTTTGCATTCATACAAGTTTATCCATACATAATTTATATGTCCTATAAGTTGTAGAAGTCTAAGTTATATATCTAATCGGAAATAAATTGAAAAACAAAACAACCAAAACACATTGAATATTCAAATTAAACTCTATCTAAGGTCAAACTTAACCAAACTCCAAAAATGACCATACCAACTAAGTTTATTTAGCCATCCAACTAGCATAAAACGAACTTACTCTGTTTACAAAAATTACATATTTATAAAAAAATCTAAAAAATACATTTTTCATATTTCCAATACATGTTTTATCAACTAATAATGACTAAATACAAATTTTAAAAAATGTAATTTCATTTATTAAAATTTTATTAGTTTTAAATTTATGAAAAAAGTAATCACAAAAAATTATAAATTTATGTGTAAAAAAATTAAAATATGCATTATAATGAAATAGAAAGAGTACTTTGGAAAATTAATTCCAACAAAGCAAAAGAAAAGAGGCAAAAAGTGTGACAACCCAACAAAAAGAACAAACGAAAAGAAAACGCATTGACGTAACGTAGCGCTCAACGTTCATCACATGCATCATTTCGTGTGGGATAAGCATGTACCGTGCACGCACGTAGACCACACCACTTTCTATACATATGAATCCCACCTTCTTCATAAATTCCCACATTAACCATCGGGACCAAAAGAACCAGCTTCCCTCTCTTCTAGTCATTCAAAGATAGTGAGAAAAAATGGGGTTACTCAGGAAGAAAAAACACGAGAAACGAGCAAAGCCGACGTTTAAGGGTTTCATAACGGCGATTTTAGCTACACATGCTGCAATATTCCTCTTGTTGCTCGCCGGTTTATCCCTCGCTGGCTCAGCCGTGGCACTTATCGCCACTATGCCGCTATTCGTCGTATTCAGTCCGGTTCTCGTACCAGCCGGTGTTACCGCTGGTTTGCTAGCTACCGGTTTAGCCACCTCCGGTGGCTTCGGTGCGACGGCTCTCACCATCATCTCGAGGCTCTACAAGTATTTAACACTTAACAAAAGACAATCATGTTACATTGTTTCTTACAAAATTACTTCTACTTATTTTATCAAACTACATTCGTATTAAGACTATTTTACTTTTAGTCTTTAATCTATGATTACAAATAAGATTATAGCTATTGATTACAAAATTTAATGATTTTTATTAAAAACTTCAATTACTTGACAGTAAAATTATTTTTAATAAAGTGATATTTCATTTACAATTGATTTTTAAGTAATAGTATAAATTCATTTTTTAAAAAACTGTCAAAAGAGCTACGTGGTCTAGTGAAGAGTTAAGCTATTTCCTGCCAAAGATGTACAAGCATAGAAATTATTATTTTTCAAAACTGTTTTTCTTATTATATCCGCCTCATAACTGAATATGTGTCATTTATCATTCAGTTTTAAACATTTAAAAAGTGTTAGTAAGAATAAAATTTATAGAGAGTTTGTTCATTTCAAAAGTTGAAAAATTTGTTGAATCCAGAAAGAATTGAAGAGAATTTTGTATATTATGAAAATTTAGAAAAATAAATTAATATAATAATTTTAAAAATCTATGAGTGTATTGTTAAAAATTTTGTTATATGAATTAAATGGTTAAAAATACAATTTGTTTGGTAACTCTAATTTTATAGAATCGTTAAAATTTAATTTTTTTGAATAATAATTAATTTTATAGAAAATCACCCTAGTAACACTAAAATTTAGTAAGATTCTCTAAATTAATAACACTAGATTCTTTAAATTTTTAAGATTATTATAAATTATCTCAATTATAAATGTAACTTCTATTAACATTTCTTTAAACAAACAAAAACTTGAATTATTTGGATGAATCTAATTTTTGGCTGAGTTTGATAAATTCGCCACGGTTAGTCGAGCGCTGAGCGTTCCACCACTGTTTAATGGGTCCTCTTAACCGAGTTTTTGAATATGACGTACAACGTTACAAAAAATCATAGCTTTGCTTGGTAGTGAATAGTTTTGAACCGTAACTATTAAGAACTGATACCACAATATATTTTTGATAACCAGACTTAACTCAATTATGTGTAAGAATTAACGGTTAAGGAGCTGCCAAAAGCTCCGGGTTTAACGATACTTGCATGTTTTATATGACTCCCAAATTTTGTAGGCTATATAAAAACAGAAACTCAAATATTTATATAGCATGTAAGCCAATTTTAACAAGATACATAATTTGTGGTTTGGACCAAATTAAAAGTCCAATCAGTAAAATATATATTAAACTAAAAATCAAATAAGAATTTATTGACCAACGTGTTTCAAACTTTTTTGACAAATGTATTTTTAAGTTTTATGTTTTTTTTACTTAAGGTGCAAACACAGTTTTGTGATAGTCTCAATAACTTATGTTTTATTGTAGTTTAATATTTTATATATTTAAATAAATTTTATATTTTTATGATAAAAAATAATGGTTCTTAATTTTTATTTTGTTTCAGGGGTTCTCGCGACCGTGAGTTGCACTGATTAAATGAAAGGAAGCCGTGGGCATAGACAAATGATGATATGAAAAATTGATAAACAGTTATTATAATTTCACAAATTAAAACCAACTCTGTTTAGTAATAATTATTACGTGGGGATGGAACTAAAGTTTTCAAATAGCATCTTATTAAATGTATGTCGTGGTACACAATAATGACAAATGTATGCATTTTTATTAGCTACTGCTATACTTTACTTTCCACAACTATACAAGTATTGTGTATGATATCTAATCGTGTAGCATTCTGAAACGAAATAAAAATGTCATTGATTTTTACCTTTAGATCAATATTTTGAGATTTAGCGCAATGAAGGTATCCAACATATCAACTTTATCATTCAAGTTCTTGTTTTTTACCAAGCTATCAAATGAGACTATTTAAAAGCCTCAAAGGAACCATTAGAAATTACAAGTAAATTTGGGTGTGGCCTAATACAACATCTTAGCTGATCAAACAAGCTTGCTCGTTCTCTTACGGCCGTTGAAATTGTTGTTTTGGAAGAAGCAGATGCCCAGTGAGACGACACCCAAAGATGACGTTCAGAGTGTTTTGCTACCGTACGCCTCAATATATAATCTTCCTGTTGATCGCGCAGCCATGGCATTGACCACTACTATGCCGCTAGTTTGTTGGTTACGGGTTTAGCAGCCTCCTCCACTTGTGTAACGCGTATCGAAATATGTATAACTAACACAAATAGTTGTGTTGAGGATCAACAATATCTGAAAGAACCAGGGCTGCAAATTGTAGCCTACAATCATAAAAAAAAGGTTAGAATAGCTAAATAATATTATTAACATTCTTTTTCAAATTAGTCTACTAACTGACATAACTTTATTTTCAAATTAAAATTATCAAACATCTCTTTTATAGGCGAATATGTTTGGGATAAGAATTTAGTACTTGTACAAATAGTTTATATTTATGTTGTAATATTCTTTTTGTTGTAAAAAGTAAATATATAGTTGCGGACTACTTTAGAAGCCCTATCTAAGGACATGATTAATACAGTTTTCTTAAGTTAAGTTTTTACGGAAAATTAAGAAATTATTTTTATGTTTTCTTAAAAAAATTAAGAAATTGTGTCTTATTTAAGGGTTTTACGAACCAGTTTTTTAATTTTTTTAAAGAAAATTTAGAAACAATTTCTTAATTTTTCTTAAAATTTCAATTTAAGAAATCTGAATTAATCTTAGCCTACTTTTTTCTTAGTTATTGGAAGATCTTGGACTTAATATGTAAGGTTCTTTAAGTTTTTTCGTTCGACTAGGACTCCAATTCTAATCTTCCAACCATAAAATATATCATTAAAACATCCCGCCACTATGAATTAGTATATGTATTTATTGTTTAATTAGGCAATAAAAGAAAACAAGGGAAAGGTCAAATAAACATGATCATATAACACACAAACGGATTAAAGCATATAACAAATGTGTCGTGACGTAACGCGTCTCCATTAAGTACTCACTTCGTTTTGCATGTAAGCATGAATGTGTACCGTACCGTGCACGTAGACTTCCACAAAGCTCTTCATAAAATCCCCTTCTCTTCCCACCAACAAACCACAACCATTCAATCACAAAATCTCCGCCCGGTTATCAAAAGATGTTTGAGATTATTCAGGCGGTTATCACCGCTGGGGCTGCATTAGGTCTCTTGGTACTCGCCGGTATAACCCTTGGCGGCTCAGCCGTGGGATTAGCCGTAACCACGCCGCTTTTTGTCATTTTCAGTCCGATTCTCGTGCCAGCAACTATAGCCACCACTTTGCTAGCTACTGGTTTCACGGCCTCCGGCTCCATCGGTGCCATGGCTATCACCATCTTCATGTGGCTCTTCAAGTAAACTAAACAAAAACTTCCTCACAATTTGGTTTATTTATAGCTAAATGAGGCGTTAAGCATATGCATCTACGTGGAAACTTATTTATATGCTTGGTTATAAATATAATTTATATCAACGAGTGTTAACGTACGTAGTTTCCTAGATGCACGTTACCATCCTAACATGTAGCATTTTAAAAGTAACTAATAAAACCAATCTTGATTAAATCTCGATAGCCAACATTAGACGTTAGTGGTAGTAGTAGTGATGGAAGCTTCGTTCGTGAGCGTATATGGTCATATATATATATATACATTGGTATAGTCTCAGCGACTATGGAACAGCTTCATTAAAAGTTGCCTGTTACGTTTGTTTCTGAATGTAAAAAATACTTTATTTTAATATTTAACTGTGTGCAGGAAAATAACGGGGAAGAACCCGCCAAAAATTCCAGGAGTGACCCCGAAAAATCCAACAACGGAAGGGGGAAAAAAGGAGGATAAGAAAAAGGAGAAAAAGGACGTGTAGGCCTTTCGTACTATGGGATATGATATATGGAGAAACTTGATGATACTTTAATTATTTTGGGTTTCTTTAAATAAAAACCAAAGTTTATCCATCGTCTCTTTAATTACATACTGATTATATGCGGGATGTTTCATATACTGGTTCTCTTGATGTATATCGTGTTAGGAATTTACAATAAATGTACTCGATTGTGTTGTATGTTTTAAAGAATGAAGTGATATCGTTGAGATTACCATATATGATTATTTGGGAGTTGTATTATTGAATCATTCGTCGAAGTTCGAACAAACCAAGCCCGCAGACAAACTGGCCAAGCATATGCTTGTTTCCTTCATAACGTATGAGGCTATATAGTCTATTTCTGACTCTCTTGGGATGTTAGTAATAGCGATTAGCGGATAAACCGAGAAACATGTCGTTTTTAATGAACTTTTAATTTGGAAAACGATAACACTATACTAACCAATCCACTTTTTAGTAATAAATGTATTCCTTCCGAAACCGGCCCGATCAACCAATATAACATATCAAAAAATGACAATAACATTGTGCACATTCAAAATTAGCTGAACACTGATATGACACATTTACTATTAGAAGTTCCAACACTAGGGGAATAGCGCAAACTTGAATCACATTCTTTTTCGAAACAATCCCAAAGCCATTCTGGTCAGTTTAGACATAGACTAAACTAGACTAGACCAGCATACACCTTCGTTCAGAGACGTTTTCTCTAGCTACGCTAACAAATATTTCCTTGAATTACTACGAAAAACTCTATTATGAAGTTAATGTTTTAGGCGATGGTATATATAGGCCATCTGGAAGCAGGACGGGGTGCATCTTCGACCATGCAGGCAACTCAAGATCTCACACGATAATTCAACTGTTGAAAACAATCGGAATTGCTCGACTCATTTTATTTATCTTATCACTCTAAAATATCGTTTTACGACTCCTGTTAGGCTTATAGGTGAAGTCAAGCACATGGTCAATATACATAACTATTCTATTAACAATATAAAAATAATAAGTTCATTCATTAGGAAACAAATATTATTAAACTTGATTTTGGGTTTTTGCTTGATTATGGGTTTATAATCTAAAATCTCTTATTGGACTAAACCCAAATTAAGCCCATATTCTAGAAGTTTTAATTTGATAAAATATCTAGAAAGTAAGGAGGTTGTGGTAGAAAAATCTAGATATTTTTTTAAAAAATCTAGATATTATGATAGAAAAATCTAGATATTATGATTAGGTTTGTAAGATATTTTGTACTTTTGGAGCCTATAAATAGCTCATTCCTCTCTCATTTGTAACATAAGAATTTGAATAATAATAAGAAGTTTTCTTTGAGAAAGAAAGAGTGTTCCACCCAAAGTTCTCTAAATCTCTTTGAGAGTTCTTCCACATTAATCTTCATACTTAGAAATTCTCTTGACTCTTTCGGGTTTCTCGGGTATTACGGTCTTGGGCTAGTGTTAAACACTATAAGGATTTTTTCTTTACATGGTATCAGAGCTATTCTAATCTTGTCCTTAATCAAGATCGATTTAAAGAGAGCTCGGGTTTATTCTAAGTATGGAATCAACGGGTCGTGTTGTTGGATTGGGAATGGAAATCTTAAACCAATCTAACTACCGGTTATGGAAGTCATGCATGGAGTCATACTTGGTGAGTGAGGACTTATGGGATGTCGTCGGTGGTAGTAGCACAACACCACCAAGGGGAAATGCTGCAACCGCGGAAGCGACAAAGGAGTGGACACGGAAGAATGCCAAGGCGGAGTTTGCTTTGAAGAGGTCCATATCTTCAAGCATATTTGAGCATGTCTCAAAGTGTACTTCTGCTAGTTCAATTTGGCAAGCATTAGATCAATTGTTCAACAAGAAGAATGAGGCCAGGCTACAACTATTGGAGAACGAGCTTGCAAATGCAAAGCAGGGAGAGTCTTCAATCTCAGATTTTTTCATTAAGGTGAAAAATCTATGCTCTGAGAATAATACTCTAAATCCAGAGGAGTCTATTTCTGAATCACAGTTAAAGCGGTATATTATTCGAGGTTTACGGCCCGAGTATACACCGTTTGTGACTTCAGTTCAAGGATGGGCTACACAACCTTCCTTGGAAGAGTTTGAAAATCTGCTAGCTTCGCAAGAGTCCCTAGCCATGCAAATGTCAGGAGTCAAAATCACGGATGACTCGGGAAGTGCATTTGTAGCCCGGAGACAACAAAACTTTAAGGTTAAAACGAGAGATGGTTGTCCAAGAAACAATGATGGACCTTCCATAGGAGATAAGAAAAAATTCAAGTGCTACCGGTGTGGAAAGCTTGGGCATTTCAAAAAGGATTGTCGAGTCAAGTTGAAGGAAACAAATATGGCGGAGAAAAGAAGTCATACTGAAGACGAAGAATGGGGGAAATGCTTCACGGTGGAAGCTGCACATCCAGGTACATCCACAACTAAAAATTTGGGAAATGATTGGATTGTGGATTCGGGTTGTAGCCATCATATTACCGGATATGAGAAGTTATTTTCTAGTCTTCAACATCATGACGGGAAAGAAGCCATTATTACTGCGGACAATTCAATCCATCGAATTGAGAAGGAAGGGACCGTTGTCATCAAAGGAGATGATGGAGAACCAATCACCCTCAAGAATGTTTACCATGTCCCTGGAGTTAAGAAGAATCTTCTTTCGGTGGTGAATGCGGTTGACTCAGGTAACTATGTTCTATTTGGTCCAAGAGATGTTAAATTTTTAAAGAATATTAAAGAGTTAAAGGCGGACGTTGTTCACACTGGAGCACGGGTTAAGGACTTATATGTTTTATCGGCGTCACATGCCTATGTGGAGAAGATGAGTACAAATGATAATGCTTCTATTTGGCACGCAAGACTTGGTCATATCAATATGACCAAGCTAAAAGTAATGGTGAATAAAGACTTGGTTCACGGGCTCCCAAAGTTGAAGATTCAAGATGGAGGGAAAGTTTGTGAAGGTTGTCAATATGGAAAGTCACATAGACTTCCATTTGATCAATCAACCTCAAGATGCAGTGGTCCTTTGGAGAAGGTTCATAGTGACTTAATGGGTCCAACAACAACATCCTCCTATTCCGGATTCCGTTATATGTTGTTGTTCGTAGATGATTTCTCACGGTACACTTGGGTATACTTTGTGAAGGAAAAATCAGAGGTATTCCAAAGATTCCAAGAATTCAAGGTTACCGTGGAAGGAGAGCTTGGTCGGAAGCTAAAGACTCTTAGGACGGATAATGGAGGAGAGTTCATGTCAAAGGAGTTTCTTTCTTTTTGCCAAAAGAATGGCATTAAGAGAGAATATACATGTCCATATACACCTCAACAAAATGGAGTAGCAGAAAGAAAGATTAGGCATCTAACCGAGACGTGCAGAAGCTGGCTACATGACAAGAATTTACCTAAAGCCTTATGGGCAGAAGGAATGAGATGTGCAGCCTATGTCATCAACCGGATGCCACTTAGTCCAAACAACATGAAGTCTCCTTATGAGATGATTCACGGAAAGAAGCCAACGGTGAAGCATCTGAGGATATTTGGATCAGTCTGCTATGTCCATGTGTTCGACTCTCAAAGAACAAAGTTAGAAGCAAAGGCAAAGAAGTGTATCTTTGTCGGTTATGATGAACAAAGGAAAGGCTGGAGGTGTATGGATCCGGAGACACATAAATACACAGTGTCTCGTGATGTTGTCTTTGACGAACTATCATCTTACTATGGACCACCTCAAGTCTTGGTTGAGCAAGATGTCTCAGGGTCTTCCAAGACTGGTGAACAAGTTATTCAAGTTCAGAGTGAGTATGAAAGTCTTGAAAAGGAGAATCAAGGTGAAAGGGGGAGCATTGACCAAGATGAAGAAGAGGAACAAAATCATGGTTCCATTGCCAACCAACGACCAAAAAGAAACATTGTCAAACCCGCTCGGTTCAGAGATGAAAGGTTTGTCACCACGTACTCTTGCTACTTTGCAGCTCCTTTGGATGAAGATGAGCCATCATCTTACAATGAAGCAAAAGGAGTTGCGGAATGGGAGACCGCAATGAAGGAGGAGATGGATGCTCTCATAAAAAATGAAACTTGGGATTTAGTTCCGAAACCCAAGGATACTCAACCTGTTTCTTGTAAATGGGTGTATCGACTGAAGCGAAAAGCAGATGGGAGCATTGATAGATATAAAGCAAGGTTGGTTGCTCGAGGGTTCTCTCAGAAGTATGGAGAAGATTATGAAGAGACCTTTAGCCCAGTAGCAAAGATGACTACGGTACGCTCACTCTTATCTCTAGCTGCAAGCTTTGGATGGAGGTTATGGCAGTTAGATGTGAAGAATGCATTTCTCTATGGTGAGCTAGACAAGGAAATATTTATGGAGCAGCCACCTGGTTTTGAATCACGAGAACATCCTAACCATGTGTGCAAGCTTAAGAAGGCCTTGTATGGGTTAAAACAAGCTCCGAGAGCTTGGTATGGAAAGCTTGCTCAATATCTTCAGTTTTGTGGCTATACAGCATCAAATGCTGATCCAAGTCTATTCTTCAAGAAGAGTGGAAGAGTTCACGTAGTAGTCCTCCTGTACGTGGACGATATGATCATCACCGGAAATGATGATGCTGAAATTGCTCGCCTACAAGAGGATATGTCGATAAGGTTTGAGATGAAGAAGTTAGGTGAGCTGAATCATTTTCTTGGCCTAGAGGTCGAAAGGGTTAAGGATGGTATATTCATCGGCCAACAAAGTTATGCAAGAAGGATTGTTGAAAAGTTTGGAGTACACCAAGGAAAGGTACGTTCTACTCCAATGGATACTAACATGAAGCTTAAGCGTGATGAAGGATCCTTGTTACCCGATCCTCGACCTTATCGCTCTCTTGTTGGAAGTCTTTTATACTTAACCATTACAAGACCAGATATTGCCTTTGCGGTTGGTCTTGTTAGTCGGTTTATGCAGGAACCAAGGAAGCCACATCTAGAAGCAGCAAAGAAGATATTAAAGTATGTGAAGACAACTCTTGGCATGGGTTTGATGTACAAGTATAATGCCAAGGTTTCTCTTCATGGTTTCATGGATGATGACTTTGGTGGAGACTTAGATGATCGAAAGTCAACTTCAGGTTTTGTGTTCTTATGTGGAGACACAAGCATTTCATGGTGCAGCAAGAAACAAGCAACCGTGTCATTATCTACCACTGAAGCTGAGTATAAAGCTTCAGCACTCGCAGCTAAAGAATGCATATGGCTTCGAAGACTCCTTGAAGACTTGTTGGAGCCAATCAATAAATCTGTTGCCATATATGGAGATAACCAAAGTGCCATTAAGCTAGCCAACAACCCTGTTTTCCATGGAAGGACAAAGCACATTGAATTGGAACATCATTTTATAAGAGAGAAGGTGCTTGATGGAACAATTGAAGCATTGGAAGTTCGAAGCGAGGACAATGTTGCGGATATCTTCACCAAGTCACTACCAAAAGGTCAATTCGAGATACTTCGCTCGAAGCTCGGAATGGTGGACAAAATCAAGTTTAAGGGGGAGTATTGAAGTTAAACTTGATTTTGGGTTTTTGCTTGATTATGGGTTTATAATCTAAAATCTCTTATTGGACTAAACCCAAATTAAGCCCATATTCTAGAAGTTTTAATTTGATAAAATATCTAGAAAGTAAGGAGATTGTGGTAGAAAAATCTAGATATTTTTGTAAAAAAAATCTAGATATTATGATTAGGTTTGTAAGATATTTTGTACTTTTGGAGCCTATAAATAGCTCATTCCTCTCTCATTTGTAACATAAGAAGTTGAATAATAATAAGAAGTTTTCTTTGAGAAAGAAAGAGTGTTCCACCCAAAGTTCTCTAAATCTCTTTGAGAGTTCTTCCACATTAATCTTCATACTTAGAAATTCTCTTGACTCTTTCGGGTTTCTCGGGTATTACGGTCTTGGGCTAGTGTTAAACACTATAAGGATTTTTTCTTTACAATTACATCGTCGAAAATGATAAAAAGGATAAAAAAATATTATACATTAGAAATCAGAAATATATAAAAAAAAGATAAGAAAATTTTGTCTTTGATTAAGTTCTTAAAGGTACACTTGATGTAAAAATATTTTTTTTAAATTCAATTTAATTTTCATTTAAAAATTATCATTGTGAGCAATCTCTAGTCACAGTAAATCAAAGTAAATAGAATGATTTCATGTTGAACAAAAGAGAAAAAAAAGAATGATTTCGTCGGATCTACCAACAATCTTATAGTAAAGTAATCAAATTCACTCATCTAATTCAGTAATTGCATATGGCTAATAAGAAAAATATGCGTTGATATTTCGTAAGAGGAATTTAAAAAAAAAACAGTTAAGATTTTACAAGAAAGAAAAGAAGGTCCCAAAAACATGACATAGAAGAAGAAGAAGCATGTGTGACGTAACGTAACGTAGATTATATAGTCCAGTCGTTTTGCATGGAGCATGGAGGTATACCGTGCACGTCGTAGACCACACAACTCCATAAAATGACTCTCTCTTCCCATCACCAAACCATCAGAAAAACATGAAACAACAGAACGAATTAGCTGAGACTCATTCACAGAGAGAGGGAAGAATGTTTTCTTTTCTCGTCCCATTGTTCGAGGTTATCAAGGTGGTTATGGCTTCCGTTGCCTCCGTTGTCTTTTTGGGCTTAGCCGGTGTAACACTCGCTTGTTCAGCCGTGGCATTAGTAGTATCCACGCCTCTTTTCATCATATTCAGTCCCATCCTCGTACCCGCCACTATAGCCACGGCCCTCCTAGCAACTGGGCTCGGTGCTAGTACCACCCTCGGAGTGACGGCCATGGGTCTCCTCACGCGTCTCATTGAGTAAAATTAAACAAACTATATATTGAAAATATGCACTCGAGATTGATGCTTATATATTATTCACTTACATTATTCAAAAAAAAAATATATATATATATATAATATTATTCACATACGTACTTGGGTCCGAAATCCCCATAAATATCCCATATATATATTATAATAACCTTTTTGTTTTTCAAAAAAATAGCTTGTTACATTCCCCTTTTTCTGCTAACGTTCTTTATATACTACCTTCTCAATTTTTTTTTTCTTAATTAGTTACACCTCACCGTATTATTTTCCTAAGATTATTTAACTTAATTATTTAGGTATCTTTTTCCATCACAACCTTTTTCCGTTTTCCTGAAAAAAATGCCAACGTAATAAATAAGAGTATGATACGAAGTTGTTTTTCAATTAATTTCTAACGTATACGTATATACACACTTGTTTGCGTGATGTAGGCACCCGACTGGATCTTCGCCATCCTTCCTATCTCTGCTCGAACTGCCAAACTTT
The DNA here is from genome assembly GCA_905132765.1 of Moricandia arvensis. NCBI lineage: Eukaryota > Viridiplantae > Streptophyta > Magnoliopsida > Brassicales > Brassicaceae > Moricandia > Moricandia arvensis. The sequence goes on along the minus strand of CAJHQP010000299.1, from coordinate 123,695 downwards.
ATTAATCTAATAGGATTTGGAAAGAAATCTAAAGGTAAAAAAGGTAAATCCAGAGGTAAAAAAGGTAAATCCAAACGTGGAAAATCCAAGGGTAAAAAAAGTAAATCCAAAGGTAAAGATGAAGATGAAGATGAAGATAAAAAACCCAAGCGTAAAGGTCTATTCCGTAGAAGTTCTGATGAAGATGAAGATGAAAAACCCAAGCGTAAAGGTCTATTTCGTAGAAGATCGGATGATGATGAACGTTAATAAGATGGAAGTCCATATAGGTCCATCTATTCCAAGATTTAGAATACCTTGTCTATTATTCATGAATTTTACGCCACCTATAAGAATAAAAGCCTTTATAAACATTTAATGTAATGTTGAAAGTGCTTGTTATTTTAAAAGACAAGGTAAAAGACAATCATGCTACAATATTGATTGAAGATAAAAATTAATATAACATGTTAACAATTAATTAAAATTCTATATGCAGTCGAGTTAGCTACTGATATCTAAGAACATATCATTAGTGGAGAGTATCTCTACAAGATTGCTATGTTAATGTTTTAAAATAACTAGAGATTTCATCCGGGCTACGCCCGGTATTATTATTATTATTTTTTTAAATAAATTCGGGTTTATACAAATATCATTATGTTTAATATATACTACACATATGTTATATCCATGTTATAAAAATATACAGTAAACTGAATTAGATATGAGTACAACACACATTTTATTGTTTTAACTATCTAAAATGTGTATGGCATGGTGAGCAAATGTTAAATGAATAAAGAATTTGTTAAGCCTTAATTACCATCCAAAATTTCTCTTATCTTACATGTTTAATATGTCTTCATGACAGCTACCAGTTGTTAGAACAATTCCCAAATTTAGATATCAACATGTGGTTGATGCTATAATTAAAGTGTTTATAAACTTAAAAGTATTATCTAAAATTAATAATTATAAAATTGATTCTATAATTTAATTTAAGTTGGTTCAATACCAGAGTTATTATTTTGATTACCTTCTTAGGAGTTTGTTTCATATTATTATGCATCACCATTAAATTTCTATTCTATCACTCAACTTTTATATTTTCTAAAATAATCCAATGTCTTGCGTGGAAAGATTTTATTTTTGTTTGAATAGCTAGTAATATAAATAAACTGTAAAGAAATTATTCAAACAAAGTATATATTTTAAGAAAATTCAATTTTCATTTTGTATAGTGATAAGTAGATATGAATAATATATTAATAAACCAAAATGCATGAGCAAAATTATTATTTGGTTATTGACAATAACATTACAAATGATAAGAATAAAATATGAATAATCATATTTTAAATATATAACTGCATTATGTGTATTTTTATTATTTGATGTTTTACGCTTCTGTACACAAATAATAAAAATTAATTTTTATATTTTTTGAAACTTAAACACAGTAACTAATTAACTATCTACCTAATTGCGTTCTAATCAACACTTGAAATCATGTAAAGCGTATTATACACTCATATTTTAAGATCCCACTCATATTTTAAGATCCCAATGAAAATATTATTGGTTATATACATAAAGTAACTAAAACCTCAGCTAGGCTCTGAGTATTTAATTTTTATTTGAAGTAATATCATTATGGCTCTCTATTTGTATTTTACTAAGTGCACTAAAATGATTATACCATTTTGGTAATGTAAACCACACAAACCCGTAAAAACTTTTATAATCTTCTCATTACAAATACTTCTTTAGTTTTCTTCTTACATTGTAGTCGCCACTTTCAACTCGTGTGTCTTGCTTCTTTTGTTGTTTTTAAATCTTGTGTTATACTTCTATTGTGGTGTTTGAAGACCTTCCTTTCATGTTCCATGCTCGGCGTCAAACATAAACACAGATTCGGCAACCATTTTCTATGTTGCATATGCATCCACATCCTTTTTAGCTCACCCAAAATATTGATCCAATACCTTATCTCCCCAAGACTGATTTATCTCCAAAACGACAACTTCTACTCCACCTTGAATGAAACAAAGAAAGATAATCGAATTTACATTTTCCGCTCCAAATTAGTTAAGTTGTCAATAATGTGAATGTTAAGAAAAGATCAACTTGCTCACACACGCACTTTAAAAGAAGAAGAGAATACCATGATTGTCTTCATGCTCTACTGTTGGAGCTATTATAGCCACACCTTGTCATAAATTCATTCTCAGTAGGCTTCTTGAAAAGGTACACAAGAAACCATTAAGTAAAATATGAACTTTTTACATCATAGAATAATATATAAAGGCTACCTCAAACGGAAGGTCAGGAAAATCAAAACATACAAATGAATAACCAATTCCCCGGCGATTAAAGTGTCTAAGAAAGTCATCAAATGCACTGTCGTTAGTGATCAACGATATCTTGTGGATTTAAAGAAATATTAAAGCTTAACCTGTGAGGAAGCTGATCAATGAAACTGGTTCCATCATCTTCTTAATGCTTTCCAGCTGCTGCCTGAAATCACCAAAAAAGCATACAATGAGTAAAACCATATCAGAATAGAGATCTAAATATTAACTTCCCCCACTCACCTTGTATACTTGGTGAAGAGCATAGTTCTCATGAGGTACAATGCCCATAGCAGTTTCCAACTCTTTAAGCTGTAAAAGAAGAAAAGGAAGTTGCGTTAAAGCTGATTTCTTATATAAAAGTGGCCACATATCTAATCTTGTTCCATTCAGGTTGGGAGAGATGGATTTGCCCCAAACTTTAAATTTGAATGAATCCCCATAACCAGAGAATCCACATTGAGAACATGAATTTAACAAAAGTTAGCGGAAACAAAACCTCGCGACGATGGTTAGTTATTTTTCTTACCCGACAACTCAGAAGTTGTATCTATCGACATGATATTTCTGGACGATCTTCTCAGGGTTTTGAAAGATAATCTCAACAAACGCCTTGTTCTCTGATCACATCCATGATGTGTCCAGCCGCATCCCTCCTCCTCTTCTCGGCTGTCTAAGATGGTTCACACTTTGAAAATAACATTATTATCCCTGACGCATCACTAACGAATGGCTTCCGCTTGCATTAACAACACTATTGGATTCCTTCATTTTCCTAATAGAAACATTTAGAACGGAGCATATTATAGCAAAAACTTCTGCTCCTCATTATATGTTGAATTAATACTAATCACGGCAAGGCAACCTGTGATGGCAGTCGATGAGTTTAAGGAATTAGATTAAAGAAAAGAACAAACCTATATCTTGAAGAATAGAGCAGCGTGGGCCTTGCCGTTTAATTTCGAGGTCTTGTCTACCATGGGTGCTGCGACTACCTGGTTTCTGTGACTTTTGTGAAGGTGAAAAGCTAAAAACAGAGAAATATTAATAAGGTAAGAAGCTGATAGAATCCAAAAAGTTTAATTCCCTTTGATTATCACAGTTAAGAATGAATCAATATGATTTGTGACGAAAAAAAGAAGAAGAAAATTAACCATTATGACTGAATACTGATGGTTGTGGGAGAGAGACATTAAAAGTCGAGAATTGGAAAAGATGATAACTATAGCTTGCTCCGATTGAGAAGGACGAAGGTGAAGATGATGCGTCGTTGGATTGGGTTAAGGACTTAGGGTTAGCAGAGAATGGACCAAAAATGGGCTTATGTGCAAGTGAAACCAATAAGAAAAGGCTCAAACAAATTTATGAGAACGTTTTTTTACGGCTTCATTAGAGAGAAAAAATGAAACGTGAATGAGATGCTTAGTTGTCACTTTTTTATTGGAAGAATTTTCATGCTGATGTGGATAGTCTATCTATTGATTATATAGAACTTTTAATATAGTATAGATTTTATTGTTAGATTTAGTTTAGTATCAAAAATAAAGTTGAACTAATCATAGAGTTGACAAATGAAATTGTGGTGTCTCAAAAATAAATTAGAGTTTCTTGTGGAGCAACGATTCAATTTGAGTGTTAACTAATGTAGGGACTCCTTGTTTTACTAAAAAACTATTAAAACCCTTTCACCACTTTCCTTGAAGTTTTTAGCTTCAACTTGTATGAACCTCCCACTTCTGTGGCGGTGCCTAAGGGCATCCACAACCGTGGATTCCCCTCGGAGTCTTTAGGAATAGTGTTTTTAATTTTTTAATTATTATTATTATTATTTTGCAGATTTAAAAAAAAAAAATTAAAAAAAATAAATATCAACCAATCACGGACCGCCACGTGTCGTGAATAGTATAAGAATCGATCTTTATATAAGGATTTTTTTGGATAAATCCTTAACTTTTTTGATTATTTAATTATTATTTTTTTTTAAGAATTCCGCTAAGGATCACCATTGCGGGTGCTCTAAGAATCCGGTCTGAGTTCCGTCACTGTCATTGTCAATGTCTCCTTCAATCGTTAATCCTTTGATCCTAGCCGCAATGGATTCCTCTTTTACCCCGACATCTACATAATCATAATCAATTTAACCCCAAAAAATCATTGTTACGTTACTGTTAAAGGTCCATGCATGATTACTGAATCAACGATTAGAACATATAAAAGCCTAAATAGAATGTGTCTTCACATATTTAGATCATGGATAATTGGATATAATGTAAACGTACATACTTGGATTAGCGAAAAACCAAAGGACGAGAGCACAAGCGAGAAGGACAAACGGGATTATGTGAACAGCGTTTTCAGCAAACTTGGCACGTGACTTCTCTTTCTTTGTCACTTCCTGGCTCGTAGGATCGTATGTAGTCGGCTCGTCTTCGTCTAGGCCTTTCCATAATCCCTTTGGCGCAGACCAAGGTACTGAGTGATCCTCGGTCACACGGCTCCAGCTTGCGGAACGGTACATATATTTTGTGTTTGCTTCAGTCTTTGTTGTGTGTAGTAAGGATTGAATCAGTTTCTTTGCCCAAGAAACTTAAAATGTGAAATACTACATTTGAGGGGTGTTGATGTTTAATTATTCGAGACCTTTTAAGTAATTTATTACTAATTTCTTTTATTTTTAAGTTGGTGGCTAATTTTTAGCCTATGGCTTCGGTGATTTGGATCAAAGCTATGACTCTTTCAAATATACGAATTTTCTGTTTCTCACAGCCACATAAGCAAATATAATATTAACATTATATGAAACGAGCTTCTAACTGCATTAAATATATTTGATTTTATGAATATTCCAAAAAGAAATAAAAATGAGTTACAAGGGAATTTCTCTGGAAGCATATTAGGTGGGTTTGGTTCCGATTAGGCAAGAAGTTCAACACCCCTTCGATACCAATTCCAAGTAAGTATTTTCAAAATTTGAGAAGTAATAATTAATAGACGTATGTAAATTAAATTAATCTACATCTTGTTAGTTAATACCATTAACTGATTTTGTTTTTTTTTTGTTATCTATTGTTCGTGTACTAATATTTGTGAATGTATTATAGATTGGAGAAAGCAAAAAAAAAAAAAAAAACTACTTGTCCAATGTCATCATGAATATTTAGCCATTTAAGGGTTGTGGACTTTACCTAACAGCACAAGAAGCCTATGAATTATGAAACACGAAAGATTCATTAAGAAAACAACAAAGGCCAAGGAACAAAAAGCAGATGTTATATGTTTTGGTGGTTGTGATATTAGGTTATCCACCTATGAGCAACCTTAAGCTATGCCATACACACATATATATATTATATATATATTTACAGTCACACATATATGCATCTATACAACAATACAAGAAAACTGAACCTCAAGTTATTGAAAAATATACATTTGCGTGAATTATGGAGAAGACGTCGAAGAAGCTATTTATTTTCAATCTCTGCATCATTTTTGGTATTTTAGTAACAAGAAGATGCAACGCAACGACATACTTTGTGGGAGACACGTCCGGTTGGGACATAAGCTCCGATCTTGAATCTTGGCCTTTAGGCAAGCGATTCTCTGTTGGTGATGTTCTAAGTAAGTATCATAATACATGCATCCATCGACTTCTAAAATATATATAGGCATTAGCCAATACTTTACCTTATATCCAAAACAAAAAACTTCAAAATTGATATTGCAGTTTCATGAAAGTATTTTATAAAACTATGGTTAGTGATCAACCTGATTTTATCAGTTTTTTCATAGATTCATGATTGCTATTTTCTAAGACTAATTATAATTTGCTTGAATCTGATCCATCTATAATTAATTTTCAGTGTTCCAATACTCATCAACGCATAGTGTCTACGAAGTGGCGAAAGACAACTTCCAAAGCTGCAACACTACGGTTCCTATCCGTGCGTTCACAAATGGGAACACGACCGTTCCTCTGTCCAAACCGGGAGACCGGTTCTTTGTCTGTGGTAACCGGCTCCATTGCTTTGCTGGTATGAGGCTACAAGTCAATGTCGAAGGCAATGGCCCATCTTCAGCCCCTGTGGGAGCTCCACGAACAGCCCCCGCAGGTACTCTTCAGCCGTCTTCTAAAAAGAATAACCCTGCGACTGGGGTTGCTAGCTCGGCTGCCCACGTTGGTGGCCGCGGTCAGAAGGGTACTATTGAGATTTTTGTATATTTGGTGGTTTTTACTTCTCCGTTGTTATTGTATTTTATTAACAACTAAATTATAAGAGTTTTTATATAATATACAGCAATGTATATATATTGTCGGATTTAAATGCGTATGAGAGTGAGTATTCGGTCTGGTTTGATATATTTTTGTTTTTTCGGTTCAATTGGTTTGAAGAGTTATGACTAAATACAAACAAAAAATGTTGGTGGTTCATTCTGTGTGTGATTTTGAATAGATACATTTTAAGATACAGATAGACAATATATTTAAATTGATCTATTAAATATCTATAGATATGAACAATTTAATATGGGTTGACAAAGATAATTTCATTTAGATTACATTAAACTCGGTGCGTGATCGATTCAGTTGCATATTATTATATTAACATATGTTCCATATGGATGACAATAAATAATCAGTTGAGATATAAACATATAGTATTGGTTAGATTTCCACCTAAAATTCTTGGTTCAACTTAGCATCCACATGCTGGACCTTTTTCACTTTCCAAGTTCAGTTACCATTGCGATTCAAACTCGCCATTTCTAATCGCGATCGCTATAAAACGCAAACGCTATCTCTCGTCATAGTTCATGTAGGGAGTGTATCTGGACGGACATACATAGTATATACAGTCTAATGTTCATTTTAACGTTAACAATACAGGTGTTATCTTTTTACCAAAAAAATAAAAATACAGATGGAATTTACAGTTCATGTTTGCAGTGAATCTGGACGGAAGTAAATAGGATATACAATCTAGTGTTCTTTTCTAACGTTAACTAACACGTGATATTTATAGTTCATGTATCTGGACGGAAACAAACAGTATATACACTCTAATATTGTCTTCAATGACAACTATACAATGTGGTATTTATAGATCGTGTATCTGGACGGAACTAGATAGTATATACACTCTAGGGTTAACTATACAGGTGGTATATATAGTTCATCTATTTAGTGCATCTGAACGCAAATACATAAACTCTAATATTCTCTCTTGAAAAACAAATATTCTATTTATCTAGACGCCATGAATCTTTCTCAAATCACTCAGGGAAACGACAATGACGCTCCGGCGCCTGGAAATGAGCTTGCACAGTTCGCCGCTGGATGCTTCTGGGGCGTGGAGCTGGCGTTTCAGAGTGTCCCAGGTGTGACTCATACGGAGGTTGGATACTCCCAAGGGTTACTCCACAATCCTTCATACGAGGATGTCTGCACCAACACAACGAACCATGCAGAAGTTGTCAGGGTTCAGTATGATCCCAAGGAGTGCAACTTCATGTCTCTGCTTGATGTCTTCTGGTCTAGGCATGACCCCACCACCTTGAATCGCCAGGTACGTTCTGCAGCATGTGCAATACCAAACACGTGACATAATATTAACATATCTATGTAATGAACCATTCTCCTTGACTATTTTTATATAAATGATAAGCGTGTTACTAGCTATCATAACATTATTTTCTAAGTTTACATTGGCTAATGACTTGGAACTGGTGATCAGGGAAAAGATGTGGGAACCCAATACAGATCAGGGATATACTTCTACACACCTGAGCAGGAGAAACTAGCGGTGGAGACAATGGAACGTCACCAGAAACAAATGGAGAGGATGATAACGACTGAGATTCTACCTGCTAAGAAATTCTACAGAGCAGAGGAGTATCATCAGCAGTACCTGTCAAAGGGTGGCCAGTCCTGTGGCATAGCCTGTAACAGTCCACTCATGTGCAGCGCTGCTACGGCTTAATAATGCTGACTTGTTTCTTCTGCTTATCTCCCAAAACAGAGGATGTTAGAGACTTATTTTTGTTACACAAGATGAAATCAACTAAATCCGTAATGTGTAACAAGTTACTTTCGATTTTCATATTAGAGACTATATAAATGTTTATTGAGTTGTTGAATTATTTAATGTTTTAAGACTTGAGCGAATCTTATGGATTAAAAAAGATATGATGGATAAGGTGTCTCTTATTGCCAATTGCTTCACCATCAACAACACACACTTTAAGAACATCACCAATCTGATCCTTTCTTTCACATAATGATCTAGCAATATGGATCCTTCTATAGCTCAAGAAGAGTCTAAGTTATTAGATACACTTGCAACTGATCCTTCTTTGATAGCTCAAGAAGTGCCTCAGTTAGTAGATACACCTGCAACTGATCCTCCTATGTTCCTTTTTCCTATCAAAACAGAGGAGTGTTCTCTGTATGTATGTGTGTGTTATTGATTTATAGTTCTCAGTTCATAATAAAGATGTGAAAATGTCAGAACTTTTTTGAAAAATTCAAAATGATATAGAAATAAAAAATCAATAATATCTTTTATTTTATTCTGTTATTCAATTCATTTGAATGATTTCAGTAACAATGAAACACAAAAAACAGGGAAAAACAGAGGAAAAAACCAGAGTATATGGGGAAAATGCTATAGGACTAAGCTTCCCAACCACGCAACTGGGTGGCTCTAGCGACACGGTTAACTCCAAGGGTGAAAGCTCCCATACGGAGGTTGCAGGAATGAGTATGGCACATTGTCTTGATGTTGTGAAAGGCTCGAGTCATGTACTTTTGCAGCTCCAAGTTCACTTTCTCCTCTTCCCACATGAAACCTTGAATGTTCTGCACCCACTCAAAGTAACTCACCGTCACTCCTCCTGCGTTTGCGTATATATCTGGAAGTATAATCACTCCTTTCTTTGACAGAATCTGCCAATGACCAAAACATATTAGAAAATGACTACAACAAGTTGTTATTGATGCTGCTGGTGCATTACCTCATCAGCATCTGGATCGGTTGGATGGTTAGCTGCCTCTACTATGAACTTTGCCTTCACATCTCCAGCATTTTCCCTAACCAAAAAGATCAAAAAGAATCAAAAAGTTGAATCTCTATGATTGGTGTTGATTTGTTGATAGAAAAGCTTTTGGTTCCTACTTGTTCAGGACACCACCAAGAGCACAAGGAATGAGAACATCACACTCATGGAGCAACAGTTCATCCGAGTCCATAGCGTCTCCACCACTGAAATCAACGAGACTTCCAGTGGCGTCTTTGTGTCTCAGAAGAGCGTTGATGTCTATACCTTCAGGGTTTCTGACAGCACCTGTAATGTCACTTACCGCAACCACTTTTCCTCCTTTCTCATGGATCAGCTTAGCTGCCCATGTTCCAACATTCCCAAAACCCTGTCACACACACCAACCATACTCTCAACTCTCTGATGCAACATTAAGCTCTTGTAGATATGAGATTGGCTTTTACCTGAACAACAAATGTTAATCCCTGAATCGATTTGCCATATTCAGCAAGAAGAGCTTCAGTGGCATAGACCACACCACGTCCTGTAGCAGCTTCCCTACCAAGTGAACCACCAAGATCCTACACCAAAGTGATCAAACACTCATAAAAAGCTCAAAACTTTGGCAATCACAATCATGATCAAGAGCCTTACAATGGGCTTTCCGGTGACAACAGCAGGGGAATGACCATGAAACTTGGAGTACTCATCAAGAATCCAAGCCATGGTCTGAGCATTAGTCCCCATGTCAGGAGCAGGGACATCAGTGTGAATACCGATGAGATCATGGATCTTCTGTGTGAAGACACGTGTAAGACGCTCAAGCTCGCTCAAACTCAAGTCACGAGGGCTGCATCCGATCCCACCTTTAGCTCCACCGTACGGAATGTCAGCAACAGCTGTCTTCCACGTCATCAGCTGAGCTAACGCGTTCACTTCATCAGGATCAACCTTCAAAAGATCAAAACTTTAGAATCACCCAATCCCTAGATTCCAATTACAAACCCTAGATCAAGAACAAATGATTCAAAACCAAAAAAGAGAGAGACTTTAAGCAACCTCGGGGTGATATCTGATTCCTCCCTTCATGGGTCCACGAGAATTGTCGTGTTGAACCCTAAATCCAATGTAGGAAACGAGAGTGCCATCGTCTTTGGGGATCGTGCACTCCACTTTGATTTCTCTGAATGGGATCATGAGACTCTTCTCGATCTTCGAATCCAAGCCCAGGATTCGAGATGCGTGACGGAAGTTTCTGTTTGTTGCGGCTAAAGCATTCATGGCTCAATGGAGTTTTTTTTGTGATTTGAGATTGTTGAGATGATATGGGAGGAAGGAAGAAGAAGAAAGGAAGTGTATTTGTAGAGGAGGGGAAGACAGAGAAAAGCGTTAATTTTGAATGGAGACGGAAGAGAAACTCTCTCTTATTCGTGCAATGACTCTTTTGTCCTTAAGTATCTAATTTGGTTTTCTTTTCTTATTTATTTTTTTTGTTTGCCTTCATTTAGCTTTCGTCTATCTTTTAATATCTGCCTAACTTTTTGGCTTTTTCAAATCCAATCAAATATTAAAAAGTCATTAATACAAGCCCTACAATTTCCCCCTAAAAAATGCATGACACAAAAAATTGAAAAAAATTATACATTAAACACTTCGGTGAAATATGTAAATTTTATTTGTGTTTAAAATATACAAAATTCTTACAAAATTATTTCGAAAACAAAGTAAAATAATAATTTATTATGTTTTTAATTTTTCTCTATAGAAAAGTAGAAAATATATGTTTTTGGACAACAAAAATTAAAAAAATTACAATTATAGATTTTTTGAGATATATATATATATATATATATATATATATATATATATATATATATATATATATATATATATATTTACGTAAATGAGGAAAAATAAGGTTTGATTTTTGATAAATTTTGTTGTAAAAGACGTGTGGACCCCCAAAAAGGTTGGAACTTGGGCAGTTTATTAAGTTGATTTGTATTCAACTTTTGGTTAAACATACTGAACTAGGGAAGGTGGTTTATTTTTCTTGTTTGGTCAACAACTCGGGACGGTGTTATTATCCCCTTTCATCAATTTTGCAACTTACAACCATTTTTATGACTAATTGATCTTCAAAAAGCAGTTCAATATGACTTTTACTTCCCTTTTTCTTACAAAAGTTGTCTTCAATGGCTTATAAGACATTTAATGTATTAAATTCTAGAATTGATTTACGAAGTTGTGGATAGACATCTTACATAAGGTCCACGTTAGAACAAACAAATATGCATCTAGTACAATGGATTCCCCTAACTATTCATTCTTCAATAATTGATAAACATCATCTAGATAATGAAGATATATATATTATACGCGACTCATGAACGTCATATCATACATATAAGAAAACATTAAAATGTATATTTTCTGGTGAAAGAATAAGAAAATCCTGAAACCCGATAATACCATACTATTATGAACGAATTATTATATAAAGGGCATTCTAGGAACATCTCGCCAAAATTTGGTGGTTTTTAACGGCATTTGGTGAAATTACAGATGATTAATCCGAATATACTTTAGGATATGACCAAAATGAATAAATTTCAAAATTATCAAAATTATATATTTATTTGAAGAAACGTGAAACAAAAAAAAATTGTCAGTCAATTTTTATCATGTGGAAGATGCGGAAAACAGGGAGTTAGTCGTCATTAAGGACCCGATTCCCTGCGGACGTAACAGTGTTGTACTTGAATGCTTCTAAACAGTCTGAGCCGTTAAAATTGGATGGTCTGAAATCGTAGGAACAAGATTCGGAATCAGAATCAGAGTCAGACCCAAGTACACACACGTTGCCGAAGTTGCTATCCTTTGTTATTTTTCATTGGATGGCGACTCTTTGCTTACCTGGCTCTGTCGTCACTACCTCTATTTTTTTATTCCTTATTTTACTTTTGACCTTGTGTCAATTTTATTGCATGAATCTCTTTGTGGTTAATCGTATTAGCTAGTAACTTAATTGATACCCTATATTAGTATATTTTAGATACAAGAATTTCAAAACATAACATTTGCAACTAGAACTAACCACAAAGAGATATGCATGTATGGCAATGCTTGTTATAAGAACACGTTCTGATAGAAACATATCACGTGGACAGATTAATAGACTCTTTCTTTTTGTTTGTACGTCAAACATAACATGAACTCAATGGTGTGTGTCTCTGTGAACATAACTTAATTAGTTTTGATAAATTACAATCATGTTCTACCAAAAATCGTGTAAAGATATTACTTATTTCAGTTACAAAAAAGACAATTATTTTACGTATATATCATAGGTTTTATAGATTTTGTAGATAAATAACGAGTAACATCGAATTCAAAAAATAAATATAAAATGACGAGTAACGTCACAAAGTTCAATGCTTCATCCACCTGGGCTTCTCTCCACTGTGTTTGGGCTCTGTTTCCACTAAAGTTCTTTAAACTATGATTCTGTGTTTGAGGCTCTGCCCTTAACCATAGCCTATGGGCTTGTAAAACATTTTATTTTCTTTCTGCATTATTAATGAAAGCCAACGTTCAAAAAAAAACATCACAAACTTCCGGGGAACAGATTAATATATTGAAACGATTAAATTGAATAGTTTCATATGTCAGGTAATACAAAAAAAAACATAATACATTTATGTTTCGGCCTAGGAGAAGTATTCTATAGAATAACAAAAATCAAATATACAATTATTAGATCAGTACTATAGCAACTAATGTAATAACCATATCCTCGAAGGTATTTATAGTTCCACATAAATAGTCAGACCAGACTATAAGAGTTGCACTCTCGACGTTGGTTGACCTTTTCAAAGAAAATTCTGTTATTATAGTTTTCTGTTTTTTAAATTTACCTAAACCACATATTGTTTGAATGTAAATTTGCTAGACACGATATTAAGAGAATTTTCATAATGAGGTATTTGTCATTATTGTAATTTACGGGTTTCGAATGCTAATTATTCATATTATGAAAGATGTAAAATGTAATAATGTGATAGTTCTCTGCGTAACGTGTTCATATTTTTTAAAGGCCAAGTCAATGTTCTAAACAATAATATTCCATATTCTTTTACAACTATTTTTTTGAAAATGATTGGAGTAGAAAATGTTATGTGGGTTGTCTAGTTATTTTAAATGACCGATTAATTAGTTAAAAACGACTTACAATTTAATTATTGAGTAGGTGCAATTAACGTGAGCTAATATAATTGTATCTGCCGATAAAACAAAGAAAAACATTTTGAATATGCTGACCATAATGCATATAACAAGTCTTTCACATTGGACGTGGCCGGATAATGCGTAGGAGATTTGACAAAGAAGAAAGTACTAACGAAGGTTTCTATATAATATTGTGTAACTGTCTCTTTGGTTTCACCCTTTTAAAACTCTTCGCACAAAGCATCTCTAAAGAAACTAAAGTTGAGAAGTCCATAAGGTTCGAAACCATGCCGAGACACAGAAGACAGTCGTCGACGAGCAGTGGTTACGAGGAAGGTCATAAGAGTATGTGGAGGTCACGCTCGATATCAAAGAAGATTCCGTCTCCGTGAACAGCTTGAAGTCACCAAAGTACGAGGATCCAGGGACATCACTTCTAGGACAAGGGCGGTCGAGGAAGAATAGTTTCTCGGTACTGAAACGCCTAGCGTCATCAGTTTCAAGCGATCTGAGACGTGTTGCTTCTTCTGTTTCGTTGACTCCGGAGACAAACCCACCGCGTAGGCCGCTGAAATCTAGCACAGAGCTAGCGTTCAAGGGTCTCAAGTTCATTACCAAACCTGATGGCGTCGCTGGTTGGCCTCGTGTTGAGGAAAAATTCAATGAAATAACCGAGAAGACCAGCGGTTTATTACTCCGTTCTAAGTTCGGTGAATGTATAGGTAGCGCAGAAAGCTCAAGTTGAAACTTTATTGTGGTTGCATAAGTTTTCATTATGGGATTTGGTAATCTTTGGTTCAGGGATCGATTCTAAGGATTTTGCGTTGGCATTGTTCGACGCCTTAGCAAGGAGACAAAACATAACTGGAGATGTAATAAGCAAGGATCAGCTGCAAGAGTTCTGGAAGCAGATCAATGATCGAGACTTTGATTCGAGGCTACAACTTTTTCTTTGACATGTAATGTTTCTTGAAATCCCATTTTTTACATGATCCGACACAAGTCTCATGTGTTTTGACTTTTGTTTCAGGCCGATACAGATGCGGATGGGAGGTTGAGTGAAGACGAAGTAAGAAAGGTATTGTTTGACTTTTATTATTAGAATAAATGTTTGAAGCTCTTTTGTGATCTTTGTCATAAGTAGGTTTTCCTTTTCATGTGCAGATTCTAACTCTAAGTGCTTCTGCAAACAAGCTGGATAACATCAAGAATCAAGCAGATGAATATGCTGAATTGATTATGGAAGCACTAGATCCCTATAATTATGGGTACATCATGGTATGTTTTCTGTGAACTGATGATATTATTAAGGCAAGATTTGTTTTGTGAGTGTGTGTGTTTTTAACCTGTTTGGAGGAACTTCCTACAAATGCTAAACAGATAGAGGCTCTCGAGGTACTACTATTGCAAGGGCCAAACGAGGCTATCCGAGATGGCAATAGTGAGGAACTGAGCAAGCTGATAAGTCAGCAGCTCAATGTATCACAGAGTAAGAATCTCGGGAAGCGTTTGTACAGTAGGGTGAAGTACTCTTTGCTGGATAATTGGAAGAGAGTGTGGGTGATGGCTCTATGGATAGCTGTTATGGCCGGGCTGTTCACATGGAAGTTCATTGAGTATCGAAAAAGATCTGCTTACCAAGTTATGGGAGCTTGTGTTTGTCTAGCTAAAGGAGCTGGAGAGACCCTTAAACTGAACATGGCTATTATTTTGTTACCAGTTTGTAGGAACACCATCACTTGGCTCCGGACCAAAACTAAGTTAAGTGTTGTTGTTCCTTTTGATGACAACCTCAACTTCCACCAGGTAATGTTAGCTTCTTGGAGTATATATATATATAGATAACCGAGATGCAAAACACTTATGATTGAATCTTACATGCAGGTTATAGCAATAGCAATCTCAATTGGAGTTGGAATCCATGCTACAGCTCACTTAGCCTGTGATTTCCCTCGGCTGATAGCTGCAGATGAAGAGACGTATAAGCCAATGGAGCAGTATTTTGGGGTACAGCCAAAGAGTTATGTAGAGTTTTTGAAGTCAGTGGAAGTAGTTACTGGGACTGTCATGGTTATACTAATGACTATAAGCATCACATTGGCTACACCATGGCTCAGGCGATATAAGGACGTCGAGACTCTTCCTCAACCACTGAAGACAATGATCGGTTTCAACGCCTTCTGGTACACGCACCATTTGTTTGTTATCGTCTACACTCTCCTAGTCGTTCACGGCTACTATGTCTACCTCATCAAGACATGGTACAAGAAGACGGTTAGTAACTTATTAATCATTAAACAGTTCTCAACCTATGTATCTTGTATACATATCCATCTTGTTGTCGTATTTCCGAGATACTGGGTTTTTGGACCGTTTCCATTGGACCGTTTCCCAATTTACAAAGTTGTAATGCACTATTTGATTGATTTAATAGACTTGGATGTACTTGATGGTACCGGTGGTCCTTTACCTGTCTGAAAGGCTGGTTCGTACACTCAGGTCAAGGATCGAGGCTGTTACAATACAAACGGTGGAATTAATAAACATTTGTCTTTTGAAATATTGAGAAGGCAAGAAGGTTTTCGTGAATTCATATCTGGCTACATGATTAATTTTTCAACAGGTTGGTGTGTTACCAGGGAAGCTCTTATTGATTCATATGTCAAGACCAGACAACTTCAAATACAAAAGCGGACAATACATGTATCTCAAATGTTCTGCAGTGTCTTCATTAGAATGGTAATAACACTAAACTCTCATATTACTTGTATGGAAACAAACTGAAAAGTGGGGCTGCATATAAACAGGCATCCATTCTCAATTACATCGGCTCCAGGAGATAATTACCTTAGTGTCCACATCAGGGGTCTAGGAGACTGGACTAACAAGTTAAGATCAGAACTCTCTAAGGTAATTACTCCATTTTTTCCATTAGAGATTAAATGGATCCAATTATGTAATTTCATATGTATATACCTTATCTAATCCTCAGGTGTCCCCTAATGAAAACGGACTCAATACAGCCGGCTCGAGGCCTAGGTAAGTCTTATCAATCAGTTATTCACTGAAGCATATAACATATTTTTAAATTTGAACTGTTAAACCTTTAGCTGGCCAAAAATCCTAATAGACGGTCCATATGGAGCACCATCACAAGACTATAAGAAGTTCGAAGTTGTTCTACTGGTTGGTCTAGGAATTGGAGCTACTCCTATGATCAGCATTATCAAGGATATAATCAATAACTTGGAAGTCAATGGACGTGATGAAGAAGAAGGAAGAAGGATGATGTTCATAACCAAGAGAGCTTACTTCTACTGGAGCACAAAAGAGCAAGAAACTTTTGAATGGTTCAACAACGTGTTGAACGAAGTGTCAGAAGCTGATGTTAACAACGTAATCGAGCTGCATAATCACTGCACCAACATCCACCAGGAAGAAGACGCGAGGACCGCAGTGATCAGAATGCTCCAGTTTCTGTACCACGCCAAGAACGGAAGGGACGTTGTCTCGGGGACAAGTGTCATGTCCCATTTCGCTAGGCCAAAATGGAGGCGTGTTTACAAAAGGATCGCTGCGAAGCATCCCGATAACACAGTCGGTGAGTTTCTTCACAACCTTATCTTATTGCTTCTAATGCATATTATATATTAGCTTGAAGGTGAAAGTTTGGTGTATTTGGCAGGAGTGTTTTATTGTGGATCACCTGGAGGAGTGAAAGATCAGCAAACCTTGTCAATGGACTTCTCTCAAAAGACCTCCACCAAGTTCTGTTTCCATAAAGAAAATTTCTAGAAAGTTATATATGCTTCCCGTTTTGAATAAGATTCATCATCAAAGTCAGAGTCAGAACCAAGTACACACACGTTGCAATCCTTTGTTATTTTCATTGCAATCCTGGCTCTGTCGTCCCTATCCCAATTTTTATATTCCTTATTTTACATTTGATCTTGTGTCAACTTTAATGCCTGAATCTCTTTGTGGTTAATCGTATTTGTAACTTAATTGATAACCTATATTAGATACAAGAATTTCAAAACATAACATTTGCAACTAGAACTAACCACAAAGAGATATGCATGTATGGCAATGCTTGTTATAAGAACATGTTATGATAGAAACATAGCACTTGGACAGATTAGACAGACATATCATGAACTCGATGGTGTGCGTCTGTGTGAACATAATTTACTTAATTAATTTTGATAATTTATTATATATTATGATGATTTAAAATTATGTTTCAGAAAGAAAAAAACATCATTTCAAGACATTAACCATTTAAGTAAATATGATAGGTTTATTGTGATTTTGTAGAAAAATAACGAATAACGCCACAAACTTCAGGGAGCAGATTAATATTGAATAGTTTCATATCTCAGGTAATACAAAAAATAAAATAAAAGATGGGAAAATTTCACTGGTTTAAGGATTAAGGACTGGTACATTAATCAATAGTTTATCTTAAAAAAAAAAATCAGTATTTAGGAGGAGGAAGTAGCCAAGTGGAACCCTTGATGTAACCAAGAGTGAGGAAAGGCCTAACTTCGTTTTGATCAACATCTTGTGTGTAAGGCACTCTCTTCTCTTGGTGTGACCCTGGTCCGAAACATTTGTACTCTCCATAGAAGACCGTCCTGCATTTATACAACAAAATGTTAAATAATCGAATTTACTACATGTAAATGACATATACGTAGATGAGATGTTATGAAATTTTACTTGTCATATGCACGTTGGAAGTTTTCTCTCCAGCCAGATGGGTTGACCACGCTACTCATCTCTGTAAAAGCATAGATAACTTTTGGGTGGCTCATCCAAGACCGGCCCAAATAAATTCCGGTTCCGGTTCCAGTGATTTTGCAGTGCACGAACGTGTATCCGTTTTGCTCGTTCTCACTTTCTCTAGCTTGTGCCGTGATCACTCTTAATCCGTCTCCAACAGCGTGCAATTGCGTGTTCTATCGATTTATATACAAATATGTATTAGTCAAACATGGTATAAGTAATTATTGTTATATGTTAAGAGATATCTATAATAGTTTAAGGTTACCAAGTACAAGGAAGCTCCTCTTCCGAAGATAAAATCATAGGTTCCTTCGATATAACAGTCCTTAAAGAAATGGTTGCCTTTGTCGTCGCAAAGAGTATCTTGAAAACCGTGAAATTTACAGCTGTAGAAAGCTGCTTTATCGCCGTTGATCCTCATAGCTAGAGCTTGTCCTTGTGTACCTGGTTTCGGCATAGGAGAAGTATTCTATAGAAAAACAAAAATCAAATATCTTAGATCAGTACTATAGCAAGTAATGTAATAACCATACGTCGAAGGTATTTATAGTTCACATACCTTGATGATGAGGTTAGCTGCCAAGAAATAGTCAGACCAGACTATAAGAGTTGCACTCTCTACGGTTCCGTACTGAGCGGCCGTCCCGTGGTAAGTCAAGATCGTTTCTGAACCAGGTTGACCAAGCAATGTAACGAATGGTCGAGCTATGTCGATCGTGACCTTTTCATTGTATACACCTGGAGCCAACTTGATGATCACACGGTTCTTGTTTCCTGTCGGAATGCTCTTGATCGCTTCGTTTATTGTCTTAAAGTTAGCGCCTCCTTTTTGATTCACCTGCAATGAAATACTTACTCCGTTTAGAAAGATCTATGTTAAAAATTTAAAAGATACATTTATAATGCATTTTATTAAATTATAATTTAAAAAAAAAATTGTGTTTATTGAATGTGTTAAAACTGAACAAAAAATTGGACTATATTGTAACTTACGGTTATAATTTGTCGTGCTGTTTCAGCAGCTTCCAGGGCAGGGTCTAGGGTTCCTTTTCTCTGGGAATAGGGTGCAACGTTTGTCTGGAACCATTGTGGGATTTGGGACCTGTCTTCTGGAATCGGCGCTGTATCGGTGGCTAGAACCACCGGAGAGGCAAAAGCGACTAGGAAGGCAACTATGGTCAGAGAAATGTAACCCATCTTTTATTGTTTTAATATGTTAATTATTTTCTTTTATTTTTCTTACAAAATAAAAGAAAATAACTAAAAGGGAAACAGAACAAAAGATTACACTACCAGATTATTTACTATTGAAGAAATAAAGAAAGCATCAAAGAGGTTTATATACTTGGTTTGCTCGTCAAGTCTGACCGGACAGATCGAAATTTTTACTATTGTCGTTTGTGGTTAATTTTTGTTGAAGCTTTTCCAATAAAGGAGAAGTTACAGGTTGTAAAGTCAATACGTTTTGGTTGACCTTTTCAAAGAAAATTCTGTTATTATATTTTCTGTTATTAAATTTACCTAAACCACATATTATGTTTGAATGTAAATTTGCTAGACACGATATTAAGTGGAGGTTATTGATTTTTATATTTTAATGGATTTAGAAATCCAAACTAAATAAAGTATTATCGGTTTTATGGTTTAAAATTTATATTAAAATCATGTGTTAGTAATTTTATAATTTACACATTCTAATTTAAATTATGTGTTATTCAATCAACCGGATTTATTAATGAATTTGATTTTATAATGAATTTTAATTGATTTACATTGATTTCTTTATAAGAAATTCAAAAACTCAAATTCGAGGAAAACCTTGAGATTTGCAAATATTAATTAAAATTTATTTATTAAAATTAAAAATTATATTTTACATTGATTTGTAAATAATATATGATTTTCAAATACACTAAAATACATATACCAATAAAGCCTCTTAATAGAATTTTCATAATGTGGAATTTGTCATTATTATAATTTACGGGTTTCGAATGCTAATTGTCCTTTGGACAACTGCTCCTCAACGACGCTTCTCTAGGCAGGTAAATAAACTCCTCAAAATGAGTTCTTCTATTTACAGCTTCATAAAAATCAGAGTTCAGAATGGTGTCACATGTTGGTTCTGGAGTGACTTGGTCTCCATTTGGCTCTCTTCGATCCTATCAACAACTGCTCATCTGAAACAATCTCTCCTATCATCGTGATGATCGGTCACCGAAACCTTCCGTTTCCCTTCTTTAATGTAGATGGGCCTCATAGCCTTATCTTTCTTTTTTTTTCAATCTTTAAAATGTGTTCTCTATAACCGGGCTTATTAGTGGGCTTTCCAAAAACACCATGGTCTATAGCATGTAATATTTTTTTCTTTTTGTTTTTAATTTGAAAGCTAAGTTCAAAAAAAAAAAATTATTCATATTATGAAAGATGACAATGTAGTGATGTGATAGTTCTCTGCGTAACGTGTTCACATTTCTTTAAAAGGTCAAGTCAATGTTCAAAACAAAAAAGAATATTCCATAATCTTTTACAACTATTTTTTTTATGGTTGGAGAATAGAAATTGCTATGTGGGTGTGTACTTTAATTTAAACTAGATTAATTAGTTATAAATAACGTACATTTCATTGACTGAATAGATGCGATTAACTAACGTAAGCCAATATAAAAATATCTGGCGATTATAAGAAAATGAAAGTTGGCCAATCCGCGGGAAACTTGTTCACGAAGAACGTACTAACTAAGATATGTATTTCTCGTCTCTTTCGTTTTCACCATTTTAAAAAACTCTTTCGCTCAACGTGTTGCCTATTTATACCAGACGCACAAACATCTCTAAAGACATAAGTTGAAACCCAAGTTAAACCAAACGTTGCGTCAAACAAGTAAACATGCAAACGCTAGGGTTCGAAAAAGCGACACGATACAGAGGAGAGTCGTCGGCTACGGCGAGCAGTGGTTACGAGGAAGGTCATGAAGAGTATGAGGAGATCATGCTCGATATCAAAGAAGATTCCGTCTCCGTGTACAGCTCGAAGCCAACCAAAGACGAGGATCCAGGGTCATCACTTCTAGGACAAGGCCGTTATGGGAAGAAGAGGAACTCGAGCTCGGTGGTGAAACGCATAGCGTCATCAGTTTCTAGCGAACTGAGACGTGTTACTTTTTCTGCTTCGTCGACAAACCCACCGCGTAGGCCGGTTAAATCCAGAGTAACGGTAGCGTTGAAGGGTCTCAAGTTCATTACCAAACATGATGACGTCGGTGGATGGCGTCGTGTTGAGGAAGCTTTCGTTAAGATTACCGAGAAGACATGCTGTTTATTGCCACGTTCCGAGTTCGGTGCTTGTATAGGTAAGCGCAGAAAGCTCAAGTTGAAACTTTATTGTGGTTGTTGCATAAGTTTTCATTATGGATTTGGTAAACTTTGGTGCAGGGATCGATTCAACGGATTTTGCGTTGGCGTTATTCGACGCCTTAGCAAGGAGATTTAACATAACTGGAGATGTAATAACCAAGAAACAGATGCTAGACTTCTGGAAGCATATCCATGATGAGGACTTTGATTCGAGGCTACAACTTTTCTTTGACATGTAAGTGCACCATTATCCCTAGCAACCCATTAGAGGTGCTTAATTTCTTTTTTTAATTTTTTTTGTCTAATTTAAAAAAAAAAATTAAAAAGTTTGGCCAATCACCGGCCGCCACGTGTCACAAACAGTGTAATCAATGATGCTTAATTAGGCAACATAAACAATGTTGCTTACATTGGAGAGCGGGTTTTTGTAGAAACCAAGGGTAAGCACCCTTAGTTAATGGTACCTAATGTTTCTTAAAACCCGTTTTTCTAAAAGCATATCTAATAGGAGTACCTATCTTTGAAAATGTCAAAATACATATATATATATATATGTATATATATATTTATATTAATATTTAATTGTGATATTTTTAAAACTACTGGAAACTCAACCGAAAGTTCGAAATTTAAAAAACGTACAGTTAAATATTAATATAAATATATATGTATTTTGAAATTCTTAAGGGTAGATACCCCATTGGGGTTGTTCTAAAAGGTTCTTTTACATGATCCGACACCAACTCTTCCAGTCTCATGTGTTTGACTTTTGTTTCAGGGCTGATACAGATGCGGATGGGAGGTTGAGTGAAGACGAAGTAAGAAAGGTATAGAGTTTGACTTTTACTATTAGAATAAATGTTGAAGCTCTTTTGTGATCTATGTCACAAGTAGGTTTTATTCTTCATGTACAGTTTTTTTTTTTTTTTTGTAACAATTCTTCATGTACAGCTTATAGCTCTAAGTGCTTCTGCAAACCATCTGGTTAACATTAAGAATCAAGCACATGTATATGCTGCTTTGATTATGGAAGCACTAGATCCCTATAATTATGGGTACATCATGGTATGTTTCTATGAACTGGTGATATTAAGATAGCATTTGTTTTAGTGAGTGTGTGTTTTAACGTGTTTGGAGGCACTAACAGATAGAGGCTCTCGAGGTACTACTGTTGCTAGGGCCAAATGAGGCTATCCAAGATGGCAAGAGTGAGGAACTGATGAGAAAGTTGAGAGATCTGCAGCCCCAAAGGAATCGTGGGAAGCGTTTGTACAATGGGGTTAAGTATTTTGTGTTGGATCATTGGAAGAGACTGTGGGTGATGGTTCTATGGATAGCTGTTATGGCCGGGCTGTTCACGTGGAAGTTCATGGAGTATCGAAAAAGATCTGCTTACCAAGTTATGGGAGCTTGTGTTTGTCTAGCTAAAGGAGCTGGAGAGACCCTTAAACTGAACATGGCTATTGTTTTGTTACCAGTTTGTAGGAACACCATCACTTGGCTCCGGACCAAAACCAAGTTAGGTGTTGTTGTTCCTTTTGATGACAACCTCAACTTCCACAAGGTAATGCTAGCTTCCTGGAGTATTTTTGTTCAGATAAACGCGATTCAAAACACTTATGATTGAATCTTACACGCAGGTTATAGCAATAGCAATCTCAATTGGGGTTGGAATCCATGCCACAGCCCACTTAGCATGTGATTTCCCAAGGCTGATAGCTGCAGATGAAGAGACTTACAAGCCAATGGAGCAATATTTTGGGGTACAGCCAAAGAGTTATGTAGAATTTTTGAAGTCAGTGGAAGTAGTTACCGGGAGTGTCATGGTTATACTAATGACCATAAGCTTCACATTGGCTACATCATGGCTTAGACGAAATAACTCCAAGTCTCTTCCTAAACCATTGAAGAAAATAATTGGCTTCAACGCCTTCTGGTACACTCACCATTTGTTTGTTATAGTCTACACACTCCTAGTTGTTCACGGATACTATGTCTACCTCATCAAGACATGGTACAGGAAGACGGTTAGTAACTAGCCCCAATTTAAGAAGTTGCAGCAGATGCAATACGCTCTCTCTGATTTTGGTTTTTATTTGGTTTAAATTTTAATAGACGTGGATGTACTTGATGGTACCGGTGCTTCTTTACCTGTCTGAAAGGCTGGTTCGTTCGCTCAGGTCAAGAATCGAGCCTGTTGTGATACTAAAGGTGGCATCTATAAACATTTATCTTTTGAAATATTCATCTCTTCAACATATTAACCTTTATATTTCAACAGTTTGATGTGTTACCAGGGAATCTCTTATCGCTTCAAATGACAAGACCAAAGAACTTCATATACAAAAGCGGACAATACATGTATCTCAAATGTCCTGAACTGTCTTCATTAGAATGGTAATAACGCAAATTATCATATTATTTGTATGGAAACAAACTGAAAAGTGGTTTGCATATAAGCAGGCATCCATTCTCAATTACATCGGCTCCAGGAGATGATTACCTTAGTCTCCACATCAGGGGTCTAGGAGACTGGACTAACAAGTTACGATCAAAATTCAAAGAGGTACTTCACTCCATTTATTCCCTTTACACAAAACGTTAGAGATTTAGTGGGTCCAAGTATGTAATTTCATTTGTATGTATCTTATCTTATCCTCAGGTGCGTGGCCAGCCAGATCATAGGTAAGTCTTATCAATCAGTTATTCACTGAAGCTTAGGGTAGAGGGGAGATTATATTGTTTTTGAATTTGAACTTTTAAACCTTTAGCTGGCCAAAAATCCTAATCTCCGGTCCATATGGAGCACCATCACAAGACTATAAGAAGTTCGAAGTTGTACTACTGGTGGGTCTAGGAATCGGAGGTACTCCTATGATCAGCATTATCAAGGACATACTCAATAACTTGAAAGGCAATGGAGATGAAGAACAAGGACTAGGCAGTAAGTGGAACCACAAGGTGGTCACACCTCCTTTCATGTCTCCTGCAATAAAAAAAGAGAGGTTCATAACTAAGACAGCTTACTTCTACTGGACCACATCAGAGCAAAAAACTTTTGAGTGGTTCAAGAACGTGTTGGACGAAGTAACCGAAGCAGATGTTAACAAAGTTATTGAGCTGCATACCTACTGCACCAGCGTCAAAGAGGAAGGAGACGCGAGTTCGGCAATGATCACGGTGCTCCAGGCGCTGTACCACGCCAAGTACGGAGTAGACATTGTGTCGGGAACACGTGTCATGTCCCAATTCGCTAGGCCAAAATGGAGGAGCATTTACAAAAGGATCGCTCTGAAGCATCCCAAGACCAGAGTCGGTGAGTTTCTTTGATATCAATCTTTATCTTATTGCTTGTTATGCATATATAGCTTGAATGCGAAAGAATGTGAATTTTTTTTGGTGCATTTTGCAGGAGTTTTTTTCTGCGGAACACCTGGAGCAGTGAAAGAGCATCGAGACTTGGCAAAGGAGTTCTCTCAAAAATCCTTCACCAAGTTCTGTTTCCATAAAGAAAATTTCTAGAAATTTTACTTTTTTTCTGAGTACACATGATGTGAGTTAAAATGTTTTTTTTTACTAAAGTTAAATATGGTTTTTATTGTACTATATTCAAAAATCAGATTTCTACGAGATGATATATTGTTTTTTTTTTGCTAAGTTAGGAAATAGTTTACTTTGGGGTTTGTTACAATGAAGTTAAAGTTAAAATCTAAAATTATCTATTGTAAGTTAAAGGGCCATGAGTTTAATTTCTGTTGGAATGAATCTTCTTCTTAAGAAGTACTAATTATATTTCGCCATAAGAGATATAGATAGAAGTCGTTCGGACACTAACACTAAAAAAAAATTATGTAATATTGTTATGTCAACATATTGTTTCTGTCAATGTGGTGTTGATGACTTGATTGTATGTGTTTTTTTCTGGTTTGGATTAAATGAATAAAGAAAAAAAAAATATTTGAAGGATATGTGAGTGAAATGCGAAATATTGATGATCATGCTTTGTAGTGGACATGACCGGGTCGTCTATATAATGATAAAACAATATGTATTGGGATTCTCCGTGTCATGAATTATCTGCGTATAGGTTTTTGTTTTCATATCGAACGTGACTGATGGTGATTGGAAATTTGGAATACGAATAGCTAGTGGTAATATTAAAATAATATACACGTGTTATTTTATTAGTTATTTGTCTTTGTCGCTGTCGTGTATGTGTTTGAAATTTTGCAATTTTTATAGAAAGAAAAAATGAGAAAATGCGTGTGTATAGAATTTGCTACTTATTTAATTAAGAACCGTGTCTGCTGTCTGCTGCGAGTTTTGTGGGTGGGGATTTACTGCACTGCGTTTGACTTCTGACCCTTAATGGCCTTCGCGTTCTAGGTTCGATCTCACATTAGCAAAAAAATTCGAAAAAGTGAATATAAGTTTTTATAACCATAGTCCAAAAATAAATAAGCAAGCCTTAAAACATTTTCTCATTTTCAACGACATTCCGAAAACTATAGTACTATTATTTCCACTAAAAGGATATTTCAAGTTCTCAACGATGCATTGACTCGATATTTATTATGGAGTTATTACAAATGTTTCTCTTAATTGATAGTCACATGCAATGTAGTTCCTCTATCTTACACATTGATTGCCGTGGACGTAACCTTCAGAAGGTGACAGTTGATGATAGAAGGATAAACTCCAAATCATTAATGGAAAGATTCGAAAATTAAGAGTAAACATTAAGCACAAAATAATCATCAGTTTTTTTTAAGTATTTCACTCAATCACCGTTGATAATATCAAACCAAACAGTATAATTTCATTTAATTTCCTGTTAAAACTTAAAAGCCACAGTATTAACGTCATTATGTAAGAGAAGAGAGTTTGGGAAACTTTTTAATATTTTACTATGAAGTTTATTTTTTATTTTATATTTCTACTAATATGTACTTGTCAGAGTAAGTGGATATGTTAAAGTAGAGTATAGACATGTGACTTTTTGATAATCATTTATTTTTTGCTATAGTATCAGTCATTCCGAAAATAGCTCTCTCTTTTATTGCTTCGACAAACTGTTGTGTCAATCTAAATATGGTGGTATATTGAATAAAAGAGTAATAAAATATCTAAATTATAAACGAAAAATAATAAGAAGGACTAGGTATGCAAAATCGGGTAAAATAGGCTTTTAGGGCAGATCTCTAGTAGTTAAACTCGAAAGTGGAATCAGACAATGTGATTTTCACTTTCCTCGGTACGATCCTTAAACCCAACTCTTTTCAGCTTTATCGCAATGGTATATATTCGTAATATATCCGAAACAACGAGGGTAAAATAGACAATTGCTTATTACCTCCCCCGTCTGCTTTGTAACTCTGTTTATATATCTTTTTACACCTCTCCTTCTGCACAATTCCCCTGTGTTCTCTTACCTCTAATCTCGAGATCCGCCGTTAAACTTCTTGTCTGAAACTCAGAGCTTCTTCTCATTTGTGTTCTGTCACAGATTGAGACATAGATTCTTCTCCAGATCTAGCTTTTTGATCTTCTCTCGTTTGGTTAATCAAGGTACGTTCATTGTAACCATCGAAGAAGTCATTGTAGATCTATCTCTTTGTTGATTCAATTGATCGTTTTTGATTAGTTCCGATCTGATTCTCTATGACGTTTTATGATATGTTTATCCTCTGATTGTTTAAAAACGTTTTTTATTTATTCTTCTATAGTGTAGATCGAAACGAATGTACTTTTTTGTGATGCATCGAGTGATAATTTTATAGACCCTTTTTTAATCGATGCATGTAGCTCTTCGCTCGTGATTTCGATGATCTGATCATATAGTTGTTACCAATGCACCATCTTTGAAGCAACATCGAATGTTTTCGAATGTTTTAGCCGTTTTTTTTTGGTTTGTTAAAAGGGTCTTTAATGTGTTTGGTGCAGGTCTTAGCCAGAGAACATGGCATCAGCGACTGAGAACCAATGGCTCAAGGGAAGAGTGAAGGCTGTTACCTCCGGAGACTGTTTGGTGATTACTGCTTTGACCCATAACAGACCAGGAGCTCCACCGGAAAAGACCATTACTTTATCTTCTCTCATGGCACCTAAGATGGTGAGCTTTACTCTACATTCTAAAGTCAACTCTCTTGTGCACCACCATATGTTTAAATTTTTTCTTTCTCCCTTCTTAGGCTCGTAGGGGAGGTAGAGATGAGCCTTTTGCATGGGAAAGCAAGGAGTTTCTGAGGAAACTTTGCATTGGAAAGGTACCAAAGTCTAAATCCTTTACTAATTATACAACACTGTATTGTGATTGACAATGTTTTTTTTCTCATGAATAAGTATATGTTTCTTCTTGTTTGCTCTTTGAACAGGAAGTTGCTTTCAAAGTGGATTACAAAGTGGAAGCTATTGCTGGAAGAGAGTTTGGTTCTGTTTTCCTAGGAAACCAGAATGTTGCAAAGCTTGTTGTTCAAAATGGTTGGGCAAAGGTGATTATAATAACCATTATATTTCTCTCTAAATAATATGGTTGTGATTACCTCATCATTCTAACATATGGCTTGTACTATGGACAGGTTAGGGACCCAGGTCAGCAGAATCAAGGCAAGGTTAGTCCTTACATTACAGAGTTGCTTCAGCTCCAAGAGCAGGCTCAGCAAGAAGGATTTGGTTGTTGGAGCAAGGTTGGTCTTCTCTTATTTACTTTATTTTCCAAAAACCATATAGTTTCTTATTGATTTTGATGGTGGTGTTTACCTGACTACAGGCTCCTGGTGCTGCTGAGGCATCTATCAGAGACCTTCCTCCTTCTGCCATTGGAGACTCTGCAGGCTTTGACGCCATGGGACTTTTAGATGCCAATAAGGGCAAGCCTATGGAAGGTATTGTTGAGCAAGTACGCGATGGAAGTACTATTCGTGTTTATCTTCTTCCAGAGTTCCAGTTTGTGCAAGTTTTTGTTGCTGGAATCCAGGTGAATTAAAACTTGCTTCTCTGTTTGACATTTTTAAACATTTTAGATGCAACAAATTTAAGACGTTTTCTTACAATGTAGTCTCCATCAATGGGAAGAAGAAACACAAACGGAAACGTTGTTGAGGCGGTTCCAGATGAGTCCAATGGAGATGCTTCTGGTGAGTCAAAAGGTCCTCTAACGTCAGCTCAGAGACTTGCTGTCTCTGCAGCATCGTCTGTTGAGGTTTCTGCTGATCCGTTTGCAGCTGAAGCCAAGTACTTCACTGAGCATCGTGTTCTTAGCAGAGATGTATG
This sequence comes from Moricandia arvensis, assembly GCA_905132765.1. Classification (NCBI taxonomy): domain Eukaryota; kingdom Viridiplantae; phylum Streptophyta; class Magnoliopsida; order Brassicales; family Brassicaceae; genus Moricandia; species Moricandia arvensis. The sequence continues at coordinate 94,680 of CAJHQP010000299.1, read as the reverse complement.
TTTCCTTCATGTTTATCTGGGTTTTGGCATTTGGACTATCTTAATTTTGAAGTTGGATTCTGCAGGTTCGCATAGTTCTTGAAGGCGTTGACAAATTCAACAATCTGATTGGTTCAGTTCATTACTCTGATGGTGAAGCAGTTAAAGACTTGGGTTTGGAGCTCGTTGAAAATGTATGTGCTTATTACTGGAACATATGATCTTCTATGTTTCTGGCAAAGTTAATGACACTGGTTGGTACTATTTTTCTCAAAGGGTCTTGCTAAATATGTTGAATGGAGTGCTAACATGATGGAGGAGGAAGCCAAGAGGAAGCTGAAAGCTGCTGAACTTCAATGCAAAAAAGATAAGGTGAAGATGTGGGCTAACTATGTTCCTCCAGCTACAAACTCTAAGGCACTTCATGACCAGAACTTTACCGGAAAGGTAACATCTCTCTTGGTTGAATACTATCTTTCTCCTTTACTTTTTTTTTTTTGAGTCATTGGTTGTATATCTCTCTTTAGGTAGTGGAGGTGGTGAGTGGGGACTGCATTGTAGTTGCTGATGATGCTATCCCATATGGGAGCCCAGCTGCTGAGAGAAGGGTCAATCTTTCAAGTATCAGATGTCCAAAAATGGGTAACCCACGTAGAGAAGAGAAGCCAGCTCCCTATGCTCGTGAAGCAAGAGAGTTCTTGAGACAACGACTTATTGGCAAACAGGTTCTGTTTACTTACTACTCTCATCATTGCATTTGTGTCCACATATGAACAAGATTTTGATGTTTTTTTTCCCTTGCTACAGGTTATTGTTCAAATGGAGTACTCAAGGAAAGTCACACCAGGAGAAGGTGCTGCCACAACAGGAGCTGCTGATAGGGTAATGGATTTTGGCTCAGTGTTCATTCCATCTCCTGCCAAAGGCGATTCTGAGGAAGTGGCTGCATCAGCTATCTCTGGCAGTCAGCCAGCTGGAGTGAATATTGCTGAGCTTCTTCTGTCTCGTGGTTTTGGAAATGTAGTCAGACATAGAGATTTTGAAGAGAGATCGAACCACTATGATGCTCTTCTTGCTGCTGAATCTCGTGCTTTGTCTGGAAAGAAAGGAATACATTCTGCTAAAGAGTCTCCTGTCATGCACATCACAGACCTAACTGTGGTTAGTAAATATCTATAGATATGTTCTTATAAACAAAACTCGTTTTCATGACTAACTTTATAAGCGTATATTTGTCTCAGGCTGCAGCTAAGAAAGCTAAAGACTTCCTGCCATCACTACAAAGAATCAGGAGAATACCAGCTGTTGTGGAATATGTTCTAAGTGGACATCGGTGTAAGCTTTATATTCCGAAGCTAACATGTAGCATTGCCTTTGCATTTTCTGGTGTTAGATGCCCCGGCCGTGGAGAACCCTTTTCAGATGAAGCTATCTCTGTAATGAGACGTAGGATCATGCAAAGGGATGTCGAGGTAAGTGAATATTGCTAAACTTACATCTCAGTTTTCTCTTCTTCTATATGGTTTGTTGATATTATTATGTTATGAACTACATAGATTGAAGTTGAGACCGTTGATAGAACGGGTACATTCTTGGGATCTATGTGGGAGTCCAGGACAAATGTGGCGACAGTTCTCCTTGAAGCTGGCTTAGCTAAAATGCAGACTAGCTTTGGTGCAGATAGGATTGTTGAAGCACATATTCTTGAACAGGCAGAGAGATCTGCTAAGAATCAAAAACTGAAGGTGACAAAGAAACACATGTCTTTGAGTAAAATAAAATCTTTTGCTAAACTGTTTTTGATCTTTTGCAGATTTGGGAGAACTATGTTGAAGGACAAGAAGTCTCAAACGGAAGTACAACCGTTGAGACCAGACAAAAGGAGACCTTAAAGGTTGCTGTTACTGAAGTACTAGGAGGTGGTCGGTTCTATGTTCAAACGGCTGGAGATCAGAGAATAGCTTCTATTCAGAACCAGCTCGCTTCCCTGAGTATTAAAGATGCTCCAATCATTGGATCCTTTAATCCTAAGAGAGGTGACATTGTTCTTGCACAGTTTAGCCTTGACAACTCCTGGAACCGTGCAATGGTAATACCAAATCCACTTTCTTAGTTTCTGTCCTTTCGTTTGCTTCTTACTTAATCCTTACCTGTTTTTCAGATCGTGAGTGCACCTCGAGCAGCTGTTGAGTCTCCAGATGAGAAGTTTGAAGTGTTCTACATCGATTATGGAAACCAAGAGGTAGTCCCTTACAGCGCAATCCGACCAGTTGATCCTTCGGTGTCCTCAGCACCAGGGCTTGCTCAGCTCTGCAGGCTTGCCTACATTAAGGTTCCTAGCTTGGAAGAAGACTTTGGTCCTGAAGCAGGAGAGTATCTGCATAGAATAACCCTTGGTAGTGGCAAAGAGTTCAAAGCAGTGATAGAAGAAAGAGACACATCTGGAGGCAAAGTCAAAGGACAAGGCACTGGAACCGAACTTGCTGTCACTCTCATTGCTGTCGACGATGAGATCTCTGTAAACGCTGCAATGCTTCAGGTTGGTTGGTTTCTTCTCTCTCACCTTATCTCTACAAAACATGTTAAAAGAATCGGTTTAATGATGATGGATGATGATTATGAACACAGGAAGGAATAGCGAGGATGGAGAAACGTAGGAGATTTGAGCACAAGGACAAACAAGCTGCTCTTGATGCTTTAGAGAAGTTCCAAGAGGAAGCTCGTAAGTCCAGAACTGGAATCTGGCAGTATGGTGATGTCGAATCAGATGATGAGGACACTGCTCCGGCTAGAAAGCCTGCTGGTGGTCGCCGGTAAGTTATCGGTATATGTTGTGATATGGTTCAAAGGGACCATGAGGTAGGAGGGAGAGAAGAAGTGTCTGGTCGGTTTCTATAAAGAGTTTAAAGACATATCATCGAACTTTTTGTAACGTTTTAGATTGTTCCTTTTTTTTTTTAATTTATAGTTTTGACTTTGAAAGAAAGTTTTCTATCTAGAACTTGAAATAAAGACGAAGTTCGAACTTATGCTTACAATTTTTTTTTCTTGTGTGTTTCTATCGTCTAACTATTTTCATTTACTTAAGGGTGATATGTTATGTCACATTAGATTAAAAAAGGGAAAAAAATAGTGTCCTTGACCATTACATAGTTATCATTGTTCTAAAAAATTGGTAGACAAAAAATTATTCATAAGCAAAATAATTTTATTAAAATAGTGTCCTTGACTATTACATAGTTATCAATGTTCTAAAAAGTTGGTAGACAATAAATTATTCATAACCAAAATGATTTTATTAAAATAGTGTCCTTGACTATTACATAGTTATCAATGTTCTTAAAAATTGGTAGATAATAAATAAATTTTGAAAAATACCCTAAGATAAACCTAAAAAAATTATTGTCACAAAAATAATCTTTATGAAAGAAATCATAAAAATAACTTTTATTAAAGAGTGTAAATATACATTTATACTCCTTAGGTGAACTAATATAGACTTAAGGTTTAGAGTTATGTGGTAGGGTTTTGAGGGTGAAGTTTAAAATTAAAAAAAAAATAAAAAAAATATTATTTTTTTTTTAAAAAAAATTAGTTTTGTCATTTTTATTGTTAGGGGTTATTTTTGTGACAAAAACTTGAAAAAATATTATCTTAGAGATTTGCCCATAAATTATTCATAACCAAAATGATTTTATTAAATTAATTTAAGCAGCGTCTGGTCATTTGTCTATGCGTTAATTTCTTACAACACTTTAAAAAATCAGTTTAAGCAGCGTTAGTCATTTGTCTATGCATTAATTTCTATTAGTGACCGTTTAGTCTAATTCACACCATATTCATTTACTTATTTTGAATTGTTTATCAAATGAGATATTGAGATGTAGTTGTGTGTACCGTAAATGTTTTTTTTCTACTCCATCCGTTTCATATTGTAAGTAGTTTTAGATAAAAACACTAATATTAAAAAAATTGTTAATTTTTTTAAAATAATATTAAATTAATAAATTTAACCAATTATAAAAAAATTAACATTATTTAATTGGTCACACACTATCCAATAAACATAAAAATACATTGAAATATAAAAACTACTTATATGTTCTATATTCTGAGTAGTACTTTCAGTTCTAATCAAAGTTTAAAGAATCGTAAAAGAAACATGCTCCATTTGTGATAAGGCGTAAGTAAAGTGGTACGAAGCTTTCTCAATAAGGAATTAAAACTATATTCATGTATTGATTTCAATATAATAAATTGATACGAGTTGAAGTAGTAATGGTTGCTTACTGGCTCCCACTTTAGTGGGACTAGTGCTTATTCGACGTGATTATTGTCCATTGCTAAGTTTTGTTAAAAGATAAAACGTTGTAAAGAGCTTTACCTATATAAAGAAAGGCCTACACTACACATTAGTTAATCGTATAGAATAATATAATCATATTCACATTCATTCCTATGCTTTAGGTTCTTCTTTCTCAACGATAATTTTTATTCCCTTATATCGTGATTTTTACTTACTAACATAAGATTACTTTTACTAAGAATAAACCGCAAACTTAGTTAACTAGAAGATCACACTCAAAAGTTGATAATATTCGTGGAGTATTCTTTCTTCTAATATTTCACATTTATATTAATAAAAAGTTGCTAAAATAAAAATATATACCCATGCAGTAAAAAAGTTATTCAAAAGAAAGTACTCATGCAGTACATTCTTGACATAGTTTGTACGTAAGCAGTGATGTGTCAAGCTACGATTGTTGTGAAAGTCATCCACTTTCAGAAAATGCACCTTTTTGCCATATGGTACAGCCAACTTTTAAATTATCATATTCATAAATTGAAAGAGTGAATAACTATTTATGCAAATATATCTCCATCTATTTGTTATTGTTGTGAAAAATATAAGTTTTTTTAGCTAAATTGATACAAACTCAATGTCAGTTGGATGCACGGATGAGCTAAGAGCACCATTATCCATATATCTTAGAGAGGTTCTTAATATAAATTGCAATTAAAAGAAAAAAGAAAAAAATAATTACAAGAAGATACGTCTCCTAATTTGGAAAAAGAAGAGACGTTCCTTAGGGACACATGGCAGAAAAATAGTGGGTTGTGCTCTAATGAGAGGAAAAAAATGTTTAATAAAAAAATTTTAAATTTAAGTTATCTTTTAATATATTTTATTTAATCAAAAAACTTAAGTTTAATAAAAAAAAATATTTTAAGATAGACATAAAAAAATTTGTCTCCAAAATAGCACATAAGGAAAAAAATAACCAAAAATAGACTTTATTAAAGGGTGTGATAGACATTTATACTCATTAAATTAACTAATCAAAACTTAGAGTTCAGATTTATAGCATGGAATTTTGGAAGTGAAATTTAAAATTAAATATATTATATATATTAAAATTTTCAAAATAAAAAAAATCTATTTTGATCTTTTTTTTAAAAATCTCTTTTTGAAACAAAATCTTCAAAAATGTCTATTTGAAAGATTTGCACTTAAAAATATTTGATAACTTTTTTAAAAATATTTAATTAAAAACCTTGCATTGGATCACATAAATGTATGGGTTTCTTAATGTTGTCTCTTAACTCACTTCTACTACTTAAAAATATAAAAAAAAAAAGATAAGAACCCCTAAATAAGCTTTTGGGATAATCATGCTCTAAGTGGTCCTCGTATGACCACTAAACTAGATCACCTCCTACATAATGAGTATTTTAATTTATTTATTTTTTTGCTTTAGAGTATTTTATTTTTTCGAAAGTATGATTTGTTTATTTAAATAAAAATAATACTTTTATTATTTCCAAGTGGAAATGGCGACATAGTAAATATATGTCCCGCTTGTGTTTTATTATCATAGTATTAATTTGAGTTTTCCTGAATGTATAGCTAAAACGGCCAATTGACTAACTTGTGTAATTGTTATCCAAATTAGTTAGATTTAGAAACAAACCGTTGGATTATAAAAACATAATAAAACCATTTGAATTAATTGTTTACTTGTTAATAGTACATCAATTATAAATATGACTGTCACGCTTTAGTATTCTATTTCTATACCATGCAATAATGCAAATTGGAACTTTTTTAATAGTAAAACATGCACATTATTGAAGTGTTTATTAAAAATTTACTGAAGTTAGGTACAACTTTCATAAAGATTCCATGGGTTGAAATAAATTTGAGCAAAAATATGATTAAAAAGTAAAAACATAGTAAATTAATAATGATTTGGATATGGGACCAGATGAAGCATTATAAATGGGTTGAAGATAGACATAGAAGACTAAAAAGGAACACTAAACATTTCATCTCTCCTTGTCAATAATCTAAGGAAGAGAAGAAGAAGATATGGAGGAAGAAACGGAACAAGAAGACGCGTTAAGAAGACGCCGTTAAGAAGGTTTCAAGCTACGGTTAACCGGAGTTAACTCGGTTCTGCTATCTTTCTCTGTTCTTGTTAACGGAGAATGATGCAAACGGCAAGTCATCAGAGGCAAAGGGAAGGCTACGCCTTTCTTCTTTTAGTATCTTCGCTCTTTAAATGTTTTTACTTTCTGGCTATTTCTTCTTCCGTTGATGTGTTGATTCTCTAACGAGAAGTATTCTGATTGCTTTTAATAGCTTTACAATCTTGTTGCTTCTTTTTTTTTTAAACTATCTTTATATATTAAGATCCAAGTATTCTCCATCACAAGGTTTTTATTGCTTTAAAACGTATGAACTAATAATTTTTTTGGCTTGAGAGTGATGATATTAATTCAATATCGGTTTAATATTTTCTGAGTTACCTATATCGGACCTTGACGTTTTTGAGCCAGTCCGGTGAAAAACTGTAGAATTTCATATGACTTTACAGCTATGCTACTGTATCGTCGGCTAAATATAGTTTTGTTTCTGGCATGTCTATATCATAAAAAATAAAGTTTCTAGTTGGAATGCACTATTTTTAAAAATATACTTTTCTTTAAAGAGTACTTATTCATAATCAATTACCTCTCACTACCTGCTCTCTTTTATTTAGTTACAAGTCATGTGATAGGATAGCATCTTTAGATCATTAACATAAAAGATGTATGTACTATGTAAAATTTGAAACCTACACTAAAATAGTTTTAAGATTCGGAATATGATATATATCTTATTGTAATGTTGCTTCTATCCTAATCAATATAATTAAAAAACAAGAAGCAGATTTGAATCACTGAATATTAAAATAAACATATGCAAAGTTGAAAGTAACATTCCAAATAAACAAATGTTTATAGGTATACAATCGTTGTCAATACCGTGTTCTTTAGTTGAGATCAAAGTGTAAATGATACATACAAAAATAGTTAGCTAAAAATGTAAGTCAGATTGTTTCTGTTATCTCACATAATCTAGTACTCAAGAGTGAAGAAAAAAACGACAATAACGCCAAGAAAAAAAATTGTATTAACTAAGCGAGAGCCATGTTTTTCTTCATAGCTTCATAAACAATGTATGTGATGCTAGCTGCTGGAACAAGCAAACATAAATGCTACTGAAACAGAACACGATGTAGTAACATCAACACATTGTGTTCATCGTGAATGATTGACAAAATCTACCATAGAGGTTGGAACTTTATATACCTGATCTCTCTCTATCTTCCCTCGCCTCTGTATCCTCTGTTTTTACGGCACGTTTTGCACGTGCGAATCAGTCAAATTGAAACCGTGAGTATCCATCCGGTTCTGAATCAAACCGGTGGATCAATTAGAGTATTGTGTGTTGATTAAAAGTTGTAAATGTTTGACCGTGTACTTGATTTTTGTAAGTTAAGAGACGAAGCTAGAAGATTAGAACAGTGGAGTAAAGAAAAATTGTTTGTTGGACATAGTTTTAGTTTGGTAAGCCATACTCTCACTGGTTCTCTTCTCCGGTTTAGAAGTTGGGAAACAAAGACTACATGTCCTCGTAAATATTAAGGTATGTGTTGTAACTTTTTCAGCAACCGACCTTAGCTCAGTTGGTAGAGCGGAAGACTGTAGTCTGTGACAGCAAATCTTTAGGTCGCTGGTTCGATTCCGGCAGGTCGGATTGTTTTATATTTTGCCGTTCCTTCCTTTATTTCTTTTAATTAACGTGGAAGAAAAAACTTGGTGGTGGGCCTGGTTGCCTTAAAACCACTTTGGGTTGATATAAAATGGGCTGAACTATTTAGAAAACTGAAGATGGGCTGAACTATTTAGAAAACTGAAGATGGGCTGAGGTTGTATACATTATTACAATGCGTGTGAGTGGGTGCAATTTGAACATCTCCATACAAAGGAAATAACAGGAAAAAAAAGGCAAAACATACATACATACGTCTTTTTATTTGATTTTCTTTATGATATATAATATAAGTCTGCATGCATAGTTTGCATACATACGTCTTTGGGCCGATAAGTTTGAAAAAGAAGACAAAGGAAGTGGTTGAGATCTGTGAGAGAGCTTAGAAGGCCGCAAAGGTTGAAAGGACGGTGTCACTGTTAGGCCGGCGTGCGTGCGGGTAGAGTGCTGCTGGCCATCCACATTTCCGTCGACGTCAACGTTCATTTTTCTAATGATTGAGTTTCTCTTTATATTCTTCCTGTCTGTATCGGGATCGATTAGAATTGTAGTTATAATGTTCAATAATTTGAATTTTTTGTAAGCAACGGTCGATATCTGAAGCACATCAACTTATTTTATTAGGCTAACAGGGTATTATTAGGATTTGTCTTCTATTTGATTAGTAGGTATCTAGTAAATTCCTTGCAATCTTATAACATATTTTATTAGGCTACTTAACAGTCTTCTACTGGAGTGACCAATAGGTTTTCTATAGACCAGTTTCTTGCTTTTAATGATATCTAGGATAACAGTTTTATAATAATCTTATTTAGAAAACGGTTTTATATATGTAGCAATGTATAAGTCCAGTTCCCGAATATTGAATTAACTAATTAGTTTTATAGTATACTCTTATAACATTTTATAATCCCATCTTACTATATTCTTTGGAATAACTTTTTTCGGCAGTTTCAGATGTGAACTAGATTTTGGTATATGAATACTGAAACTGAATATTTGAAATTCAACAGATTTCTTCTTTTTTAAATGAATGTATTTTTATCATAAAGGAAAATCCTTTATTTGTATATAAATTGTACTGACCAGTACATCCGCGCGTGGCAATATTTTAATGAAGAGAGGAATATAATGCTTTTGAAGCTCCACGAATGTCTTGAAGTACAGACTTTGGTCGGCGGCCGAAATCCATATACCAAGCAGGCAAGCACTAACCATCTACGGTAATTTTTTTTTTTATATAACTGCAGTGAATTCCAAAAGCTTTTTAAATTCAAGAACTAATCACCACGAAATCCATAGAAATCCGGATTTTCGTACCACTTAAAATGTTTATGGATGGTTAAAGGAAATCGAACCCATGACGGAAACTTCAGCCGAAGCTCCTTCTAAGGTAATTATGTCAAAATAAATTAACAAAAATAAATTGAAAGAAAGGTTCAGTGGTACCTACCCCGAGCTGGGGGGCTCAAACTGAGAGGTTAGTTGTTCGACTCGCGGGGAGAAGGAGGCGTGCCCAAGGCCATAAACGGTACAGGCAAAGGTGATGGGGCATAAGCTCAACACCTGGTAAATCAAAAAAAAAAAAGGTTCACAAACAAAGAAAAAAGACAAAAGAGAGAGGAGATAACGCGTTGGTTGGTAAATATTTTAAGTACACCAAAATTCATTATCTTCGTAATCATCATTTCTATTGACATGATATATGAAAAGAACGAGTGTCCAAATTTCAAAATGAAATCATTTTTTCATTTCTTAAAATATATACATTGAATCTAACTCGAAATTCTAATTCCCTATGAATTTAGCTATATTCATCATGTGTGTATTTATGAATCCGCATTATACATTTCCTAAATCCATGAATAACGTATATATGCATGTTTGTATTTTCAAAAAATAAAAACGACAGAAATATAATATGAAAACAAAGGTCAAAAGGAGTCAACTTCTTGGATTGACAAAGTCAATGAGTTGAACAATCCGTATGGAATCTGTTTTGGTCAAGTTTTCATACTTGTTAGTTGTTACTTCCAATCCCATTTCTTTTTGAAAATTAAAACTAAAATATGGCTCGTTAGACCATGTCCATTAAAAGATTTTTAGGAGAATTCTTAACCAAAAATAATTGTGAACCGTTTCTAAAAATTTGTAATTAAGAATCGTCTCTTACACTATTTTGTGGCTTTACTGACACGTGGCGATCCACAATGGGTTTGTTTTAATTTTTTTTGTAATTAAAAAAGAAAAGAAAATTAAGAACACATGCCCTTACAGTCTCCTTGTACTGGTTTTAACAGGAAAAAAAACAATTACTTTTGGGACCCTGGCTAATGGCTATATTGGATACACAATCATTTCTAAAATATAACGAAGTAAACGTAATATTACTAATAGTACCAATTACAAACTTTACCAACTATACATATTGTGGACGGTGTTATTGAATAAACGTAATTCTTTATGACCTGATCCGATTCGTGCAAACCACAAACGTATTATGAATTCATAGAGTGTTAGCATGAGAGCCCATAAAATGGTTAAACAATCCAAAATGTCAAATGGGTTCTGTGTGTTGTGTAAGAATGTTTTTAGTTTCTTCTTAATTTCTAACTAAATGATATGTCAAAATCAATTAATTTCTAACTACATGCAATTGATGAATTAACTCAGATCGCTTTTATACTATTTTGTATCATCATAATTATTATATGAAAATGTATGGGTTTATTAGATAATATTACATGGTGCATACTCCATACAGTTACCATTTAGACAAAACTGAAAAAAAAATCGGTTTTATTTAAAAGAATTGAATACTAGAAACCCACCTATTTTATTAGCAAAATACCATAGTTTCATAATTTTTAGTCATATATTGTACATTAATCTAACTCAATAAATAATGCGGTACAAATATTTATTCTCTTTCTTTTGTTCAACCTCTAGGGCTCAACAAGTGTTCAATATTGTACCAGTTAAATTATATGTAGGTAAGCTGATTTGGCTTTGCCATGTAAGATACATGTTTTTCTTTTTAAGATACATGTATTTTCATGCACGAACGCTTTGGTTTGACTGTATTTCAGCTGTCGCAATATAATCGACACATGATGGTGGTCTAGTGGTTTCTACTATAGAAGGAATTGTCATGTTGGTCCAGATCAGGGATCGATTTCCTTTTATTGCGGTCACGCGGATATGGATCATTGTTTACAGCCCGTTTGAATATCTGGAAGAGAGGGTCTATTTGTGGGTTGCACCTCCCACCAGGTCATGGATCGATTCTCCTTTAGTGTGAGATTATTAGCTCCACCTGTGGCCACGCGGATATGAACCATTGCTTACGGCTCATTTGAATATCCGGGAGATGGTCTATCCGTAGACTGCACCTCCCACTCGGAGAGGTCTGTGTTTTTACTCGACCCGAGTTTAACTTTTTTTTTCAAAAAAATCATTTATCATATGATGTGACATTGTACTAACTTAAAACATTATCGTCGATTTTATATTTTATATATTGTTTTGATCACCCACGTTATACACGCCATATGATATATCCATTAACATCATGTAGTGAGAAACCAGTGAATAATTTATATATATGAGTATGCTTATTGGAGACTACTCCCATAACTTTTAATTAAGGATAACATTTTTGTTATTTATTCCTTTATGAAATTTAATTTAAATTCAAGCGTTGTTAACAAAGAACCCAATAAAAACTCTTGAAAGAAGAAACTAAGAAAATGATCTTTTTTTAAAAAACACACACACAAGAAAATGATCACAAACGACACACTCATAATGAAAATAGAAAACATTAAAGGAACATATGATCTCTTCATACAAGTCACCCGAAACCCCTTATAACCTTATTCATGAGGATCTCAAAAACCCGAATTAATTAGGAGAAGAATCCCCAAAATGCCAAAATCTTGCGTAATCTTCTTGTTGCCTTGAAGTTCCACCAGAAGATGAAGAAGTGGTATTAGATAATGTCTCATGACTATACATTGAGCCTCCTGTTTCCCCACCGGCCAGACTATAGCTTAATGCATCGTTACTATTTCCCCCTTGCTGAAGATATTGGTTATAGTAATATTGGTTATAATACTGTGGATTAGTCTGCGGATTTGGGTAGTACGTTTGATTATTAGAAGAGTAATAGTTTGATAGACCGGTGATAGTACTAGTGTTACTTGCTAGTTGAGCTCTCTCAGGGAAATTAAGTTTGGCTTTGCTTCCTTTGAACTTAAGAGCTGCTTCATCATAAGCTAAGGCCGCAGCTTCAGCTGTCTCAAATGTCCCGAGCCACACCCGTGCTGCCTTTTGTGGATCCCTGATTTCCGCAGCCCATTTTCCCCATGGTCGTTGCCTTACCCCTCTATAATGTATTTTCCTCAAGTTCCCTTCATCGACAGGTGACATAAATCATTATCATTAACCTTATATACACTCTATAAGAAATTTTGAAATAAGAACATATTATCACATACTACATATGCGAATCCAGCATATGTGTCTATATATATGTATAATCTTTACATATATACCTTGATCTTGAGTAGGGGGAACATGTTGGATAGGATCTTGCTGATTATACTCAACAGGGTGATGTTGATTATCATTATGCGTGCTGCTTTGGTTTCCAATGACTTGAGACAAGGCTGAGACCATGACACGCGTGTCGTATTGGGATCGGGCCGAGAAGAATGGAAATATGTTCTCGTCATCATCGGCTTCTTTATTCCCATCAGATTCACCAGCTCGAAAGGGCCTCTTCCCATTATTCCTCTGATTCGCCATCTTTCAAAAAGCTTTTAAAAGGCCCCTCTCTTTTTAGAGGTTTAGATTTTAGGGTTTCAGATTTTGTACTATTTCAAATGGACGATGCGTTGAAAATGAAAAACAAAGAAGACAAGGAAAATGGAAGAGAGATATTGATTAGGGTTTTGGAATAAGAATTTTTGAATGTTTTATAGTAGCATTTGTTGTGTGAACGTAAGAAAAATAATAACAAAACGTCAAGCTGAAGTTTTGCATATTCTTCAAAATTTATTTAGTTTTCTAACTATATATCATAATTTTGGAGATACATAAAAAATAATGCATTTAGGGATGGAAACAAATTGAACAATCGGAGTTTTGGAGGTATGTGTGATCTGATCCGTTTTATCTGAATAATTAATTATCTAAGTTGATCTTCTCAACAACTATCCAAATATTTAATTTATGTGTATCCAAAAATTTATTTTTTTAACTAAAAATCTGATTTGATCCTTACAAATAAAATTTAAAATAAAAAAAACTATAGATAATCCCTTATAAAATAAGAATAATAATTTAATATGAAAATAAATGTTATTTACTTTAAAAACTCTAATAAATAAAATAATCAATTTAAAATATAAAATTTATATATATAATTATATAAATATATGTACAGAACAGATCATATATACAATTTTGAAAATAGTAATATTTCTGTTTTGTTTCGTTTTCGATAAATATTGCATATTACTATTTGTTTTACTTCGTTAAGTTATAGATATTCAAAAAATTTGGTTCGAAATTGGTAACGAATTGAATTTTGTGGATATTTTGTTTACCCCTAAATTATATGTGTGTATTTGTTAAAACTGTAGAGACGCGTAAAAATGCTTTTTGATTTGCTTATAGCAAAAAAAATGCGTACGTGTGAATCTTAACAAATTAAGAAATGGATATCAATAGAGTACTAAAAGAGCTCTGACAGAATAGTATTAAGTAGATATGAACGCTGTAAAAGGATCCAAATTGATAAAAAGAGGAAAATTAAAGAAGAAAAATACATGCATGTACATATTCTTTACTAGTTTCTTCTCGGAAACACACGCATGGAATCGAAGATGGAAAGAAAACATAAAAGTTCTATTTTTAAGTTTAATTTTATATTTGTCTATTTAAACCGACATTCTCTGAAAAAGTTAAAGGAATAAGAATATGACAACTTTGTTTTTCATTCATTAATGATATAAATAAACAAGGAGAGTAGTTTACGTAGGTTAGAGTGGGATTCATTTTAAATAAAAAAAGAATGGAACCTTATTTTTCCCGTTAAGGGTTTGAACAGAGATTGAAAAAGAAACTTGGTTATACACCCAAGAGATGTGTACAGACTGATCATTAACTCAGGAGAGAGAGAGAGAACGTGTGAATCGAACATGTTGTTTTGGAGTCTCTTTTTATAAATAGATACATGAAAATGTTTTCTAGTTTCATCTATATCTGGAAATAATTCAGAATAACTTCATAGTTATGTGGACGTTTTGTATCTTTCTCGGCACTATTCACAGTAATAATATAAAGTTCAAAAAGAAAAATTCACATTAATATTTGAAGAAAGTGCCGTTTTGGTATCAAACTAATTATTTAAGGATATGTTCACAAAAAAAAACACTTTGTCAGGGCCCTTGACAAGTCCCACATCACAACTAACTATTTTTCCTGATCCCACATTAAATTTCTTATTGTAAGTAGGAGAGGAACCAAGAGAGTTGTAATGGACAAACTGTTCTTTTTAGCTATGGTTCATTGCACGTGTGATGCGTGCTCACATTTTGTTTAGTTGTAACTTAAAAAGTAAAAAATATATGCAAAATTCAGACTGAAATCTAATAAACATTAAACTAAAAACATCATTAACCATAAAACTCCATTTAGAGTTCTTATTTTTATTTTTTATTATTTTGTTTGATTTTAAAAAAACGAACCAATCGCGAACCGCCACGTGTCAGTAGGACTCGCGAACAGTAAAAGAACCCATGCAAAGTCGACTCTTGATTTGGAGTTGTTGGAACCGATTTCTAAAGTTTTGGTGAGCCATTCACCCTTAAAAAACCCCTTAAGAAAACAAAAAAATATGCTCATCCACTTGGTTTTTGAGATTTATACATTACAGTATAAGACATGTTACTCTCCTCTCATTTTTTTTTGAGATTTATACATTACAGTATAAGACATGTTACTCTCCTCTCATTTTTTTTTTGAGATTTATACATTACAGTATAAGACATGTCTACTCTCCTCTCAATTTTTTTCTTATAAAGTTGTGTTAATATGCTCATCCACTTAGTTTTTGAGGATTTGTATGACTCATAAGTTAGTAATGAGAAAAAAAAAATCAGAACCTTCCATTGAATTCAATTCGTAGATGGCTCGTGAAAGTAGAGATAGAACAAAGCGCATTGGAGTAGATTTCATTTTATATTTGCAACAACAAAATATTGACTGGGTCATCGTATACGACAACTTAAAGGATTCAACGATCAACGTGGAAGTGTGGAACACTCCACAATATGGGTATAAGCAATGTGATGTGTAGAACGACATAACATAAACTGTTCATATTGTGTGATAGATACACTTAGTGGACCTACTCCATATCTAATCAAGCCATGTGGAATTAATAGAGTCACCAGTTATTGCTTCAAAACCGGAATGGGTAGGGAGACTTTGAAATTTCTTTTGTCTATATATACATTATCGCTTAGCTGATGTTGCTGCAAGCTTAGTTGACCAAAAACCTAAAACAAGGGCTTACTGGCTCAGTAATATAAATTTGAGAGAAATTTGCAAAAAGAATAAATTTTATGACGCATGTTAGACAATACGATACTAAGTAAATTCGTTTTCTAAAGAATACGATATTATGTAAAGTATTATGTGATTTACTAAAATTCAGTAAAATCTATGTTAATTTATTATAATAGATCCAAGAAGCAAACGAAAACTAACACGCATATTTTGAAGAATCCGAATCATTAGGCAAATTCAACGATCTGTAACGTGGAAATAATTAGGTATTATTAAAGTTAGCAAACATTTTGTTGGGAAGCAAATTAACTAACATTTGTACGTCTATACACACACAAAGACATTAGTCGTAATAAGATTAAGACTAAAGAAAAGCATATTGTTCAATGAATTTGAAATTGATGGGGAAACACTTTAAAACATGGAATAAACATGTGTAGGTATTTTTAGTTATGTTGACTAGAAAGTAAGAAGAAAACGAATTAAACATTTTTTTTCGAATTTGCTAATAGAGAAAATGAGTTTGAGAAGGTCACGTACTTTAACTTAAGGTGTAACACATTTGATGATTTATATCAAATATTCATCTTAATATCTAGATTTCTAAGAATGGGTGTGTAATATGTTGCCCTAGTTCCATTTATCTTTTCAAAGTTAATAATTTTCAGCGACGAATGCGGTAAAGTACTAAATATAAAATCAACGATCACGTTTAAAGTTACGGCTTAAAGGAAGAAAAGTCCGCACCTAAAATAGGAAAGTCAATAGTTTAACATGTTGACCGTTGAAAGTATGAATATATATGCCCAATTCCAAACCAACAATAATTTTTGCAAATAATATTAAATTATTCCCTCTACTTTAAAATATCTCATTTTTTAGAATTTTCATATATAATTACTAATACATTATTTTTTATAATTACATATTCTTCATAAATTTTAACCAATAAAATTTTAATAAATATAATTATATTTTTCAAATTTATAATTTATCATTAATTGATGTATTAAAAATGTAAAAAATGTATCTTTTTGAAATAATTTTTTTTTTAGAATATGGATCTTTCTCACAGAAGGAGTATTCGTTTGCATATAAGAAAAAAAGAAACAAATCATAAGTGAAGTAAAATATGACGTAGCATTCTGGAAATCCAAAAATTCCAGATAAAATAAATAAAATAGGAAACCCAAAACGACAGCGTATAAGAGCTGCAATGTGTATGTACAGAGTATTGAGAATGCATCAAGAAGCACCGGTGTTGGGAGTGATATTACGGTTTCTCATGTACGTCAAAAACTGTGAAGGTAGTTCTGCTAGTAACGCTTCTACCACTGACACCTCTCCATCTACACACACACAACACATCATCAGCTAAACCAAAAGGCTACGTTGTTTCTTGAGCCAAACAACAACAAGACTCACATTGTATGTCTCGTAATGCAACGAACTGGACGATATCACGTGACGCTACACGACCACTCGAGCTTTCTAATCTCTCTCCTTTGTCTCCATCTAGTACCTACACAACAACAACAACGAGTGTAAGAATCTAATGGAGAACCACAAACTTTCTAGTGTTACGAACCTCCATTTCTTTATAGTCAGCTCCTCCTACTCCAACGATGAGGATTGATAATGGTAGATCTGATGCACTGACCAATGCATCTCTAGTTTCTTGCAGGTCTGTTATTACTCCATCCTATAAAAGAACAGACAAGTTTAGCTTCCATTGTCTTTTTACCAATGTTCAATCATTATGCGGTAATTATGATTATTGTTTCGGCGGGTGTCTAAACCAATTCTTTTAGCTCCGATACCGATTTTTCAAAAAGTTGTTGTAGAAAAATCGTTTCATTTAGGTCTGATTTGCCAACTAGGCAGACAGGTGCACCTAAACCGACTTTTAGAACACTCCTTTATACGTTTAAAAACATTAACTCACAGTGATTATCAACAAGACGTAATATCTCTTTGCATTTTGAGCGAGTGACTCGCTTGCTATTGTTGCAGCAGCGTTGATAACAGGACCAAAGAGAGTAGGCCCTGCGAAAGAGACGTTGAAGAGAGCACCATTGTAGGCATTCATGATACCTTGAATCCCATCTACCTGAGAAAAACCAAAAAAAGAAAAGGATAAGGTTAGTTTCATGTTGTTAACTTGAGAAATCTTGGTTCAGATTTTGTTGACAGACCTCACAATAAGTACTGCTTCCATTGAGGTTAAAGCAATGTGAAACGGGAATGTCTATAGGACGAGCTCCAAAGCCCCATGCTGGAAAGCGTTTGTTAGTGTCATAGAACTGCAACACTTCTCCAACTTCCACTATTGCCTGAATGCAAAGACATAAACAAGATCACACACAGTCACCACTTCTGTAAGAAAATTTAAGCAATATACTGAGTGTCCTTACTCTCTGGTAGGCGTTTAATCGGCCTGTAGGGTCAATGTAATGCAATGAATCAGGGAGGCGAGGGTTTCCATTTGAAGCTATAATGAAACATGAGAGACAATAAGATTAGTCTTGAGAAACTCTGAACTTATCAGATCCTTTTATTCATACCTGTGAAATCAATTGCCACCATGAAGTTCAATTCAAAACCAGAAGCCAAGTATTCTAGGAAAGTATGCTGAACAGTTTCAGTAAACTTGTCCACAAAAAGCTGACTCTTTAAGGCCTGAAACAAAGGCAAATGGTATAAGGTTTCCTCGCATTAAGATTGTGTAATTGTTGAGCATCCATACCATGTCTTCATGTTTATGTCCAACACCAGTAGGTAAGAATAGATTGATTCCTTGACCACTCAAATGAAGCTTTTCTAAGTCTGCAAGTGACTTCTGAACTTTTCTGGCAAAATCCAAAACCATCTCAGCTTTTAGCAACTCATCCTCATTATCCTAAATTAATATCAAAAGGAAACATAGAGTTTGTGGTTACCCGATAAGATTGTGGTTGCCATTGGCATTGAAGTCTAAGCACTCTATTACCAGTGGGCTGTCCTGAAAATCATTACAGAAGAGAACTGTTACACCTTCCTCCTCAAGCAGCCAAACTATGATGTAAGAAAGAAACTCTATCTATCTGTTTACCTTACTCCCCACTTGTTGAACACTTAGCAAGACAGGTTGCCAAACCGGATTGGCATCATTCTTTAAGACTTCGGTTTTCGAGACAGGGATTGGAGCTCCCTGCTCTACAATCTTAGATATCACCAGAAACGGATCCTGAGGAAGAGAACTCATGTTATATCATAGGTCTGAAAGTATATCTTGGTGAAATGGTGAAAGAGTATTGGTACAATGGCTTACACTTTTAGAGAAATGATCCATTGATTCCAAATTCAAGCACCTAAAAACAATCTCTGTCGTGGTCTTAGAAGCTAGAGACTCCTCAGCATGGACAATAAGCTTCCCATGGTTCTGTGGCTGAGTCTGTGCAGCAACACCTTCCTTACTCATGAGTTCTAAAGCAATCGTCCTATTTGATTTGGTGATAACCTGCATAGTTCATTAATGAATATAACATCTGAATCAATATTGAATCTATAGGTCCTAAACTAAAAGAATACCTCAGACAATGTACATGTTGCTTCACCGAGAAACTGCTGCTCGTCGAGCTTAAGCATCTGAAAGTAAAATCACCAATCATATAATGTAACACTTGAACATGAGAGCATACAATGAGATTCTTCTACACACATACCTCCTCCTTCGAGTTATGAAACTGAGTGTCAATATCATACACACGAAACCTACGCAGAATTACAAGAAAGGTTCATAAAGTGAGAAACTTCCCTTAACTTCATTTCATTACATCAAGTCGCATATATGGCTAAACAACTTACAGCAATGTCTGCACGACCTCGAACTGATAACGAATTGTAAACTTCTTAATCCATTTAGGATTCAAAGAGTTCAAAACAACCTCACTACGGAACGATTCAGCAAGTGTTCCATCTCTTCCCTTTGTATAAACAACCACCATTGCATCACTCTGCACACACCACAACACAAGTATATAAGATTAAAAGAATCTTCCTTTAAGACATATTATCACAAACCGAACCTTTGAAGTCACGTCTCGGTCTCGCAAGTTTGAAGCAGAGAAAGATAACTGCGAAGGAAGAAGACCAAAACATGAAGTGAGTGAGGAACTCAAAATCTTGGTCTAAAGGAAGTGAATAGAAAGGGACCTCGATCTGAGAGAAGAGGCCGTGGAAGCCACGAGACTTGAGGTAGTAGTCAACGGCGTCGTTAGGACTACCGTAGCCGCCGCCGGCGGCGGCCGAGGAGGAAGTGTTCCCACCAACACCGACCATTCCACCACGACCACCACCATTGGACCAGCAGCTTCCCATGTCTCAAGAGCTGGATCGAACAACAGAGACAATCATTTAACAGCGAGTCCTCTGAAGAAGAGAATGGAGATTTGAGGAAGAAGGGAAGGGGATGGGACCCACTGTGTTTTTCCAAGTCGACGATCTGTCTGAAAGTCTTGACTCCCATTCATTTACTTACTGCCAATTTTTTTAAATTTTTTAAACCTTATACTATTTATCAACAATTATTACTATACAGCCAATTATTATTGCGAAATTAAGGACGTTATTACCGGGATTAATTGATGATTACAGAAATTAAATATTGCAACAAGGATATAGATAGATTTACTAAGTGAAACTGAAGACGTATTAAATTTGACTGTAAGATAAAAACGCGTCTATCACGTGAGGATATTTACTATAGTAGTGGGCTACTGATTTATTTGGTCCAAAGATTTTGACACATCGAAGCATGGTCATAGTTTTTTATTATGGGAATAAGCTTTCTAAAAAAGGGAATATTAATTTATATTATTATAAATTATAATTGTTATAATGCGGTGTGACTGGAACTTAAGGAAGAGAAAACCGCATATAACGTGAATAATAAGACATGAAATTTTAAGTAATGACCAGTTAAAAGATTTCGCCAACAGAAAGGCAAATAAACCTTTTCCAAAAGCATAATCACATGACTTTTATTCAAAATAAAATAATCAAAAAGCAAAATACCTGATTTGATTGGATTGCAGACAAGACCCAATTGTTTATTTCTAAAGAGTGAAGGGCTCTTAATGGGTCTTAATTTAGATTTAAATGGGCTAGAAATATTCAGTTGTGATGAGAAAGTAAAATCTATAATGTAACCAACCCAAGAACATACTTTAGTTAAGCAAACAACCCAGCTTTGTGCCAACATAAAGAAGCCCTTTAATGCCACTAGAAACTTCAGACTCTGTCAGAGGGTTTATATAAAGCTGCCAACCAAAACTCATACGAAAATACGCGCGTAACGTAAGACGTATCACACGTGTAACTTTACTATTGGTTTGCTATAAACCCACTCTCTCACCAACTCTCAAATAAGGTTTTAACCGTTTTTCCCGCCTCCAGTTAGTTACAGAGAAAGCGAGAGGGAGAGAGAGAGAGAGAGATCACTCATGGGCGTAGGAGACGACCATCCGGAGAACCGAGAGATCGGAACCGAAGACGGTGACCGGAGAGGAATCGGTCCGCCGCCTAGTCCGGCACCGTTGTCGTCGCAGAGGACGTCGTGGTTGGTTCCATTCTTCGTTGTAACTAACGTGACACTCTTCTCCGTCGCGATGTTCGTCAACAACTGCCCTGAACATTGCGAGTCTCACGGTCCCAACCACCACTGCGTCGCCAGGTTCCTCGGGAGACTCTCGTTCGAGCCTCTCCGGAACAATCCTCTCTTCGGTCCTTCTTCTGCCACGTACGTTTACTATAAGATTTAATACGATTGCGTTTTGTGAATTGCGTTACTATCATTAATGTTTTGGTTTCATACTTGAAGATTGGAGAAGTTAGGGTCACTTGAGTGGTGTAGAGTTGTGGAGGAGCATGAAGCTTGGCGTCTCTTGACATGTATGTGGTTACACGCCGGTGTTATTCATCTTTTAGCTAATATGATCAGTCTCATCTTCATCGGTATTCGCCTTGAGCAGCAATTTGGTTTCGGTATGTTCATTATATACTCATCATCAAGTAGTGTAAATTCATAGAAAGTTTGCTTGAAACTTGGTTTTTGAGTTTGCAGTTAGGATTGGAGTTATATACGTAATATCAGGAGTAGGAGGAAGCATAGTGTCTTCTCTCTTTATCAGAAATGGTGTCTCTGTTGGAGCTTCTGGTGCCCTCTTTGGCCTTCTTGGCTCAATGCTTTCTGAGATTCTTACAAACTGGACTATCTACTCTAACAAGGTTCATCTCTCAAACTGGACTATGAGTATGGAAGGTTTAACTATGTTTGACCCTTTTTTTTCGGTTACAAGATCGCTGCACTCTTGACGCTTTTGTTTGTCATTGTGATAAACCTGGCCTTTGGGATTCTACCTCACGTTGACAATATTGCTCACGTGGGTGGATTTCTAGCTGGTTTTCTCCTCGGTTTCGTTCTTCTGGCTCGTCCTCAGTTCAAGTGGTTAGCAAGAGAGCATATCCAGCCACAAGGCAGACGTCTGACGTCTAAGTACAAGCCTTACCAATACCTATTGTGGCTCCTATCTCTGACTCTATTGATTGTGTGGTAAAGCTTGCATTGCCCAAGAATCACCCTCTCTTGTCATTTCATTGTTGAACTCCCGAATGTTTGTGGGGCTCTTTTGCAGGTTTGTGGTGGCGCTGGTGATGCTATTCCGAGGAGAAGACGGGAATGATCACTGCCGCTGGTGCCGCTACCTACGCTGTATTCCCACCTCAAGATGGAGCTGTGAAGACGTCTGATGAGTAAGCAACATTATGCCTTTGATAGTATGTGTGTGGCTGTCTTTCATTACTCGAACTTGTGATTACAACCACGTACGTGACTTGACATCACTACAAATTATTGAAGTTTCTTTAAACCAAGACAAATGTGGACCCCTATCCATAGAAGTAGCCTGTTGGCACCGTTGGATCTAGTCAAAAGAAAAAAATACAGAACAGAGTTTGATCTCTGTCTGTACTTGTATGTCCATATCTGATTTACACATTCCTTCAACTATTAAAACAAATTAGGATCAGAACTGAGAAATGAAGAAGAATACGTCGTCTTATCTGAACGCTGATCAAACGATCGCTCTGCAGCCGATGTGTAGTAGTAATACTGTCCCTGCACTGACCTCTTGTAGCCACCACTCTCTGAAGACAACTCGTGAAGCCTCTGTCTTGGTGCACTTTGTGACCGGACTTTTGCTCTGTAAGACTCAGTGTTAGCCATATAGTTAGGGTAATACCCAGAGTAGTACTCGTACTCGCTTCTCGTTGGCGTGAACGGTGTTCTTCTCATTGAACCTCCACTGCTGCTTCCTGGTCTAGACCTTACTTGTGGAGTTGTAGGAAGAGATCCTCTTTTACTTGGTGACTCCTTGTGGTAGGAAGAGAAGTGAGGCTTCCAAGTGTCAACTTCTAGGATCTTGTCATTATCTTCACTGTACTGCGATGCGTTCCTTAGAGATTCCTCTGTCCTCCACTGGTCTAACAACCGGGTCGAACTCATATGTGAACGGTGGTGGTCCATGGCAATGACTTTGCTGTATTCAGCCTCTGAAACACATCGTGCGTGGAGAGAATGTGGAGAGGGAGGAACATGAGAAGAACGAGATGCTCTTGCTCGAGCTTGGAGCCTAACCAGCGTTTGCATCCGACGCAGCATATCAGCTGTTTGTTTCCTCACTATGTGTCCTTTCACTAACGCTTGGAGCTTTACTAACGCCTTCAATGCTCTCAACGCCCTCCTCGCCTAGATTTAAAAAGCTTTGTATTATACAAACTACACACCAAACTCAAACCAAAAAGAGATGCAAGAAAAACTACAAAGGAATATTAAAATCTACTTATAGTTGTTACCCAATCAATTACATTTCTTCTAAATGGTTACAAACTTGCACACCTAATTCATTTTCTAAGCTATAGATTAAGAGTATATGTATATTTGACCCACCTAATTCAATACCATTTTAAACAAAACAAACTAATTAATTAAATATTTGTTACTAGACCATTGGATAGTGTCGGTAGTGAATCGTATCGGCTTGTTACAAAGTTTCATATTCATTTGTCTCTTCATACTATTTTCCGGGACCAACAGAAAAAATACAAAATTGAGCTTATCCTTTATGAATTTTTTCAGTAATATTTTAATATGAGATTTAAGTAGAAAAATCAACATCAGACAGCTATTCCACACTTTAGTTCAAAGTTTATTTTTGGAGGATTTTAATAAAATAAAAGATTCAAATTTTGAAATTTAATTAATATTTAAGACACTAACCAAGTAGCCACGGAAAGCTGATTGAATCTTCACCGCCGCTACATACTCTTGAGCCAACCGGCGATTCTTCCGATTAGTTTGAGTTACCGACGAGGTTCTACCGCCGCCTCTTCCGGTGAGTCTTACCACCTCCGCCGCCGCATGAGCAGCCGCGAGTGCCGCCTCGGCCACCGCGGCGGTGGCTGCTGCGACGGCTATCGCATGCTTGTCGGCGTCCAAGATTTCTTCATCGGGACGTCTCTTGCTTGGATGAGAAGACGACGACGCCGGATTTGAGGATCTGGTGGTGAAGCTCCATTTACGAGTGTTGTTCTTCGTCTGTGTTGTTTTCTCCTTCTTCTTGCTCCCGAATAGACGTCCGAAGAAACCCATAGTCACTTCATCGCCGGAGAATCACCGTTTCTTTTGCTGAGGTTTTGTCGGAGTTTTCTCCGGTTGAGGTTATTTTTTTCGTCCTTCGGACAAGAATAAAAAAAAGTAGAGACAAGTGGGAGTGGAGAAGCTAACAGCGAGTGATTAATGCGATATATAGAGTTTATGCTTCCACGCGCCAAGATTTATACGCGTTGGTTGGTTACATGGGCCATTAAAAGGCTTATTTTGACCAAGCGTCATTAGAAGCCAATGGGCTTATGGCTCCGGTCTACTCCAAACCAAATGGTTTGGTTCCAACCAACACGACTTAATCATTTCTTTTTTAATATCTAATTTTGTCAAATTATGAATCTGTGATAGTTTTTAACTTTTTTTAAAATTTTGAAATTTTAAATTACAATTTGAATTGTGTTTTTGCTGAAGTTGCATTTGTATAAAAGCAAGTCTATAATGATGCCAATTATAGAAAATATTCCAACAATAAATAGTAATAATTGTGAAAACGATATCCAATAGATTTGAGCCATAAGTATTGAACAAACCAAACAACAGAACCAAATTCAAAAAAAGGAAAAAAAAAACACCTAGATTGTTGATTTATTATCATTGTTCATTATTTAATTTTATTTGCATTGTCTTTTGCAGACCAAGCTCCCCGAATCCTCGGAACCGACCGTTGCGCTAGGCACTTACACGGTTATACTTGCACAGTTCACCACACACAGGCAACATAATTTTAACGACAAACAACAAACACTATTGACTAGTTTAATCGAATTACAAATATATCTTCTCATTCAAATATGTTTAAATAGACTAATCTAACAAAAAAATGTCTAGTCAATGGATGATATTGTACCATAATCAAAAGAGTGGAGTTTATAAATAGAGGTAAGTGTGATGGCTGCTCGAAGAGCGTTACATGAACAAATAAACAATCTTTGTTAGTTGATTGGAGGGCAGTTCAGCAATCTGAATTTGGTACCGGATTGACTTCACCAGGCAGAACCAGCGGCGCACACACCTGCGTATTGCTTAGACTGTCTCTGCATGCTTGAGCTCGAATCATACTTTCTCTAGAGCGCTCAAGTCCAGAAATATTACAACAAGAATAGTAATATGTGTTTGAAAAAGGTTAACGATCTATTTCTACACTAAAACTATTATATAGTAATAAATGTATACCATATCTTATATTTTTTAATTGTATAAAATTTAAATATATGAATCTTTTACATTCCAATTAGAAAAACCAAAACTCGACTTCACCTAAAGTTTAAAGAACAAACTAAAACCAAGAATAAGGTTTATAATTGGTTTAATATTATTTGTCTTAAGACTTAACCAGTGACTAATCTAATTAAACATAAAAAATCTGGTTACAACTTGATTAGAAAAACTAAATTGGATTAACTTGACCTAATAGTCCAAACTAACAATTGGATCTTATAACTTGACGCTAGACCCGACTTATTTAACCCAAAATTTTTACAATTCGCTGGTCCAAGAACAAGCAAAGAATATATTTTTTTTTGGACATCACAAGCAAAGAATAGTTAAAAAATGATTCTAACATAGTTGTATGACAAGTCCTCTTCTTCTTTTCCTTTTTATTTGAATGAGAATACGTCGGTAGGCATCTTGACCTGAGACATGGATGAGACATGCCTAAAATGATTAAAAAGTTTCCTAGGGCTACGCAGTGTTACAAAAAAACAAAAAAAAAAAAGGTCTCCTAGGGCCACGTCGCATTTTTAAATAATTAATAAAAAAATTGAAACCAAATTTTAAATGTATTTCTTTAGTATAAGATCTTATAAAATATTCTAAATATTAATTATATATCTTTATGATACTTGGTAAGAAATTTTAAAGTTGTTTACATTACTATGGGCATAAGATTATTGCATTTCTTGCAGATTGCAAAACCAATATAGTCAAAAATATCATATCGATTTCAACAAAATAGTAGTTGTAATTTATGGAAAAAAATTTTAATAAGAATTTTGGAAAGATTGATTAAACCATGAAAAGTCTCAGATTTTCCACTCAAATATTTTTAGTAAAAAACATATTTTGTCTTTTAGTAAAAGAAAATTAAAATCCTTATTTAGGACAATCCTTTTTAAAACTAAAAGCTAAAATAGAAATTCATTGATAAACTAATTTTATTGATCATGAACATACCATATGTTAGTTATAAAGCGTTATATATCTATATATGCATACATAATTAGATATTGTACTATTCAACTTAAAACATATGACATAAAGTTATATATGTATATATATATATATATATATACTATTTTATGACAAGAACACATGAGATCTGTGTTAAAAAAAAAAAGAACACATGAGATCTTTAATCATATAGATACTAGATTGACAAGTTCTCAGACATTTATAAGTACATAATATCCAACACTAGGAAAACATATTAGACAACAAGAGCCATATTTCTATAATATTCTTATTCTTTTACATATATATATTTGCTTAGGGACTACTACGCATTGGCGGTTTTATATTTCGACCACGCTTTGAGAATATCTTGGATCGAACCCTTTCTAATTCATGTCACTGGTGAACAAAGAGTCCATGAAATCGTCGTACTCATTTGCCAAGTCCTATATACATTACGAAAAACTTTAATCAAAAACTATTTCATGACTTATAAACTTCAAGTTACACTATAGACAAATAATTAAAACATTTACCTTCGGATCCAATGACGACCAATCGACAAAATCTGGAACATCTTGTTCCTACCATATAAGATTCCAGGTTTTAGAATATATTAAAAAAATATTTCGTCTGTATAGTATCATAGCTGTATACGGAAATACCTGATCATGATTAGGGTTCAGGTTGAAAATTGAAGAATTCGTCTCCGGAGCAGCAAAGGTGTTTGATGTTCCATCACAATGTCCCTTCACAACAAAGTCAAATATATGTCTCTCTATATATATATAGAATGAACAAGTGTCTAGAAACAGTGCCAATATTTGTTTATAAGAGTATCAAAAGTCTACTAAATTTCCAACCCTAAAGATAGTTTCAAAACTTCCAAAAAAGATTCTTACACATATGACAATATATAATCTTTGATAAAAATTTGATTCATATTCATTTTTTTAATTGCTAAAATCTCTTAATATTATGTATATACCTGATTTATGTTCTGGTCACCATTTTCTTCAAGCGAAAAGATTTGATTCAGTTCAGTCTCAAAATTTGCAGGGAGCTCAAATTTGTTGGTAGAAACCGCTTCTTCTTGTTGCTGCTCGAGTCACATTTCAGAGAAAAAAAAAGTATCAAAACAAATATACAATGCTTGTATATATACATTTTTAGAACATTAGGGTAGTGAAGATATGTATACCTTGTTGTGATCGAATTGGAAGTTACTTATATTGCAAGGAAGCTCATCAGTATTGCCTAGGTAATCATACACGCTGAGACTTTCCAGTTGAGGAACTTCAAGATTTGCCAGTGTATTTGCATTGGCATGTGGCTGAGGCTTATAAGCAGTGTTCTCGTTGTTTAAGAGCAATTGCATCCCATACGATAACTCTCTAGGTCCTAGTTGGCCAGGAGTTAACTTTTCATACACACTTGCATTATGAGTTACACTTCCATAACTGTTCAGACCTGGTTGATTTTGAGATAAACTTGCATGGCTGATCATTCCTTGTTGATTAGAAGTAAAACTTATATAGCTGCTCATTCCATGTTTGTCAGGAGTCACACTTCCATGGCTGTTCATTCCTGGCTGATCAGTAGTTGATACTCCATAGCTGCTTATTCCTGGTTGACTAGGAATTAAACTTCCATAGCTGCTCGTTCCTGGTTGAGTAGGAATCAAATTTCTATGGTTGCTCATACTTGGTTGATTAGAAGTTGAATTTCCATAGCTGATAATCCCCGGTTGATTAGCAGCTAAGATTCCATAGTTGTTCATCATGTTACTGTTAAAACTATTACCATTAGACAGCCCATGTTGTCCAAACCCTATAACTTGAGATGTTTGGTCGGTTCTGTTAGCCATCACGGTTGTTTCGAAAAGGCTTCTTCTTCCTTCGTTTGGAGATGGTTGGGTTAAGAAACTGATGTTGCTTTTAGTGGGCAGGGTCAAGTTTGATCTAATACCTAACGGCTCATAGGTGGATGAACGGTTCATGTCGTTGTAAGGCATATGGTTGAAGCGGATGGACTCAGATGTGTTGGTTAATAGTCTAGACTGTCCATAACCTTGTCCGGGTTTGGAATAGAGTGATCTACTGTTAATACTTGTGTCGTACAAAGAAGAAGATGGTGCGTAGTTGTTGTAGTACGGATCTCTGAGGTGAGCATGTAGAAATAACGACTCTATGCCTCTACTTTGCAACATTCTTGAACATGAAAAACCTTGTTCGGCCACTTTCCTTAAGAATATTCGATATTTCTGTGTAGAGCCAAACAATGTTGAGTTATTTAAAAAGAGAAATGATACACACAATTTACACTAGTAAACTTAAAAAGGTTAGAAATAAATAATCACAACTTAATAAGTGTATTGGACAAAAAGTTCTAACTATCGCAATAAAAAGAACAAAAATTCTCCAAATTTATGTTAACTTTATTAGACTCATACGTTAGTCAACATTAACATTTTGTTGCAGAAATGCATGCCTTAAACCTTATTCCTTTTTTTTGGTAAAATTAAACCTTGTTCTTGCTAATGTTTAACATATTATCCGAAAACATTTGTGAAAAGGGATATGATCAAACCTGTAAATGGCTGGCTATGTTCTCCCTTGTCAAGTATGGTAGGTTCATGAACTCTAAGATTTTCTTTGGCACAGCCTCTTTGGAAGATTCAAGTTAAGTAAACAAACATAAACGTATTAGTCAGTGTATACCTATATAAACTTGAAAAAGTAAGAAATAATGAACTCTATATCATGTATTATATAAGTCTAATTTACAAAAAAAATCAAAACACTTACTGTCAAGACCGATATGTCGGATAGCTTGTAAGAAAAGGTCATGAAGGCCGTCCGTCCACTTTATCTTAGGCTTCTTGAAGGGCCTTGAAGCATCACCAGAACCATCATTTGATTTTCTTTTTTGGTTTTTTCCTGAACCGTCTGTACTAACATAATTTCCATTTGAACTGTTCACGGGTCTTGAATCCGATCTAGGTGAGAACCTCTTCTTCTTGCTCTTCAAGACATCAGTTTGTTCAGGAGGTAACTTGATTGGCTGAGGGATGCTAACATATGTGTCCCTGTGGTTGTGCTCGGTCCATAATGTGGACTTATCATTCCTCTTAGAAGTCAAAGCAACTTGGTAGATCTTGGTTAAGTCAGTAGGAACGATGGGTTTTGCAAGAAAACACATCGCTCCACAAGCTAAACTCTCCTGTTCTTTGTTGCTGTCCGATGACATAACTTTCATGTTTAAGAAAACGTAAAGAAAAAATAGTTATAGATTAGAATTATAGCAAAAAGAATTATTGTAATTTTATGTAAATAGTAATAAAAACTTACTTATAACCGGTATATCGCCAAATTCTTGAGTGATTTGCTTTTTGAGCTGTAGACCATTCATGCGAGGCATGTAATAATTTGTGACTATAAGATCGATATTGTGTCTTTGGGTTTTAAGAGTAGACAATGCTTCGATCGGGTCTTTTACAGCTATAACTGTGATCTCTATAATCGACGGATCTAAAACCATTTAACAAAAATTAATTTAAAGTAAATATGAAAATATTGCAAGTACGAGAGGTTATACATTTATATGAAAATTTTCACAAAATTTTAGAACGTTCATATAGCATCAACCAAACATATTCTATAAATTCACAACATTTAATTAAATTGACATGGATATTTTTTTTAAAGATTAACAGGTTGATTACCCTTTCTAAGAAATTAAGAACGTAAATTAATCTTAAACTTCGAACAAAAATCATATCGTACGCACACACGATGTATACATATCAATTTTTTTTCATTCATACAACAAGTTATTATCTTATAAATCAACTATTGATATTCTTTTGAAAACCGTACATAGTATATTGGTTGAAATTTTAGGATTTTTTTTTGTATTAACCAACCTATTAGGTTAAGAATCATCAAAATAACTAAGAATAACTCAATTGAAATTTTAGACGTGCTCATGTAACTGGAGTTCTGATCCTGATGATTTAGAAATACAATTGTTAAATTCCACTAAAATCTAACTTTTCAAAGGGCTAAAAAATTACGGTATTTGAAGTTAACTAATTGGTGTCTCCTGTTCAAATCTCAGCGAGATTACGAAGAAATCTATAACATATTGTATTTGAGAATAAGATTTTTCTCCTTTTTTTAAGATCTTAATTACCTTTGAATTTAGATTTTTCAAGCATGCGTGATATAACTCCTAGGAAAACAGGATCATCGTCCACGACCATAATATTGATTCTTAAATTAGAGCTTTGGTTGTCGAAAGATTGGGCAAAAGCCATTTTGCTAGTCTTTGTATATCTATTTGTTTTTGTTTCTTAAGTCTGTATAAACTTAGGCTGCACAAAGCTCAATATTTAAAGTCGCAAAGTAGTCACGCAAATACAACACTTGGCAGTCTTGTATGGTCCATATGTAAGTTTATTGCAGAAAAAATAAATAATAATAAATTACACAAAATCAAACTTATATATTTTTAAGTAATTATAATGATTACATTGAAAAGTAAGGGAAATTAAGAAGAAAAAAAAGAGATAGAACAAAATACCATCGCGGAATACCGTGTGCTAATTTATGTATAAAATCTAGATTAAAGAAGCATATATTAATGCTATTTACCAATATATACTTTTAATCCTGTTAAATATATGTGATTTTTTTCTTCTCATTTTGGCTTGATTTTATAATAGATTTTTTACATTTTTGTTTTGGTTTGTGCTATAAATGGAAAATGCTAGAAATATTATATATGAAATGCAAATGAAGAAAATATGATGACATTAAAGTTGATTAAATGTATGGGATGTAATTTAAATTGTCTGTCCAAACTTCATTATCTTAAACTATGAAAAACGTTAAACCATTTTCCTTTGTAGAATGAAACTTGAAAATTTAGAATTTCTAAATAGAAATGAGGAATTTTGGAACCATGACTCTAAAGTGCCTAATGGTATTCTGGTAGAAGAAGCATTGGCAATGATGTTCTCATGCTGACTCATAACATACCCAAAGAACATCAATAATGAAAATATGTTAATGAGAATCTCTCACTAAAATGATAATATTATAATAAGAGAGTTTTTAAAATTATAAAAAATATACAAAATTTTCTTTATATTATTATTTTTGATGATAAATTTTGTCAACAACTTTCACTGTGAATGTTTTTAAGACAACTGCAATAAAAATCTTTAACAGAATCTCTTAATATTAAAAAGAATAGGAAGCGTGAAAAGGGAGATACTATCCTTTATCTAGAGACCACAAAAAAATTGTTAAGTCTATTAGTTTATTTGCCACTCTAAATTTGTTAATCTTTATTTTTTCTCTAAAATTTAATTCTTTGTAAAATGAAACTAATTATGTTAATCTTACACTCATTAGATATATATAATGAATATCTCACCATTGTGGGTGCTTTAATAATTTCATATAGCAAATTGTGTTACCAAATGAAGAAATGAGTTGATTAATGTATAAAAATATCAAACAGCAATAAATAATATAAATATAATTTTCAACTACTATAATTTATCATCACAAGAAAATTATGCATGTCAAAACCAACGATGTACAACGTTAAGTTTTAAATGTCTTGATCACTAAAAACAATAAAATCATACAACATCGTTATTTCAACATTCAAAATTAGTTTAAAATTTGTAAATAATTTTGAAATATTATATAACAATTTTAACGATAATTTGTCATTATAGTAACAAGCATAACTACAATACTAAATATAAGTGAAACTATAGTGAGTATATCATCTATATCTATCATCGTTTATATATTTGCATATTTTTAATCAAAAATAAACTATTTTATTGTATTTGCTAAACTATTAGAACTTTTTATATTTTGAAAATTAGGTTGAAATAAAAATTATCATTATTAAATAGTCACACTGATCCAAATAATAGAAAAGTGATAATTAATTTTAACTAGTAAATCAAAATAATCGAGTTTAGCATCTCTTTTTTATTATATTTAATACTGTGATGATATATTTTCATTTTAGAATGTTATAATTGTAAACACATTTTGACTATTTGCTTCAAAATTATATAAAATTTATTTATTTATATTTTGCTTACTTGTATAAAATACTTACTGCGCTCTGTACTATTAAATTTCAAAGTTTCGTTTAGAATATTATATTAGTAATAGTTATGTAATTTTTGTTAGGGATGTCTGTTTCTTTTCGCCTTTAATCAAAAGTCAAAATCTTGTCAGTTTTTTTTTTTTTTTGAAGTCTTGTTAGTTTTTGTCAAATCTATCGTCCGTTTCGTATGGACGTACTTGAAAAAGTGTCCGTTAAGGAGACACTTACACTTAATGAAGAATCTAATATTTCATTAACACAATAACACGTATGCAACAGAAAAGTGAGAAAGTTGTTGCATGCAAGTCAATGACCGCTGACAAAAAAAAAAAAAGCAAGACAATGACTGTTAATGTTTGATTGTTTTCCAATAGGCTCAAGTACTTTGTAGTTAATTAATTAGGGGAAAACAAAAGTGGTTTCAAATTAAAGTATGTTGACATGGTTTAATGGGTTTCTAGTTATGGTAAAAGTAAAGTATGTTGACATGGTTTAATAATCATCAGGACGAACTTAAGTAATGAGTTAATATGGTTAATACTAATAACAATCAGCGTTAATCTAACACTTAGTGTTGACCATTTTTTTGTTAATGGGACATTGAGCAAGGCGAAAAAGATTAAAAGGAAAATTAATTATCTTAAAAATTATAGGATGAGTTTTGTTTTTACCCAAGAACACGTATGCTTCTTCTTATTTGTGAGATAGTGGTTTTGATCCATAGTTTTCATAAAAAATATACAGTTTATGTTTTTTTATTTAAATTAAAACCCTTAAATAGAACTTACAAATAGATAAGTAAGTTACTATTTTCAATTTTCACGAAGCGTTTATAGGTAATTATTTCTTATTTGAAGTTCCATTGATATAATTTTCATTCTTACAAAACTGTGGGTTGGTAGAATAGGAAAATGCAGATTTTTAACTATTTTTGCAGATTCAGCAACAAGAAAATATAATTAAGATTTTATGACATTGAAGTAGTGAATGTTCCTTGTGTATAATTATACAATTGGTAGATATTTTATAGGTATTTTTAAAGGAAAATAGAAAATAAAAGAAAATGAGAAGAGTTTCCCGAGTAAATACTATGGGATATTCATAAGAAGTTATCTTGATAAATGTATGCTATAAATGATTCAAAATTAATTTAAACATTATATGTTAATTACTAATTACTATTTAGATTAAAAATTTCATCGTAGATATTCTGATGGCTGCCACCATCATACCTTGTTCTACTATATTACTAGGATAAGTCCCGCTTTGAAACACGTATTATGTTTCTTATTTTTGTTTTGTTTACAAAATTAACATTTTTATTGTGTTATATTAATTTATTTTATTGTGTATTCTTCATACTTTCTATTCTTTGCCGGTTGGAAGCAAAATATCATCTAGTTCTCTTTTTCTCTTTGACATCTATCTTTTTTGCTAAACAGACAAATTGTGAATCAAAGTAGTTGGAATAAGAACAATGATTTTAATAATTGGGTTCTACCTTAAATAGTTAATAGAATAATTACTTGCAAAGAGCTATCCAGACAAAGTAGACAAGTTTCACTCACCAACAAAAACATACAAGGAGAAGAAGCAAAACAAACCTAAAAAATGTTGGATACTAGACATGCAATTTACATAGGGAGCCAAACAGCAACTTAACAAAGCAACGTAGTAAGCCTTACAAGTACTAATGTTAGATGGTGTTGCAGTAATTATGACCAAACCATATGCTTTCAGGGACATGCGTGTTGAAAGTGAAAGTGACTGCCTTGGAGTTATGGCTGAATATCTTAACACTCTCTGGAACCCAACCATCTGGACCAGACCTGTGAACATAGACATAGCAGATCTGGCGTACACATGGTCCGTTTATGTCATATGTATCTGATGAACATCGCTCAAATGCTCTCGACCCTGGGTCGTCAAGCCTAGGTGCGTATACCTGGTCAAGAAAAACAAGAGAACATGCATACAAACTTTTATCTATTCTGAAACATATATACTATAGTTGTTTTTTTTGTAAATTCATATACTATAGTTCGATAAGTTGTAATAGGAATCTAACAAGTTTAACATGGTCACTTTCTAGTTAATACACTACAGCTTGATACTTTTGATGCTTTGGCTAGGATAATCTTAACCTGATTTCTGTAGCCATCTCCGAAAGAAAGGCTGATCTGGTCTCTTGTGTACATAGGTGACGAACAGCTCGTCTTGATTATCACCGTGTACCTACAGCTTCCAAGATTCTGTATCCTCGATCGGTGAAAAAATACAAACAATCAGACGGGTTGAAAACAGGAAAATAAAAGTTAAAAAGAACTAAATAAAAACAGATAACCTGAATGAGATTAATATTAAAGGATTCTGCGGCATGAGGCTTCGAGACATCGATGGATCTTGAAACAGAGAAGAATAAAAAGAGGAGTGTGAGGAGTTGCAAAGACGCCATTCTTGAACTTCTTGGCATTGCTGCCTGTGGAGAGACCAAGGAAGATAAATAGCAAAGAACTCTACGTGTCAAACCTTACATCAATGAAATAAGCCACGCGTCACAAGAACTTTTACAAAAACAAATTAATCGCAAGCTTTTCTCTCTTGGTTTGGTTGGGGTTATTTGTGAAATAACCAAAACAAAAATGATAATTAGTTAGCAGGTAGGTGCAATTTCCATTGGTTAAACTTAAGAGTTGGGTCAAATATAAATGATGAAAACCCAATATGAATACAATTAATACCTTGTTCAACACTAATAAATAATAAATATTCCAAAAAGAATGTACAGTTCACAACGTATCCGTGAAGTGTTTTAATATGCTTGGTGCCGATTTTAATGTAAGGACACGTTCAAGGAGAGAGTTCAAAAGAAAACAAATTTGTTAAGGGAAGAGTAAACAAGTGAAGAAGAAAAATAGCAGCATGATCGGTTACGTGGTGTCACTTTTCCCATGAGCTCCACCTACTACTACCAGACAAACTCCATGCATGGTTCATTTTAATTGTCAACAACATTTCAATACCAATAATAAGTTATATCATAAATTAGGTCAGTTTATGTTTTACGTGGAAAGAAACAAGATATGCCTTAAGGTTTGTTGTCAAAATTATGGAAAATGTCTTTCCAAAAGAAATTCACGAGTTCGATAAAAGTCTTTCAGTCTCCTCTTTAAAGCACACACATCCAATTGGGACTACTTCTATCAAAATGTATATATATTTTGTACATTGTTCATTGATGATCAAACACATCCACATTTATAAAACTTCTACCACCTAATTAAGAGCATATGCATATGTTTATCAACATATGCTATATAGACAAGTGTGAATCTCAAGGAGCGGTTGGGTACTTCTTGATGAATGTCCTGCGACAAAAAATTCAAGATTTTTTAGAAATGTGATTTGATGGAGATGTGTTGTTTGGTTCAAATATAACTCGTAAATGTTGTAGGTTACAAGTACCTGCTAAACATGAAGGATATTTTTCCCCATTGAAGCTCTCAAATCTCTTCATAGCCATGTCTAATTTGTACATGCACAATGATATCTTGAAAAATCTCTATGTAGATGAGATACAAGGGGTGGCTAAATCAGCATCAGAAGTGAGACATAGCTGCAGAAAAAAAGATAATACTGTTAAATATTCATAAGCAAACTCAAGTTTAATATACAAAAATGCTTTGCTTACTTTTCTGAGAGATTCAATAAAATGTTCATCTTGAGAGTTTTTGACCTTTGGAGCTTCAAATTCCTTCAATGAACTAAAACAACGGTGGTTCTCCATCTAGAAATATCACATGAGATCCATTAAGACGTTGTAAGAGTTTCAGTTTCAAGAACCAAACATATAAAAGTATCAGTAACTTACCCTCGGAAGACTATTTTCATGTTTGATTTCAATTGCTTCAGAAAATTTTCTTGATGCCTATCAAGAACGGGGAGACTTGTGAGCTTGTATGTTAATAAAAGACCTTTCAAGGATTCTAAACCTGCATCACCTTTGATTCACGGCTCATCTTAGATTCATAAACTTGACTATTTGTCTTTGAGCTGCGAGATTCCTTGACTTTCCTACCCTTTCTATAACCAACGGACTTTGACCTGCACAAGATGTGAAAAAAAAACATTCTGAGAAGTCTTGATTTTAGTTTGAGTTAATGCAAATAGAGAAAAGACCATGGACTAACGTTAAGGGGGGTGTAGGATCATCAGTGGATACATTTTTAGCCTGCAGTGCAAAAGTATCATTATATCTGGCGAGATGAGAGATCAACAAACAGTGTAGAAACTTTTTGTAGTGAGTTTTGAGACTTACATTAGAAGAGCGTTCCTTGGCTCTACGAGATGTCCTTAGATGACATTCCTACAAAAACAAAACAAAAAAGACAATCCTGGTGAGACTTTGGTATGATTAAGAGTTTCAAAAATGTCTTGTGGAAGATTTTAGACCTGGAAACCTTGAGAGCTAGGCGTATTCTTTTTATGCAAAGATGTTAAAGAACTTTCTTGAACCTACAAATGGTTTCAAACACAACAAAGATTTGTATTTACTACTGCTAACGAGTTGCTTGCAGGAAAAGAAACAAACAAAGAAGCAAAGACTTACTGTTTTATTCATTGTAGAGCTAAATCTCGCAACCTGCTCAGGTGCTGAATTAGCCTTAAATCTGAAAGAGATTCATAGCAGAGAAGTAGTAAACAAGCCATTTTTGGAACCAAAACAATGTCAAGAGAGTTCTTACCGATGTCTTGTAGCTCTTTGAGCAGTCTTAAGATTAGGTTCTTTTGGAACAGTGACTTTTGAAACCTGTATAGACAATTACATTACATTCAAGAAGATGATACAATGAATGTTTAGCTTATAACCTTAAGTGCATTACCTTCTTTGGAACCTTATGTACAAATGGAGTGTGGTCCAACCGTGATATCTACTTACACAAAGGTGAATGGGTTTAGTCCCCAAAACAAAATGGGTTTAAAGTGAAAGAGCAGTGAGTAATAAAGAACCTTGCGCAAGAAACCAGATTCAAGTTTTTGCCTTTTGGTATCTTGTGTTTGAGGCATAGATAATGAGAGAGAGGAGGAGATCTTGCTTTCTAACTTCCCTAATGATCTCTGACATCTACAAAACATTAAAGATTAGATTGAACCTAAGTAAAAAACAAGAGTGCTAAAGAGGAAACATATTATGTTATATTACCTTGTGAGAAGCTGAACAGAGTAAATGTCAAGAGGTTTGTTCTGTCTTGCCAACAAAGAAGCAGTGGGTCTCGTCAAAGTCGAGTTCTTTCGTAAGAAAGGTTTGGTTTTAGACTTTTGCATCAACTTCGAAACATCTTTAGAAGTTTGGTTGTAATAAATGAACCCTAATCACCACAAACAAAACCTTGAGTCACAAGAAAAACAGAGCAAAAAACAGAGGAATTGCATATAATACCGTTGTATTTATCAGAGACGGGTTTGGGGATCTTGAGATGCTTATCGTCGAATATACAGCTCAGATTTAAGCTAAACGCTGAGATAAAAATGCATAATCATTGTCAGAAAACAAAAATGCCATCTAATTTATCAAAAAAGATGGAGATCTTAACGTGAAGGAGGATAGTTTCCAGCTGATTCAAACCAGTGCTCTGTTTCCTCTGTTTCTGAACCGAGTTCCGGTTTGGAGAAATCATAGAATCTTGGGGCGTCAAATTCGAAATCAATGTCGAATTCCTCAACGAAGGAGGGATCTTCTGCAAACATGTTTGGATCCATCATCGTATTGTAGGAAGAAAAATGTGGAAGATTTAAATCAATAAGAACAGAACCAAGATCATGATCGTTTTGTTCTCTCTGTCTCTGGAAAATTTGTAGGAACAAGAAAAAGAGGCAACGGTGCGTACCTGTATGGTGTGGTTAGAAAATGATGGTGTTTAAACAAAGGCCGTTGGCTAAATAGAGAGGTTAAACTTATTACTGTTTGTATGAAAAATCTTAGACAAAATATAATTTAATGTCACACTTCATTTAACCTTAGAAAAAAACTATGATACAAAGTTACATAAAGGTAAAAAGTATGTCCAAAACTACACAAAACGGTTTAACTGTGATTCATTTGTGTGTGTTTGATCAAATCAATAGACTAAGTTCAAGGCTCTAAGCTTCTCATGCTTCCATTCATTGTTAACTTTTGCTATAAACTCTTCTGCTCTCTTTCTTAACTCATCGTCTTCTTCCTCCTCTTGAACATCAACCTCGC
The DNA here is from genome assembly GCA_905132765.1 of Moricandia arvensis. Lineage (NCBI taxonomy): Eukaryota > Viridiplantae > Streptophyta > Magnoliopsida > Brassicales > Brassicaceae > Moricandia > Moricandia arvensis. The sequence goes on along the minus strand of CAJHQP010000299.1, from coordinate 55,764 downwards.
TGCTCTCATCATCCTCATCCTCATCCTCATCATCACTGCATTGGCTGCTTTCTTTGTCCTCGTATTCTTCAGAAATGCTCGAGGCATCGGGCAAAGACTCAACTTGTTCAGATGAAGCATCAACCACAATCATCTCATCATCAGCATCAGCATCAGCATCATCATCACCACAGTCATGATCTTCAGAAGCAAGGTTGCTGCACATATTGAAGCTCACAGAGGTAGTAAAAGTGTAATCTTGAGAATCCGTCGAACCGGGTTTTGATGAGCCAGTGATGATTATGACAATAATGAGGTTGCAGAAACAGAACATAAGAAGCGAGTTCGACGTGGCTTGTCCCACCAATTCATACGCTATGTCCAGCATCTTAAGAAGAAACAAAAAGTAATATTTTGAAAGTGAAGGAAGAAGAGTCTTGGGTAGTTAGTTCAGGTTTGGTGTGAGAGAACAGAAGTTTGGCGCGCGCTTTATATAAAGGAGGCAAAGGTGTGTGAGAGAAGCTCTTTGTTTTGAGTTGAGAAGTTTTGTGGCAATGAGGTGTAGATAGAAAGCTTTGTAGATATCATAAAAGAATTGTTTGAGTCTTGGGCTTTCTTGAATATATTATTTTAAGACCCAAAGTACATATCAGCCTTGGGTCTTTGGATTATTTCTTTGAATGATGAAACTTCCATGCAATGGGTCCAAACTTGTTTAATAGTCTTGTGTGGTGAAGTTGCTTAGAACTGTTCATTTAAACTAGTAAAATAAACGAAAAGGCTTTCTTGCGCTATTGCACCTCGCAACTGTCACATGGACTGCACATGGTGGAGCTCTCATCATAATGCCAATAATAGACTTTTTTGAAATTTGGATATTTTATCCATCGTAGTATTTTCACTGAAAAGTCGATAAAACTACCTAACAATTTTTCTATATACGTATCTATAAAAGTTTTTTGTTCCTCATAGTATTTTCTTAGACTTTACAATATCTTATAAAATAATATATTTTTTTTGTAGCTCACGATATAAAAAGATACCTTGCTATAGCATATAGGGAGGACTCTAGAAGAAAGAATCTAGTGACATCTTGGCAGCCCGTTTAAGATATATTTGGGCCGTATATAAAGGGCCTATAAGAGCCGGGTCGGGTCAAAGCCCAGAAAAGTATTTAACATGACCCGAAAGATACTCTTTGTCCCGTCTCATCCTCCCCCGATATGGTCATTGACGGGACTTCACGACACTTACCGATCCAGTCTCCTCCGTGACCACCACCGCCGCGACTTAGCCGCTCCGGACTTTAATCTCAATTCACGACCAACGTATCAGCTTCACATCCACATCATCGGAATCTCAGTTTCTCACTAAAATTAGATTCACCACTTCACAGATTTGTCAGAGTGTTTACATCGGAAATGATGGGCTCAGAGAATGACGAAGACTCCCATCTCCACGCCTCAAAGGAGGAGATGGAGAATCTCTTCCTCCGCGACGATACCGATCCCTTGACGAGAAGCGACGTCAACGGCTCCGAATATCGCAGCGCCATGTCAACTCTCTCCGGCCACCACCACCACCTCTCTCCACCGCCGATTATCGTCACTCCGGCTGATTCCGATCCACTCTCTGCGCCTCCAAACGGCAGCTCTTACATCGAGCCTCCGTCTTACGCAGATGTTATCTTCAGCCCTTTCGATGACAACGCCTCAGATGTTAGCAGCCGTCACTCCTCAGACTCATTATCTTCTTCTTCGAGCTCCGATTACATCAAGATCACTGTTTCCAGCCCTCAGAAGGAGCAGGACCCAGCAAGCTCCATGCTTTCCGGAGGAAGCACTTATATCACTTACCTGATTACGACGAGAACGAATCTCTCTGAGTATAAAGGGTCAGACTTTACCGTGAGAAGACGGTTTAGAGATGTTGTGACATTGGCTGATAGATTAGCTGAGTCTTATAGAGGGTTCTGTATCCCACCGAGGCCGGATAAGAGTGTGGTGGAGAGCCAAGTGATGCAGAGGCAAGAGTTTGTTGAGCAGAGGAGAGTTGGTTTGGAGAAGTATTTGCGTAGGCTTGCTGCGCATCCTGTGATTAGGAATAGTGATGAGTTGAAGGTCTTTCTTCAGGTGGAAGGGAAGTTAGGGATACAGATGGGAACAGATGTGGCGTCTAGGGTGTTGGATGGTGCTGTAAAGTTGCCACAGCAGTTGTTTGGTGAAGGTGGAGGAGGAGGAGGTGCCTCTGTGGTTGTGGTTGCTCAGCCGGCTAGAGGCGGTAGAGATCTGTTTAGATTGTTCAAAGAGCTTAGACAGTCAGTTTCTAATGACTGGGGTGGTTCAAAACCAGCTGTTGTGGAGGAAGATAAAGACTTTTTGGAGAGGAAGGAGAAGATGCATGATCTTGAGCAACAGATCATTAATGCCTCACAGCAGGTACAGGTTTTTATACTTATTAACTTCCTTGTATGCATCTCTTAAGATTTGTATGTTTCTGTGTAGGCTGAAACACTTGTCAAGGCACAGCAAGACATGGGGGAGACAATGGGAGAATTGGGATTAGCATTCATTAAGCTAACTAAGTTCGAGAACGAGGAAGCTGTCTTCAATTCTCAAAGAGCTCGTGCTAATGATATGAAGAACTTAGCCACAGCTGCTGTAAAAGCTAGCAGATTCTACAGAGAGCTGAACTCCCAGACTGTCAAGCATTTGGTAATGTAGATATGTAGAATTGATTCCAATCTCGTTTGAGACATGCTTTGGTTTCATTAAGGAACTGTTATTTGATGTCAGGACACACTCCACGATTACCTTGGCGTAATGATGGCGGTTCAGGGCGCATTTGCAGATAGATCTAGTGCTTTACTGACAGTGCAGACGCTTCTATCTGAGGTTTCTTCACTCGAAGGAAGAGCAGAAAAGCTAGAAGCTGCATCGTCAAAGGTATTTGGCGGGGACAAATCAAGGATTAAGAAGATAGAAGAGTTAAAAGAAACCATCAAAGCCACTGAAGACGCCAAAAATGTAGCCATCAGGGAGTATGAGCGGATCAAGGTGGTGGTTCAGTCATGCCCCAATACATAACAAATGTTATATATACTGATATGAAGTCTAAATGTGAATATGTATTATCATGACAGGAAAATAACAGAAGCGAGGTCGAAAGGTTGGACAGAGAAAGACGTGCAGACTTCTTGAGTATGATGAAGGGGTTTGTTGTCAACCAGGTCCTTGTTATTAGATTGAGTGTGGTCTTGATTAGAGGGGTTGATATATTTATAGCAAAAGGGTATTGAGTGAGTGTGTGAAAATCTCTTGCAGGTTGGATATGCAGAGAAGATGGCCAATGTGTGGGCAAAGGTTGCAGAGGAGACTGGTCAATATAATAGAGAGCTCTAGCAGCAGCAGCCTGTAATTTTCTTCTTATTCTTAAGTCATGGTTTTGGGCTTACTTTGGTGTAAAAGAACAACAAAAACAAATAGTTAAATACTCCATGAACAAGTTTAGAAGATTTTATTACATCCAAATCCACATATTGTTGAGGATTTAGATTAGCAGAAAATTGAAATATTATGAATAACAAAAACAAAAAGGAGTGAATAAATTCAATAGTATACAAATATGAAGAAAACGTATATGAATAATTTTTATCACATTTTTGCTGGAAAATGGTATGTTTAATAAGCTTAGGCTCGAACGCGTGACATGGCGGAAGTGGCAATGGCAGCAGCAGCTGCGTTTGAGGCAGTTTGGTTGAAGAAGTTGAAAAGACCAGACCCAATGGCTTCTTGCTCCTCAAGGAACAGATCTTCAGGTGCACGAAACGCGCCATGTACGGCCACAGCCATCATCCCAAGAGCCAGTGTAGACATCAAGAGCGAACCAACGCTTGTCATGAACATCACCACCACAGTGCAAAGACAGAGCATCCCTAGCGTCTCCAAGTCAGAGAACGTGCGTCCTCCGATGACCAACGGCTGATCCGCCGGACGGAAAACGTAGAGGAAGAGCCAAGAAGCGGCGAGGGACGCAAGGAGGAAGAGTGCGAAAGGGTGTGAGAGGAGAGAGGCCGCGAGCAAGATTGCTACTAAGGTTATGTAGTTGGATTTGAAGTAGGAGAAGTTCTTCCTTACTCTTGACGCTGCCTCTGAGAGAGATGGTGGTCGTGAAAACGCTGACCGGTCGACAAGCTCAGTCCAGGGACGAGCGTCGGATGTAGCGTGACGCACGGAGGCTACAACGCGAGATACGAGGACGCGTAGTGAGCTCAGCAACGGTGGATCACCACCACGTGGGATGTGATCAGGAGAAGTTGAAGTTGGGAGAAGAGGAGAAGCCATTGAGAGACAGATCTAGTTTTTCAGACAAAGTCAGAGTGACGAATATACATAAAGAGATCTTGAAGAAGTGATAGGCTTTCACGTTCGCTGGCCTTTACTTCATAGTGTCGGCCAATAGCATGTGCTTTAACTTCTTTCTTTCTTTAAAAATATAAAACAAATGATTGCCTTTAAGTGTTTACTACATCAAGAGCCATCATTACCCATCTTTCACTTTCTACGTCTCTGTTTTTACTACTAACCTTAAAACTTGATACTAAAGAATTGGCAATTTGGTTGCGTGCATCTGAAGTAACTCCTAGGGTTTTATCTCCCTTTTTGACTAGCTTCTGTAGCTATTTTCAGAGACTTTCTTTACTGCTGGAATGATTGGAACCAGAATGTCTTAAGTTATATACCAGAAGCTAACAAGGGAAAATGGATCTTAGAGATGATAGGAACAAGAGACGAGATGTCACGTTAGTAATGAAGAAAAACTCAAAGATGGAAAGAGTAATAATACTAAATTTTTCCATATAAAACGCTCTAATGGAGTCTTAAACTGTCTTGTAATAGAGTTAAGCAAGCAACAAACATGAAAGAGGAAACAAAAACTCACAACTGAGACAAGAAGCGAGTCTAAGACACAATAGCAAAACGAAACAGCCTTCAATGATAAGATTTTTAAGCAGCTTGTTGAGCAGAAAGCCTCTTCCTAGCTTCCTCGATGATGGTGAGCTTAATACCTTTGCCCTTTGGAAGAGACACCCACGGCTTTGTTCCTTTTCCCAGAGTGAACACATTGCCCAACCTCGTTGCGAACTCATGACCTGTTGAGTCTTGAATGTGGATCGTCTCAAAGCTTCCCTTATGCTTCTCACGGTTCTTAATCACACCAACACGCCCTCTGTTTCTACCCCCAGTCACCATCACAACGTTGCCAACGTCGAACTTGATAAAGTCCACAATCTTGTTCTCCTCGAGGTCTAGCTTGATGGTGTCGTTTGGTTTGATGAGTGGGTCGGGGTAACGGATGGTGCGACCATCGTAAGTGTTGAGGTAAGGGATTCCCTTGTCACCAAACTGAATAGTCCTAACCTTGCAAAGCTTGAACTACAAGATGCAACAAACCAATGCACACATTATTTTCTGACCTCAATGGTTAAGAAGCAAATGTAGCTTACCTTAGCTTCCTCATCCCTGATGGAGTGGAGACGGAAACGTCCCTTAGTGTCATAGAGAAGACGGAAGTTCTCGTTGGTCTTGGGGATAGACACAACATCCATGAAACCAGCAGGGTAGGTCTTGTCAGTTCTCACTTTTCCATCGACTTGGATATGCCTTTGCATGAGGATGGAGATGACTTCACGGTATGTCAAAGCATACTTCAACCTGTTCCTGATGATCAGGACAAGAGGAAGACACTCCCTAGACTTGTGAGGTCCAGAAGACGGCTTGGGGGCCTGCAAGAAACAGCATCATTAACACTTTTAAGACACATGTCACAAGCAAATGTAACAAACGGTTTTTAACATAAAGTTTGAGAGAAAGAAAACGTACGAAGGCACCACCAAGTTTGTCAAGCATCCAATGCTTGGGTGCATTGAGCCTCTTTAGATGCTTCTTCAATCCTCTTGCCTGCAAACATAAAAGGTCAAAACAGATACAAGCCAAAGACACAGACAACAAAGTCAATCAATACAAAACACTATCACTTCTGTTACAGTACATTCCCTATAAGCTCAAGTGTCAATTTTTAGAACATTGCTGTCACATTTCGATCCTGAAACATTACAGTGGCTGCATTTATGTAACCAGAACCCTAAAAAAACAGAACATAACTCAGACACAGACTAGCGAGGCCATTATACTAAGACAGAAACTAAACTACCATAGTTGAATATCCATTTCTACGTAGAAGTGAGCAACCATTGAACGGATAAGAGATATATAAATCATTAACACTAACTGAAAGCAAAGGAAGAAGATCGGACGAACCATTTTTTGCAGCTGGAGGACTTGTGCTTATTTTTGCGGCGGCACACCCTCTACGTTTATATATCAAAAGAAAAAAAAAGAACTAAAACCCTAGTTGTTTACGTATATAACTATGGGCTTGTTTAGTTACTACAGGCCCATGGAGGAAGCAAATTGTAGCCCATTAGAATGACATTTGGGCTCAGTTCGGATCTTAAGAGCATGAGTTGTTGCTCAGCTGGCGTTAAATCATTGGTCCAGACATGTGACAAGCAGGATTTCACAAAATACTGGGCCACACATGTGACTAGTTCAATCTATGTAATACTTAAAAACAATTTAAAAATATTTAAAATTCATTAAGCATTTTCTATAGATTTTTAATATCAATTGCATGACAGGAATGTATTCATTATTTTACTACTCAACCCATCAATTACAAAAGTAGTGGAAATCTCTAAGTAACTTTTGCACTACTGGAGATATTATTACAGCTTAAGCTACTATATATACCCTCTCATGCCAAAGCATTAATATCACATCTAACCCAAAACATATACTAATACAATGACCACTCTAGTTATATTCCTCCAGCTTCTTTTCATCATCCCATTAGCACTTGGGTTAAACCACCCAAACTGTGACCTCTCCAACACTCAAGACAAAGACTCTACCCTAAGAATCTTCCACATAGACAGCCCTTGCTCACCCTTCAAATCATCATCCCCACTCTCATGGGAAGCACGTGTACTGAAGACACTGGCTCAAGACCAGGCCCGTCTCCAGTACTTGACCAGCCTCGTCGCCGGGAGATCTGTGGTTCCCGTCGCCTCAGGGCGTCAAATGTTGCAGAGCACAACGTACATTGTCAAGGCTAAGATCGGAACTCCGGCTCAGTCTCTACTCCTAGCCATGGACACGAGCAGTGACGTGGCGTGGTTACCTTGCTCTGGCTGCGTTGGATGTCCTTCAACCACTGCCTTTGCTCCAGCCAAATCCACCACTTTCAAGAACGTCAGTTGCAACGCTCCTCAGTGTAAGCAGGTATAAAAACTTTCGTAGCTACACACATACAAATATAATAATATGTTCCATGGAATGTTTTTTCATTATTATAGATTTATTCTTCACACTTTTTATTACAGTTACGTAGCTTCATTAATGTATGTCACGTATTATAATGTAGTCGCATTTTAGTATTAGCAACCTGCGATTTGTTTTCTTTTTTATGATCTGATCTGAGAACATTATTTCCCCAATTAGAAAATTATATTCAAAACTAGGGAGTATATCAGATCTAGATTCTATTTCATGAATTATACGTAATGATATAATATTTGTTTGTGAAAAAGTTTTTTACAGAGAGTGGGGTCCCATGTGACTATAATATAATTGATTATTCAACCCACACTTCAAATAATCATTCACGGGACTACAAAACACACTATACAACTCAGACCGACACACTTCACTATAACACTCACGTGAACACTTGTCTTGCAGGTACCCAACCCCACGTGCGGATCAAGCGCGTGCGCTTTCAACCTCACCTACGGAAGCTCTTCCATCGCCGCTAACCTCTCTCAGGACACGATCCGCCTCGCCGCCGATCCGATCGAAGCCTTCACCTTTGGATGCGTCAACAAGGTCGCAGGTGGAGGAACCATCCCTCCGCCACAAGGCTTATTGGGCCTGGGCCGAGGCCCATTGTCACTCATGACACAAGCTCAGTCACTTTACAAGTCCACCTTCTCATACTGTTTACCTAGCTTCAAGTCCCTTGCTTTCTCTGGATCGTTGAGACTCGGCCCAATTTCTCAGCCCTTGCGCGTGAAGTACACGCAACTCCTGAGAAACCCGAGAAGGTCTTCACTGTATTACGTCGACCTCCTTGCGATCCGCGTCGGTGCGAAAGTCGTCGAGTTACCTCCGGCAGCTATTGCTTTTAATCCCACCACAGGCGCTGGAACCATCATTGACTCCGGTACGAAATTAAAATTCTTGTAAACCGGTCTGATCTCGGTTAGGTTATAACTTTTTATTACAAACCGATTATATGATGTGCAGGGACCGTGTATACTCGGTTGGCTAAGCCGGTTTACGAGGCGGTGAGGGACGAGTTCAGGAGGCGTGTGAAGCCACGCAACGCCGTGGTGACGTCACTAGGAGGATTCGACACGTGCTACTCAGGGCAAGTCACGGTGCCGGCGATAACATTCATGTTCAAGGGAGTGAACATGTCGATAACCGCGGATAACTTGATGTTACACAGCACCGCGGGGAGCACGTCGTGCCTAGCCATTGCTGCGGCGCCGGAAAACGTGAACTCGGTGGTCAATGTGATCGCAAGTATGCAGCAGCAGAACTACCGTGTCTTGATCGATGTTCCCAATGAACGGATCGGGTTGGCACGTGAAGTATGCTCTTAAGAAGTTGAATGAGACAATAATTAATTAAGAGAGCAGAAACTTGTTTGTTTGTTTTTTGTTTTTGTGTTTTTATTTTTGTCATTTATCCTTTTGTTTGCTTGCACCACTATTATAAGATGGCGGTGGTGTATCATTTTCCTATCAAGTTAATTTTTATGTGGTTTTAACTCTGGAGATTTGGATCAAAACAAATAGAATAAAATATTATCTACTAAGGACTATATGTTTGGTGGTCATTACTATATGCGAGTATAATAATTTAAAATCATAACATTAGTCAAACTAAAATACATGCAATTGAGTTTAACATGATATAAACTAGTACACATAAACTTGTTTAGAAATTGCTTGCTGCAATTTTTTCAAAACGCTAGTTAGTTTCTGCATGCATGGCAGTTTACGTTCATAATAACGGCGTCCGTTTAGCAAATTGTGGGCTTTGGCTAATAACACGCGTAGCCTGATTGAAAAGCCCACCACACAACACAGCACAAGACACATCATCGTCTCTTCCTCCTCACATATTATCTCCTTGAATCTGATCTGACCATATTGTTGTTCACTTCCAATGTCTTACTATCCCCAAACGGCTGCGTTTGGGCATCGCTTAAGCTTATTGCCAGATTCTTCAGCATCTCTTAAAGGTTTATTAGCATAGGATTCAATATATGTTGTGTAAAGATGAATTAAAGCCATGTATTACGCTGTCATGTTAATATATTCGGATATAACAATATATATACGTAAGAGCTCTTCTTATATCTTATTTATGTTACATCAACATTTTCAGATTTTTTTCAGTCTAAGGGGATGCATATCTCTTTGATTACTTGATACACACGAGAGAGAAAATCAGGTCACACATATAGACAAACGTAGAAGGATAGGTCTACAGTCATAATCAAAGAGATATGTATCGTCATTCTCCGTTAAAGTAGGCCTTAACTCATTCACTTGCTTGTTTGTACCTGTCGACAAGATACGTAGGCTCCACTTCTTTAGTGCATCAACGCATCTAAAACCAAAGTTGTGCATTTAACGGCATGTCGATCTTTAAACTGTTCAATGTCGACATAATTGTCTTTCGAGAATAGAAATAAAATGACATATCACTCTCATTAGAAAGTATAAAAATGGAGTGGGAATGGGCCAAAACTATATCCAACGTGCGCGATAAAATCTTAGACTGCTCTCTTCTCTTCATGCAATTTACGTTACTATATAAACATCAAACCTACTCAAGAAAATATATCAAACAAAACATAAGGATTCATAAAATGGCGACCTCAAGCATCAAGAGTGTTCCAATAATGGCGATCCCAAAATTCTCCATTTGCCACAAGCTCGAGCCTCTCAAGGAAGAACACCCGAAACGCCAAGAAGGAGGAGATGAAGAAGGGCTAAGCCACGAGTTCTTACACATGTTGGACTCTCTTCCTAAGGAGAGAGGTTGGAGAACACGTTACCTTTACCTGTTCCAAGGGTTTTGGTGCCAAGCCAAGGAGATTCATGCCATCATGTCGTTCCAAAAACATTTCAAACCTATCCAAAACGATGTTATTCTTGCAACCATACCAAAATCCGGTACAACATGGTTAAAAGCTTTAACGTTTACCATCCTTAACAGAAACCGGTTTGATCCTGTTTCTGACCACCCTCTCCTCACATCAAACCCTCATGACCTTGTACCTTTCTTGGAGTACAAGCTTTACGCAAACGGAGAAGTTCCTGATCTCTCCGGTCTCCCCAGCCCCAGAACATTCGCAACACACGTCCCTTTCGGTTCTCTCAAGGGATCCATCGAGGAACCAGGGGTGAAGGTTGTGTACTTGTGTCGAAACCCGTTTGACACGTTCATCTCCTCGTGGCATTTCAGCAACAGCGTAAAGTCGGAGTCAGTGAGTCCTATCTCGTTGGAAGAAGGGTTTGATCTGTATTGCAAGGGAGTGATAGGGTTCGGACAGTTTTGGGAACACATGTTGGGGTACTGGAGAGAGAGCTTGGAGAGACCAGAGAAAGTCTTGTTCTTGAAGTACGAAGATCTGAAAGAAGACATTGAGACTAACTTGAAGAAGCTTGCAAGTTTCTTGGGTGTTTCTTTCACTGAAGAAGAGGAAGGAAAGGGTGTTGTGAAGGCGATAGCGGATATATGTAGCTTCGAGAGTCTAAAGAAGTTGGAGGTTAACAAGTCAAACAAATCTATCAAGAACTTTGAGAACAAGTACTTGTTTAGGAAAGGAGAGGTTAGTGACTGGAGTAACTATCTGTCGCCTGTACAAGTGGAGAGATTGTCTGCCTTGGTGGATGACAGGTTAGTTGGTTCTGGTCTCACTTTCAGGTACTGCTGAACAAGGCCAAGTGTTAACGTTTCTTTCAATAAATATCAGTGTGATTTGCCGTTATGTTTTCATTTATTTGCAAGTGTTATAGTTCATATGTGTGTGTGTGACTGAATGTATTGATAAGTATGTATGAATATATGCATACACATACTTCATATGTGTATGCATTAAATATAAAAGGCTATGTACTACTTGGTCATGTGGGATACAAGTACATGTTGAGATACATTAAACTTCATCTCATCTTTTTTGCACCTTCTGAAAAGTACAGGATGATGATGAGTCTTCTGATTTGTGTGCATTTTTCCAATATGTCAACTAAATAAAAACAGAGGAAGTACTAATTAGTTAATTAAAGACAAAGTGAATCTTCATCTCTCTTTCCACTAATTAGTTAATTAAAGACAAAATGAATATTCATCTCTCTTTCCACGATGATGTTCAGATCCAAATGAGATAGACGAAGCAAATAATGATCATGTAAAATGAAATTGAATTTTGTGTAGAACATATGATATATAGTGAAAGTAGATTGTGTAAATATACTTGCCTCAATATCCGAGATGTAATGTGGTGTTAATATATAGTGTAATCTCAGTCTAATAACACCATTCAATCACTAACCTGGGACAAGAGATCCAAGTTGGTAGTGTCAAAACTCAAGATGTTCAAGGAAAATGCGGAGGCGATGTATATGTTTTGTGAGCGATTTCTACAGAGAATATAAGAGATAATTCTTCTTCAAAGTCCACTAAAACAATAATCTATCACATTTGGGCAGAACGAATCAATGCCAAGTCTTCATCTCCAGCAGTAATATTCAAGATCATTGACATGCAGATAGATACGTGACAGGGGCAGAGGAAAATGAATTCATTCAAGAATCTCGTGAGACACTGGCTAACTTATGAGTAATTACTCATATCAAGAAAAAACTCAAAATCTATGGCTTCATCTTTTATTATTCTTTTTTTGCCAAGATGAACCCATCTTAGAAAATTATCTTTACTTTGTAATATTACAAGCAGTTCTCATTTTCAATGAAATTCACATATCTGGCAAAAATAATTAAATAACCCCATATTTATATATTTATCACCTCTTTAGGAGTTGACCTTTTTTTTAAAAACATTATTTCCAAGTTGTTTTTTGGATATGAAAGGTTCTAGGCGTGCAACTAAACACGGATGAAGACATAAAATAATAATATTAATACAATATTAAAATAAAAAGATGCCAATTTGTAGATGCATGAATGTTAAACAATATTAGCCTAAATTTCCATTTGCATATATAACATTATATGGGCTGTTACATAATAGCTAGCATATCTACAATCTGTGATGAGAACATATCATCTCCATGATACTCTTGTAATTTTTTTCTTGTGCACCTATACTCTTGTAAATTCTATGATCAAGATTAAGGTATTCTAAAACTGGTTCCCAATTAAAATATATATATATAAAATGGGCCTTCGATTTTATCAATTTGGTTCGGTTTAATTATATCAAAGTGACTTAAAAGATATGATAAGCCCATTAATGTAATACAAGTCGGGCCCATAAAAGAGAGATAAAACGAAGGAGAATATATATATAGGTAGGGCACAGGAGTTTTCGTGGAGAAAAAACAAACTTAAAGGCTAAGTCTCCAAACGAACATGGATGTGATAAAGCCGATCGAGAAGGTGGTCGTTCATCCACTGGTCTTGCGTAATATCGTCGACAATTACAACCGCATGGCTAAGGGCTCGGGCAAGCGTGTTGTCGGTGTTCTTCTCGGCAGTAGCTCCCGTGGTATCGTTGGTGTCACCAACAGCTACGCAGGTACGCCTTCCTCTCCCTATCTTCTCAGATTCTGTCTAGGTGTTGTGTATGCGTATCAGTATTAGGGTTCTATTTAGGGTTTAGGGAAAAAATATATTTTTAGGTTGTATTTGACTTTGCGTAGATGCTTATCTCTAGATACTGTCACTAGGAACCTACCTGTTGCTTTGATATGACTTGTTTGACGTTTGGTATATTGATTTGTAGTGCCCTTCGAGGAGGATGACAAAGACCCAAGTATCTGGTCTCTTGATCGCAACCACCATGAGTCAATGTTCCTCATGTTCAAGGGCCTTAATGGTATACTTCTCAGAAACCTGAAGCTTTAGATTATATATGACAATGTTTTTGACTCTTTTTTTTTCTTTTCAGCCAAGGAGGATGTGGTTGGTTGGTACAGCACATGCCCTAAACTCAAAGAGAATGATTTGGATGTTCACACTATGTTCAGGAGGTTAGTTTCTAGCTCAATCTTATCATCCTGATTTATTAGCACTCTTATGTTCTGTTGATGGGTCTGATATAAGTTAACGTCAGAGCCTTGTTTTAGGCACAAAGCTGTTTTCCTTTAGCTCCTTACATAGTTTTTATAGCTTTTGTTTCACTTCCAATTAAAGAACTTGTGTTTTACTTGTGCTGCTGCAGCTATGTTCCCAATCCAGTGTTGGTCACTATTGATGTCCAACCTCAAGAACTTGAAATTCCAACAAAAGCTTACTATGCAGTGAATGCTTCTCCCGGAAGCAGCAAGGAAGGCTTCGTCCATGTGTCTACAGAAATTGCTCCTCCTCGAGTCGATGAGATCGGTACGTCCAAAATGATTTAAGCAGTCTTTTGTTATTTTATTGTATTTGAGCAAGGTCGTAGGCTTATTCTTGATTTCTAACAGGCGGGAGTATCCTGGTGACTCAGATGACTCCGGGTGGTGATAATGGCTTGGTTGATAGGATCGAAAGTTACTACCGGTTCATTCAAAACAGGTGAGAGTTTCTTTTTTCTACTTTCGAATTTCTTATACCTTATTATATAAACATGTGTCCTTTCTTGTTATAGGGTTAGGATGAGCGTTTCAGGATATGACACTTCGCTTGATGCTGCTGATCTTGCTGTATCATTAGGGAACCACTTCGAGTCTTGTGGTTCTGTGGAGCACGTAGAGGTGCCGAGACACCCGGTAACCAATGCCATTACCGACAGATTTACTACTGTGTTTATCCGCGGAGAAGGTGCCGAAGAGAAGGCGTTGGCACTCAACGGAAGTGATGTAGGAGGATGGATAGTATCTGTCTCGAGTATGCCCCCGGAGATTAGTGAGATGAGTTCTGGGATGAGTGCTCGTGAATATGCATTACGTTATGTCGCCAGGAACCGGTTCATGTAGCCGCTGTTACAATCTAAGATCACTTGTCCAGAAAGATAGAATGTGTCATACTTTCCAATCACCAATGTAATGATGATGATGATGATGCATCGTTGGTTAAACTTAGAAGCTTGATGATCCTGTCATGGAAACACTTATAAGCATGCTAAGTAACTTTGATACATCAGCTGTTCTTTTATCCAATTTATTCTCATTACTCTCTACATTTCATCTCAATAAAATCACAAAAAGGACATACCTGTACTCAGGAGAAGACAAGGTCTTGTCCAAGTTCTCTCTGTACTCAGAGATCTCTCTTTTCTTCTGCATAATCTCACACTTTCAACTTGCGGCCTCATGACAAGATTGGATAAAGAAGGTGAGAAAGTTTTGTATGATTATCTCAAAAGAAGATTCAAATCTGCACCAATGAAGTCATAGGATGTTGTGTAATGAGAAAGATTAGTGTCAAGATTAACCATAAGAGAGACTGACAGAAGACTTCCTTCAAGCCCTTCACGGCACATGACACGGCATGTGAGACTGTAGCCATAAGTGTCTTTAAGTGAAACTATATAAAAGTGGCCTAAAGTGAAATTTAACTCAAAGTCTATCAGATGTTTTCTTTTCTCATCCACAAGATTCGCTCAATAACTCAAGAACATCAACAAAGTAACTGGGGTTCTTCTTGAGCTATTAAAGAAGGATCAATTGCAGGTGTATATACTAACTTAAGCTCTTCTTGAGATATCAAAGGATCCGTTTTGCTAGATCAATATGTGAAAGAAAGGATCAGATTGGTGATGTAAGTGTTGTATTTTTGTTGATGGTGAAGCAAATGGCAATAAGAAACCTTATCCATCAATATTTTAATCCATAAGATTCGCTCAAGTCTTAACATTCAATATTTCAAGAACATGAATAGACATTTATTTTATATAGTCTCTAACATGAAAAACGAAGGTAACTTATTACACTTATTAAGATTAAGCAGAGGAAACAAGTCAGCATATTTAAGCCATAGCAGCGCTGCACATGAGTGGACTGTTGCAGGCAATGCCACAGGACTGCCCACCCTTTGACAGGTACTGCTGATGATACTCCTCTGCTCTGTAGAATCTCTTAGCAGGTACAATCTCAGTCGTTATCTTCCCCTCCATTTGTTCCTGGTGACGTTCCATTGACTCCACCGCTAGTTTCTCCTGCTCAGGTGTGTAGAAGTATATCCCTGATCTGTATTGGGTTCCCACATCTTTTCCCTGATCACCAGTTCCAAGTCATTAGCCAATTTAAACTTAAGCGTACATCTAGAAAAGAACGTTATGATAGTAACACTTATCATTTTCTTAAAAATAGTCAAGGAGAATGGTTCATTACATAGATATGTTAATATTATGTCACATATTTGGTTTAGTATTGCACATGCTGCAGAACGTACCTGGCGATTCAAGGTGGTGGGGTCATGCCTAGACCAGAAGACATCAAGCAATGTCTCATAACTGCACTCTTTGGGATCATACTGAACCCTGACAACCTCTGCATGGTTCGTTGTGTTGGTGCAGACATCCTCGTATGAAGGATTGTGGAGTAACCCTTGCGTGTATCCAACCTCCGTATGAGTCACCCCAGGGACACTCTGAAACGCCAGCTCAACGCCCCAGAAGCATCCAGCGGCGAACTGTGCAAACTCATTTCCCGGCGCCGGAGCGTCATTGTCGTTTCCCTGAGTGATATGAGAAAGATTCATGGCTAAGTTTTCTAGAGAGAATATTTGTTGTTCTAGAGATAATATTAGAGTTTTATGTATTTGCGTTTAGATGCACTCCATGTATGAACTATATATACCACCTGTATAGTTAACCCTAGAGTGTATATACTATGTACTTCCGTCCAGATACATATTCTATAAATACCACATGTATAGTTATCATTAAAGACAATATTAGAGTGTATATACTATGTATTTCCGTCCAGATACATGAACTATAAATATCACGAGTTAGTTAACGTTAGAAAAAGAACATTAGAGTGTATATCCTATTTATTTCCGTCCAGATTCACTGCATACATGAACTGTAAATACTAAAATGGTGGTTCACTTGGTAGGGAAGCTGCTACATTAATAACAAAGACTTTATATAACCCATCTCTAAATATATATATATACTAAAATGTTTTGGTTCTGTCAAAGAAAGGAGTGATAATACTTCCAGATATATACGCAAACGCAGGAGTGACGGTGAGTTACTTTGAGTGGGTGCAGAACATTCAAGGGTTCATGTGGGAAGAGGAGAAAGTGAACCTGGAGCTGCAAAAGTACATGACTCGAGCCTTTCACAACATCAAAACAATGTGCCATACTCATTCCTGCAACCTCCGTATGGGAGCTTTCACCATTGGAGTTAACCGTGTCGCTCGAGCCACCCAGTTGCGTGGTTGGGAAGCTTAGTCCTATTGAAATTTTCCCCTGTTTCCTTCTCTGTTTTTTTTCCCTGCTTCATTGGTACTGAAAATCATTCAAATGAATTGAATAACCAACAGAATAAAATAAAAGATATTATTGATCTTCTGTGTGTTCAGTATTCATTTTGAAGTTTTCCAAAAAAAAAAAAATTGTAACGTTTCCACATTTTTTATTATGAACTGAGAATTACAAATCATCAACAGATACATACAAACAGAGAACACTCCTCTGTTTTGGGATGAAAGAGGAACAAAGTCTTTATACTTAACCGTAGCAGCAGATATGATCCTTGCAGCTCTTTGCAGTGGACTGTGCATTGCCATACACGACATGCTACCTTTGGCGAAGGTAATGCTGATGGTACTCTTCAGCTTTGTAGAACTTCTTTGCCGGCAACATCTCAGTCACAATCTTATTCTCTAGAGGCTCTCGTGCTAGTTTCTCTGGCTCTGGTGCGTAGAAGTATATCCTTGTAGGAGAACGATCACTTGCAAGTGTATCTAATGACTTAAAGACTCTTCTTGAGCTATAGAAGGATCCATTTTGCTAGATTGATATGAGAAAAGATCAGTCTGAACTGGACATTTTTTTATTCTTTGCAAACATTAATTCAAAATCACATTCTTCACCTTGCTACATTATTGGTTCAGCAAAACTATAAATACTGAAATACACAGATTAATTTAATATGCAACAGAAATATACAAATCATCCTAATGGTACATATATATATATATATATATATATATATATATTAAGCAGAGGTTTCAAGATCAAATCAGAGAAAGCGAGCTATATAGAAGAGAGAAATAAGATGAGAGATATTAGAATCACCGTGACCACGAAGAAAACGATAGCTTTGAAACCCTAGGCTACGTATTTATACGAACAAAACTCTTTTATCAATTGAGCTTCTATAGTCCGTTCCATAATAACACTTCAGGGAATCATCCCATGATCCCATGCACACGTCAACAGAGGCGGGCTCCATAAGAGACTAGGGGTGTCGGTTGACCGACGTCAAAAAAAAATTAGAATTATCAGTCCATATGGTATTTGCTGAGGGTTTGACACCCCTATTCTCAAGTCCAATTCTCCACAATGACACTTATCTTATGATTGTTTTTAAAAAAATTATGACAGGTAAAATTTACTACTACTACTACTATCATAAACATCAATTAATTCACTCACGTTCGTATTCATGTGATGACAAGACATAGTCGAGCTGCTAGCAGATCGTTCAAATATATAAGAGTATGTTTATTGCAGTTGCTTAGTTGTGGTTCTTAGGTAATTAGAACTCTAAAAGAAAAAGGAAATTAGCCATTAAGTTAAGCGCTAGGTCTTAATTAAGGTTCGAAAGAAGTGGTTCTTCCTAGCCACGTGTTGAGCATATATTGGTTCTGTCTTATTTTAGAAAAAGAAAAGAACGAAAGCAACAAACCCCTTTCTTCTCTATTCTTCTCTCCTCTCCTCGACGATGATGATCGGTGGTCGAATCTTCGAAGATCTCCGTTTTTCTCTCCACTCCGTTCTTGTTTCCACTCCCCGACGAAGAATCTCGTGGGTCTCCTTGAGAAAAAGATCTTGCTGGCTCTCCTCGACGAGAGATTTCGGTATTGGGTTTCCTTCTAATGATTTTTTTAAGAACCCTTAACTTAAAAAACTAGCAATAGAGGACTAATTTTAGATGTTTTTTAACATAATCTCTTAAATTAATTTTAATACTAAAATAGTATAATTTAAGAACCCACTTAGGGGTTATTGCAATAAACATGCTCTAAGAGTTTACTTTGGACTTGCAAGATAAGTTCCCCACTCCCCACCAAGAAAAATGTTAATACTTTGTTTTTGGCTGAACTTATGACCTAACTAATTTCTCGGTAACCACCAAATTAATGACCAAAAACATTATGTTTATATTTTACTTTTTTACTTTAAAAAGAAGATTGTTATACTATTTATTTATTATTCTGTTTTATATTATATAAATATTATTATATAGGTTGATGAATATAAAGCAAATAAGATTGTAGAAAAAAAGAGAGAAAATTAAGAGAAAACATAAAAATGTGATGAATTCATCAAATGCAAATATGCTTCAATTATTTATTATTTATTATTTATTCCCAATGGAAAATACAGTTGTCCTTAGACTTCATTGATACTTGTGGTAAGTTTATAGATAACGCTCGGTAACTTCACGTTGCAACTGGGAAGAGGTGCATCACACAAACACTTGTTGTGTAAATAGGCATAAGCATCAAATCTCTGAAGGTCTCCTCCTTGGGGAATGGGTCCACAGAGTCTGTTGTAGCTAACATTGAAAGTTTGAAGTTCAAGTTGGGTCCATTGAACCGGGATACTCCCTGTGAGCCCGTTGTGATTCAAGTCCAAGAAGTTAACTGTCTTAGCGACCTTAACCTTGGAGATATCGAACTTGAACATGTTTCTTGATAGGTCAATGTGCCATGTCGTCTTTTTGGCTCCAAACAACATCGATGCATCACCTTCAAGCTTGTTCCGAGAAAGATCAATCCGGTAAAAGTCGAGGTGGGCAAATGATTTTGGTATCGAACCAGAGAGTTGGTTGTGTGATAGGAAAAGATCAGGTACCTTTCCATTAAACGATCCAAATGACTCTGGTATCGAACCTAACATTGAAAATTTTATATATTTAAGAATTATAGTTTGTTAATATGACTAATAGTAATTAACAAAGAGAGTAAGTGATCACCTGTAAGCTTGTTCCTGCTGAGTTCAAGAAACTCGAGTTTAGGTAACAAAGAGAGTGAACCGGGTATCGAACCGGAGAGTTTATTGAAGGAAAGGTTAATGTAGTCTAGATCCTTGAGCTGACCTAAAAATTCAGGAACCGGGCCGGTCAGGCTGTTCCAGCTGAGCCAGAGAAAACGTAGATACTTGAGCTTGGCGATGGTGGGTTGGATTTCACCGGTAAGGTTAGGGAGTTTGCGGAGTATGAGGGTTTGCAGATAAGGCAAGTCGCCGACTTCAGGAGGGATCTGAGCGGAGACGTCGTCGTCTGATATGTCTAGAGAGGTGACGCGGTGGTTAACAGTTGAGTCGCCGCACTCAACGGAGGACCAGGTGCAGCAGTCCTCTTTGGGGTCCCAGGAGATGGTGGTGTAAGGGTTGTTCATGGCTTTCTTGATCTTGAGGAGGGTGGTTTTGTCATCTTTGTGACAGAGTTCTTTGGACAAAGATGTCGTGAGGAGGAGAGTGAACAAGAGCAGTAGCAGTGTCGTTGTCTTACCCTCCATAGTGTGTTGTGCTTGTGTTTGAGTTGAGCTTAAGTGGAAACCCGTGATGATATATATTAATATATGCAACCAATGAGAAACATGGCAGGGTACTGTTTTTGTTATTAATATTGCTGACTAGACCACGTGTTAAACAAGTTCTGGTTGTTGAGGAGGGTGTTTTTGTCATCTTTGTGACAGAGATCTTGACTTTAGATAAAGATGTCGTGAGGAGGAGAGTGAAAAAGACCAATAGCAGTGGAAATTTGTGGGAAACATGGTAGGGTACTGTTTTTTGTTATTTTAATATTGCTGACTAGACCACGTGTTAAACAAGTTCTGGTTGTTGAGGAGGGTGTTTTTGTCATCTTTGTGACAGAGATCTTGACTTTAGATAAAGATGTCGTGAGGAGGAGAGTGAAAAAGACCAATAGCAGTGGAAATTTGTGGGAAACATGGTAGGGTACTGTTTTTTGTTATTTTAATATTGCTGACTAGACCACGTGTTAAACAAGTTCCGGTTGTTGATATTTGAAATAAAGTGTTTTGATGGGTTAAGGCATCATTATCCCCATCTCTTAATGATATTGTTAAGGGGTGAAGCCCATATAATTTTTAAAACCTATCTTAAAACTCTTGTGTAAGAGACAGTTTTTAAACTTTCTGTGGGTTCTACTAATAAGTGGTGACCCGCAATTAGTTCATTTTTTATTTTTCTTTTGTTAGATAAACAAAAAAAATTAAGAGTCTTTGATGGGCTCTTAAGATGAAGATGCTCTTACAGACGGTACGTGTGAACCCATGGAGCGATATCCAGTCTGGTTCAATTGACTGGACTGCTAAACCGAAAGAGATATTTGAGTCGAGAAAGTGACCGGGCCTTCAAAAGAAAAGCCCAAAATGAGAATAATGCAGGGGAATTCGCGCTATTTAAAAATGAGGTTCAAAAGTGAGAGCTTCAACCTTGGAGTTAGTTTTTTTTGGTGTAAACCTTGGAGTTAGTTTTTTTTGGTGTAAACCTTGGAGTTAGGGCATGTGCAATGGAGACTCTTAGGAGAGTTTTTTAACCAAAAAGGTGTTGGGTCCCGCCACTTTCCTTAAGAATTGGTTCTTAAAATTCTTAATTAAGAACCGGCTCTTACACTGTTTTGTGGACCGCACTGACACGTGGTGGCCCATGGTTCGTTCATTTTTAATTTTTTTTTAATTATAAAAAGCAAAAAAAAAAAAAAGTTAAGAACCTCCATTTGGGGGTTATTGCATTGAACATGCTCTTAGTCATTACCGTTATAAGTGAAAACAGAGGATACCAACATATCATGTGTCAGGTTCAGGGATACTCGTGTTGATATGTTCTGAATCTAGTATGACCCGGTAGCATTAGTATCCTCGTTGGTCTTAGACACATATTTCTTTTATATATTGTGTTCTTGTAAGTTGTAAACATAATTGTACACTGAAATCGTATTCAATAATAAACTTCTTTGCCCATGAACCATGTTAACTCTATCTGTCATTTTCTCTATCGTGTTTATTCAGAAAATTTCTACATTCATTATAATAATTAAATGTGTTTTAACTCAACAGAAACATTTTCCTATTACTGTTTTTACTCTGTACATGTGGTAACCTACTCAGCGTTGCTAGAAGATCGATCAAATATATTTTGAAAATGTTTTATCCAGTGAAATATGATTCATTGTTTTGTATCAATCATTCCAAATGGAATATGCAGATGTCCTTATAAATGATTTATTCTGATGGTATATAACACATACAAAGTCTGGTTACTACTTACTAACCTCTTCCTTTATCGACTCATTACTTCCTAGGACCCGCTTCTCCAGCTCTATCATGGCTACTTCTTCTGTAGATAGATGGTCCTAAAAAATTAAGATTTGGTATTGGAAAATAACAAAAGGTGGACCTCTAATCAATACATCAATCTAAAACAGCCGTGGGATTAGGCCCTTGACTGAATAATTAACAACTGCTTAGAAAGTTCAGCAATAACATATGATCAAGGGTGGCTATAAACCCCATTTGTTAGTGTTTTTTTGAGCTATAAAATATGAAGAAACAAAGTATGTGCTAGATAATGATATCATTGTATCATATCTTTTTGGAAAGCACATGGAAATGGATAACCGATCCAATGACTGATACATTTATATATATATATATATATATATATATATATATATAATGAGAGGTGAAGGTTGAAGAGGACTAAAAGAAGCAGTGCATGAACATATGATCGCTTTCAACAGATGACTATTAATAAATGTTATCTTGTTGCTATAAAGAATCTAAAGAGTACAACATTCATGAATACATTCATCATTCATACATGCAATTTCATAATTAATAACACAGAAAAACTCGATAATT
This sequence comes from Moricandia arvensis, assembly GCA_905132765.1. NCBI lineage: Eukaryota > Viridiplantae > Streptophyta > Magnoliopsida > Brassicales > Brassicaceae > Moricandia > Moricandia arvensis. The sequence goes on along the minus strand of CAJHQP010000299.1, from coordinate 33,408 downwards.
AATTTGAATAGGGCATGGCTTGGACGGTCAACTTGAAGCCGCCTCTGAGGTCGGTTCCATTCAATTTTACAGCTCGGTGCACGGAGCCTAGCTATACAGGTGGACGACGGCACGGCTGCAGATTAAAAGGTTTAATCAAAGAATAGAGAGAGTTGTTAACAAACATGGTTCTAACCTATCGAGAACCAGGATGTCAGTGATTTCACCACACACAGCGAAGTGCTTCATCAAAACACTCCTATCTTCTTCATGAGGAAGCGAAGGGTTATATCCAGTTACAGATATGGCTTCGCTCCTACAAAAGAAAGAATATACGTGAGATTATTAACTTTAAATAACAACAACTCATAAGTAATCAAAAATAAAAGAAATGTATATGATTACCTTTTCCTTTGGAAGTCTCTCGCGTACCTTGCAGCTCGAGCTGATGTGTTCAACCCATCAGTGGGCTGCTCAACTGGCAAAACACTCAGCTTCCTTCCTCCAACTTCACTTCCGTCAAGAAGTGAAGCTTTCTCTTTGCCCCCTTCTCTGCGAAAGACAACAAAGCAAGGCCTTGCCACGAAATTTTATCAGACGTGATCTATCTTGATCTCGATAAAGTCCACTTATCTGCAAGTTTTGAAGAGACCCTGCAAAGAAGTGTAGAGCTCAACATGATCAGCGGAGGTGTTGAACCCCTCTGCATAATCCATCATTATATTTTTTAGTGTTTTTTCCTGTTTTTTGCTAAATATTTCTAATTATTTGCATATATATATATATACATACATATATATATATATATATATTGTGCATATACCATATAAATTTATACATATATAAACAATATTACATATAACTTTTTAATATTTAATATTTATTTTATCTACTATGTAGTTGTGTCTTTATAAATATTCTCACATATATATGTATGTATATTACAGAAAATGTTATACAATTTTACTATTATATTAGTTATATTTTTACTTAAGCCTTATACTTTCAGAAACATATCTTTTAAATGAATATTAATAAAAAAAATTAAAATGTTACATACAAAGACTTTGTTTCAAATAAAACTGGAATATCTAATAAATAAATTAAAACCCATTTTAATAATTAATTTTGTAAAATATATTTTATTTTGATTATATATAAATATATTTAATTCAAATTTAAATTAAAAGGCAATGAAATAAAATAAAACTACCGCTTATCATAATACAATATATTCCAAAGTTAGTCTAGTGGTGACACATTTATGTCATAATTTATTACGTAATATAAATTTATATATAAATAGAATTAAAATTATGAAAGATTAGTGGTTACTCTTTATATATATATATATATATATATATATATATAAATAGAAAATAATATAAAAGAATTGTCTTCTTAGATATCATAACTTTTTTTTAAAAGCTCTATACAACTTATCTTAAAATGATACAATTAATAAATTTAATTATATTAATTTATTTAACAGTTTAAAGATAAAAAAAGTTAGATGTTCTGTATTGTGGTGGCAAAACATCGTCATTAACATATATGCCCCATAATTTTAATATACAATGCATGTATTCTAATCTTTTATATCCAGTTACAGATATGGCTTCGCTCCTACAAAAAAAAATATACATGAGATTATTAACGATAAATAACAACAACTCATAAGTAATCAAAAATAAGAGAAATGTATATGATTACCTTTTCCTTTGGAAGTCTCTCGTGTACCTTGCAGCTCGAGCTGATGTGTTCAACCCATCAGTGGGTTGCTCAACTGGCGAAACAGTCAGCTTCCTTCCTCCAACTTCATTTCCGTCAAGAAGTGAAGCTTTCTCTTTGGCCCCTTCTCCGCGAAGGATAACAAAGCAAGACCTTGTCAAGAAATTTATCAGACGTGATCTATCTTGATCTCGATAAAGTCCACTTATCCGCAAGTTTTGAAGAGATTCTGCAAAGAAGTGTAAAGCTCAACATGATCAGCGGAGGTGTTGAACCCCTCTACATAATCCATCATTATATTTTTTAGTGTTTTTTCCTGTTTTTTTTGCTAAATATTTCTAATTATTTGCATATATATATATATATATTGTGCATATACCATATAAATTTATACATATATAAATATTACATATAACTTTTTAATATTTAATATTTATTTTATCTACTATGTAGTTGTGTCTTTATAAATATTCTCACATATATATGTATGTATATTACAGAAAATGTTATACAATTTTACTATTATATTAGTTATATTTTTACTTAAGCCTTATACTTTCAGAAACATATCTTTTAAATGAATATTAATAAAAAAATTAAAATGTTACATACAAAGATTTTGTTTCAAATAAAACTTGAATATCTAATAAATAAATTAAAACCCATTTAATAATTAATTTTTTAATATATATTTATTTTGATTATATATAAATATATTTAATTCAAATTTAAATTAAAAGGCAATGAAATAAAATAAAACTACCGCTTATCATAATACAGTATATTCCAAAGTTAGTCTAGTGGTGACACATTTATGTCATAATTTATCAAGTAATATAAATTTATATATAAATAGAATTAAAATTATGAAAGATTAGTGGTTACTCTTTATATATATATATATATAAACAGAAAATAATATAAAATAATTGTCTTCTTAGATATCATAACTTTTTTTTAAAAGCTCTATACAACTTATCTTAAAATGATACAATTAATAAATTTAATTATATTAATTTATTTAACAGTTTAAAGATAAAAAAAGTTAGATGTTCTGTATTGTGGTGACAAAACATCGTCATTAACATATATGTCCCATAATTTTAATATACAGTGCATACAAAACTAGCAATATGAAAGATTCAACATAAGGGGATTAATCAAGACATGCAGAAAGCCTTGTACATGGTTGTTTAGCTGAGTAAGAAGCAGCCACTAAACTAGAGAATGTTTTCTCCTTTGACCATATAGTCCACAACTGAAACTATGATGGCAATTTATAATGGTTTTCTTTTGACTTGATAGTTTTAGTTTCTTTCCGAATCTTTTTTTTCTTTTTTGCACAAGAGAAATCTCAAGAATTTTGTACTACAAGAGAGGCCTCAAATGGATATTGTCTTGGCCATCAACTGTTACTTAGTTTAGAAATGTGGTAAGAAAGTACTATGGCTGATACGAGTCCTAACTGATGGAGACACAGATCATAGGGTTCTTGGGGTTAGCTCATAATCTGGGAATATTCTCTTATTTATGTGTCGACAAAAGAATGTGATTTTAGTAGATCAGTAAAGTTTTACTGGTGGAAATAGTTGTGGTTGCTTACTCCTCATTAGTTTGGATATTGGTTTATATTTTCTCAGCTTGTGGTTTGTGTATAAGATAAGGTCATATATCTAGTTGCTATTGAGTCGGGGTAGATTGATTAATTATTGTTACATCATATATTATCTCATGGCTCTACGCTAGGGTATCGGAGTTTTAAATCCGTAATTGTTTCAATCCCCATGGCCGACCCTGGTGGTTGCTAGCCGATGGATATCAAATACATTTTGAAAATGTGCTGTGAATTCATCAAATAAAATTTATTCATTTTTATTAATCATTCCGAATACAACATACATATGTCCTTATACATGATTTATTCTGATGATAAATTTAGATAAAGATCGGTTGCTTGAATCTTCACGTTGCAACTCTGAAGAGGTGCACCACACAAGCACTTGTTGTGTAAATATGCATAAGCATCAAATCTCTGAAGGTCCCCTCCCTGGGGGATGCTTCCACACAGTCTGTTATAGCTTACATTGAAAGACTGAAGAGTGAGTTCGGTCCACTGAATCGGGATACTCCCTGTGATCCCATTGTGATTCAAGTCTAAGTTATTAACTGTGGTAGTGACGTTAACCTTGGAGATATCGAACTGGAGCTTGTTTCTCGATAAATCAATGGACCATGTCGTCTTTTTAGCTCCAAACATCATTGATGCATCACCTTCAAGCTTGTTATGGGAGAAATCGATCCGATTAAAATCGAGGTTGCCTAGTGAGTCTGGTATCGAACCGGATAGCTGGTTGTGCGATAGAAAAAGCTCAGGAGGTACCACTCCTTTAAACGATCCAAATGACTCTGGTATTGAACCTAAAAGAAGTTTAAAGTATAGGTTTGATTAATAATGACTAATAGACAAGATATGAGACCACAAACAATGTTAAATTAATCTTAACATTTGTTAAATAATATGAGCCATGCAGATTATGTATAATAGCACCTGTTGATTAAAAAGAAAAAGTATAATAGCACCTAAAGACCAAGACGGATGTTTTATCCGACTGTGCTCTAAACCGGCCTTGCCAAGATAGACAAAGAGAGTGAGTGATCACCTGTAAGTTTGTTCCTGCTTAGTTCAAGAATCCCGAGTTTAGGTAACAAAGAGAGAGAACCGGGTACGGAACCAGAGAGGTCATTGAAGGAAAGGTTAATGTACTCTAGATCCTTGAGCTGACTCAAAAATTCAGGAACCGGACCGGTCAGGTTGGTCCAGCTGAGCCAGAGAAAACGTAGATACTTGAGCTTGGCGATGGTAGGTTGGATTTCACCGGTGAGGTTAGGGAGTTTGCGGAATATGAGGGTTTGCAGATAAGGCAAGTCGCCGACTTCAGGAGGGATCTGAGCGGAGACTTCGTCGTTTGATATGTCTAGAGAGATGACGCGGTGGTCAACAGTTGCGTCACCGCACTCAACGGAGACCCAGGTGCAGCAGTCGTCTTTGGGGTCCCAGGAGATGATGGTGTAAGGGTCGTTAAGGGACTTCTTGATCTTGAGGAGGGTGTTTTTGTCATCTTTGTGACAAAGATCTTTAGATAAAGATGTCGTGAGGAAGAGAGTGAACAAGGACAAGAGTAATGTGGTTGTCTTATCCATGCTGTGTTGTGTCTTATCCCATTCTATTGAAAACTATGATGATTTATAGGGTAATGCATGGCGACGGTGTGATACTTTATTAGTTATTTTTGCTGATCCAGCCCACGTGGTAAACAAATTGACGTGCTGATTTTGAAAAATGCTCACGTCTAAAACTAACAAATAAAGCATTTCTGTTTGCTTGTCTTTCAGTTCCCATGCACGCTTAGGGCATCTCGAATGGTGTTACCCACCATTGGAGTCCTTAACTCCTTTTTTTTTTTTTTTTTTTCAGATTTAAAAAATATCAACTAATCGCGGGCCGCCACGTGTCACGGGGGCCCGCAAACAGTGTAAGGATCAGTCCTTACTTAAGAGTTTTTAAGGATCAATCCTTAACTTTTCCCTAAGGACTCCCCCATAAGGACCCCTTAAGGACCACCATTGCAGTTGCTCTAAGTACGTGTGAGAAAGATAGTGGGCCTTCAGAAGTGAAGCCCAAATAAGAGCAATATATGGGAGCCCGCAAGATTGAAAACAAGGCCCGAGATGTTGGATTTTATACGTCTTCCAGTTTTGTACTAGTATACACACCAAATAATTGTTAGAAGTAGAACCAACTGCTAACTTTTTTGATAAAGAACCAATATAAGAAAACTTATTCCACACCCACCTTTCTCTTCCTTTTGTGATCTATTCATGTTTCTTTCTCAGTGCTGCAAAGTTTTCTGAATGTACATAAAGGTTAAAGTCTAATAAAGAATCAGCTTCCCTCTTTAATAAAAAGAAAGAATCAGCTTCTTTCTAAAAGAAGAAGATGAAAAACAGAGAGAATAAGATGAACTTTTTTTTATCGAATTTGCTTTTTAGTTTGATTCGTCTTTTTTCTGTGTAATAAAATTGTTTCTCTTTGTTCTCTTTTTTTTTGTTTGCTTTGTTATTCTTTTATATCAAACCAATATTTGATTATGCAACACTCTTGAACTTGGTTTCATTTCTTATAGTACAGCCAAACAGAGAGTTTTCTGGCAACTTCTTTCACATTTTTGTTAAGGTGCTACTTCGTATACTAATCTTCTTTTTTACATACATACATTGTGAATGTGGTTCATAAAACTTCTATACAATTTCTTCTTCTTGAAATACTGTTGGTCCGTTTAAAAGCTCTGTTTCTTTGTTCATTCTCACACTTTAGATTTCATTAATTTTGTTTAATAACTTATTTTCAAAAATTAAAGATATTTTTCAGATTTTTAAACTATGCTTTGTACTAATTCTTCAATTGACATGATTAAATATATTCTGTATTTTTCCTGCAAACATTAGAATGAGTTCATGAAAACAGAACAAAGAGACAGAGGTTAACTTCGTGTCAAGAATCTTATCAATTTTGTTGTTTGCGATTAAAATAGAAATACTTAATAATAATTACTAAGGGTTTTAAATCACTTCTAAAAGAGATACATTAATTTCTTAAGATCCAAGAAACTTGTTTTCCCTAATCATTTTTTCTGCAACTTTGTAATTATGATATTGTACTAATCCCTGCAATTTTTTTGTATATTAGGTATTGAACTAACGCACGTTTGAAGCATAAATAGAATCATTTGGTTCAAGGTAACCTAAAAATGGCGAAAGATGGAGCTAAGAGCCAAGAAGATTACAAGCTCAAAGACATGAAACCAGACCTAGGAGAGAAATGGCCACATGGAGGACAACGTGGTGGAAGTGGATGGATCAGCAGCGAACGAGTAGCAAGCACATACGATCTCGTCGAACAAATGTTTTATCTCTACGTCCGTGTGGTCAAAGCCAAAGACCTTCCTCCAAACCCTGTCACAAGCAACTGCGACCCATACGTGGAAGTCAAGATAGGAAACTACAAAGGAAAGACTAAGCACTTCGAGAAAAGAACAAACCCTGAGTGGAACCAAGTTTTCGCCTTCTCGAAAGACAAGATCCAGTCCTCTACAGTTGAAGTGTTTGTGCGTGACAAGGAGATGGTTACAAGAGATGATTACATAGGGAAAGTTGTGTTTGATATGCATGAGATTCCTACAAGAGTTCCTCCTGATAGTCCACTTGCACCTCAATGGTATAGACTAGAAGCTCGCCGCGGAGAAGCCAAGAAGAGAGGAGAGGTTATGGTAGCTGTTTGGCTTGGGACGCAAGCTGATGAAGCCTTTCCTGATGCTTGGCATTCAGATGCTTCCTCTGTTCAAGGAGAAGGTGTGCAAAGCGTTAGGTCTAAGGTCTATGTTTCTCCAAAACTGTGGTATCTCCGGGTTAATGTGATTGAGGCACAAGATGTTGAGCCTAGTGATAGGAGCCAACCACCTCAAGCTTTTGTTAAGGTTCAGGTTGGGAACCAGATTCTGAAGACAAAGTTATGTCCTAACAAGACAACGAATCCTATGTGGAATGAAGATCTTGTCTTTGTAGCTGCTGAGCCATTTGAAGAACAGTTCTTCTTGACGGTGGAGAACAAGGTTTCATCAGCTAAAGATGAAGTCATGGGGAGGCTGATCTCACCATTGAATGCGTTTGAGAAAAGATTAGATCACAGAGCTGTTCACTCCAAATGGTACAATCTTGAAAAATTTGGGTTTGGAGCGTTGGAAGGAGACAAGAGACACGAGCTCAAGTTCTCTAGCCGCATTCACCTACGAGTTTGTCTTGAAGGAGGGTACCATGTAATGGACGAATCAACTCTTTACATCAGTGACGTGAGACCCACGGCAAGGCAACTATGGAAGAAACCTATAGGGATTCTTGAAGTAGGTATCTTGAGTGCTCAAGGGCTTTCACCGATGAAGACTAAAGACGGTAAAGCGACAACAGATCCTTACTGTGTTGCCAAGTACGGACAAAAATGGGTCAGGACAAGAACCATCATTGAGAGCTTTAGCCCTAAGTGGAATGAGCAGTACATGTGGGAAGTGTATGATCCTTGTACTGTTATTACACTTGGAGTGTTTGATAACTGTCATCTTGGTGGGAGTGAGAAGTCAAACAATGGAGCCAAAGTTGATGCAAGAATAGGGAAAGTAAGGATCAGATTATCAACCCTAGAGGCAGATAGAATCTACACTCACTCTTACCCTTTACTTGTTATTCAAACAAAAGGGCTAAAGAAGATGGGAGAGGTTCAATTAGCTGTGAGATTCACTTGTCTCTCTTTAGCTCACATGTTGTATCTTTATGGACATCCTCTCCTTCCAAAGATGCATTATCTTCACCCCTTCACTGTGAACCAACTAGACAGTCTTAGATACCAAGCAATGAGCATTGTCGCGGCGCGGTTAGCCAGAGCAGAACCTCCTTTAAGGAAAGAGATAGTAGAGTACATGCTTGATGTTGATTCACACATGTGGAGCATGAGGAGAAGCAAAGCTAACTTCTTCAGGATAGTCTCTGTGTTCTCAAGCTTGATTGCTATGAGTAAATGGCTTGGAGATGTCTGCCACTGGAAGAATCCTCTGACAACTATACTGTTCCATGTTCTCTTCTTTATACTGATTTGTTACCCAGAGCTGATACTCCCAACAGCTTTCCTCTACATGTTCTTGATAGGTCTCTGGAGTTTCAGGTTCAGGCCACGTCACCCTCCTCACATGGACACAAAGATCTCTTGGGCTGAAGCGGCTAGTGCAGATGAGCTAGATGAAGAGTTTGATACTTTCCCGACATCCAAGGGACAGGATGTTGTGAAGATGAGGTATGATAGGTTAAGAAGCGTTGCGGGTCGGATCCAGATGGTTGTTGGAGATATTGCAACGCAAGGGGAGAGGTTTCAAGCGTTGTTGAGTTGGAGAGATCCACGTGCGACTTGTTTGTTTGTGATTATGTGTCTTGTTGCTGCGATGGTCTTGTATGTGACGCCTTTTAAGATCGTAGCTCTTGCGGGTGGGATGTACTGGATGAGGCATCCTAAGTTTAGGAGCAAGATGCCTTCTGCTCCAAGTAATTTCTTTAGGAAGTTGCCTTCTAAAGCAGATATGATGCTTTAAATACTGTATGACTCAAGGTCTTCTCTGTTCGGAACTTGTGTTTGTTTTGTTGTTGTTGTGTATGTCTACTCTGATTTATTATTTACTGCTTAATTACTATGCCGATCGGGTTTGTTGTTGTGTATGTCTACTCTGGTAATTTAGGAACCGTTTAGGAACCAGACACTTTTCAGATCTGTTCGGTTTGGGTAATGTCAGGTGCGGATCGGGTTTCTATTTTTTTATAAATCCGAAGTGGACTCGAATTTAAAATAATTCGGGTTTGGTTCGGGTTAAAGCCCAAAAACCAAAAAAAAATCGAAAACCCGATCTAAATCCAAAAAATCAAATTTTGTTCGGAAAGTATAAGGCTTACTTAAGAATGTAATCTTGGAAACATATAGTATATTAGTATAATTGTATCATATTTTATTAAATTAAGTTAAGAAAATCAGTTTATAACAAGATTTATATTCATTTAAAGGATTTGTTCTCAAAGTATAAGGCTTATTTAAGAATATAATATTGGAAAACATATAATATATTAGTATAGTTTTATCATTATTTTAGTAATTATGCTAAGAAATCAGTTTAGGTCTACAAGATCCAATTGTTGTTTAAAACTGAAATGACGGTTGTGCCCTAAAAATGGGTAATGGGGTACCTTCTTCCCACAGCATCTATATTATTAAACATTTAAACCTGATAAACATTGCAGCTCTTCTTGAAAACCTAGCGAACTCTTACCTTCTCAACTTATCTCCGATGGACGGATCTAGGATTGAAGTAAGTAATCTTCTTCTTCTTCTTATCATAGTGTTTTTATCTGCTCTCAATGAATATGGTTTCCTTTTTCTTTTTTTTTCCTTCTTGTACCTTAGGGGCTGATCTTGGAAGACAGTTGTACTATTCCAGTCGAATCACAACAACAACAACGGTAAAATTCGCTTGCTTCTTTTTTCCTTTTTTGAATCTGTGAGATGTTGTCTTGTTCATGTCATGTTGATAACGTTGTTTGTGTGTCTGTAATTAAGACACGTTATTCTTGTCCCAATCATATCATTTTAGTAACAACAACCATGATGATCGTTTATAATCTCTCATTCTTTTCTTGAAGGAGCGAAGCCATATCCATTACTGGATATGACCCTTATCTTCCTCAAGACGCACTCAAGAGTGCTTTGAGGAAGCACTTTTCTCCGTGTGGCGAAATCACCGACATCCTGTCTTCGACAGGTTACAACCTTGTTCTGCTACAAAATTCTCTCTATTACTCTTGCCTAAAACACCTTTCTAATGCTTTCTTTGCTTGATGTATCTGCAGCCACACCCTCGTTCACCTCTTTGGGCTAGGCTCTGTGCATCGAGCTGTCCAGTTGGATGGAACCGACCTCGGATGCAGCTTCAACTTGACCGTCCAAGCCGTACCCTATCAGAACCCTATCAGAACCATGAAGCAGCCGCCGGGACTAGCGATAATTAATTGATATTCAACTTCGAAAACTTCGTTTAAAACTCGTTATAAATAATAAATTTGGTTAAGAAGACCTTAATTTAATATTATGACATTAGGTGATAATTTGCACCCTTCGCGGGGTGAAGAGGTTTAAGAAAATCATGTTTGAAACTATAGATATTAAAAAGATAAAAGTCAGAAACACAAATATTCCATTTTTAGTAGGGTATATATATAAACTTAATTATGAAGTAAAGATAAAATGATATATATATAATAGAATTATTGCTTTTATAAAATAGATTATGAGTAAAATACAAAATGAAACACAGTCAATAGAATAATAAAATATGAAATGAGCAAAATATAAGGAAAAAATAAATAAAAAACTGAAAAGCGAGAAATATTATTCGCATTAAACTGAGAAAACTTTTTTCCGTGTGCCGCAAGGCACATATAATTTTACATAATCTCGAAATGTTATTCGCATGAAACACAAATATATTCCCATGCTTGATCTATGGTAATTTTGTTACCATAAAAAATTATACTCTTGCTATAATCTAGTGAATGCCAATCTAAATAAGTAAATATTTTCAGTGAGAAAAATAAGTTGAAATTTTGTTTCCAGGATTTGTATTCCTGATGACTGTATTCATCGCTATTGCCGTGTTGGTTTGTATTATTAGTCTTTGACTGTAACTGGATGTTATAAAAGTAATTAATGGAATTAAAGGAATAATAATTTATGGAATCCAATGAAATGGAATCATTATTTCACTTATTCCAGAATAATTTTGACGTGGAATGATTTTTCAAATGAGTGTTGTAATTTTTTCTGAAATAACAAAGAATAATATAGAATAAGATGGAATATTTTTTCCATTTTTCAATTGCAACCGGTGACTATTTTTTGGAATAAGAAGGAATTAAGTATTCTGAAAGTTTTTATTCCTAAAAATTGCATTCCAGTTACACCCTTTGTGATTTCATCTTCATTTTATTAGTAGTCTAAACCCTTTTCCTGTTTTTTTTTTCCCTTCTTCTTTTCTTCAAGCGGTTACTTCCCGAACAAGTCAAACTGTATTCAAAACTGTTTCTACTCTTTAGATTCTTCATAGCAACAAGACAACGTTTATGAAAACAATCAATCATCTGTTGAAAGCGATCGTATGTTCATGCACTGCTTCTTTTATTTAGGGTCCCCTCTTCAACCTTTACCTCTCACTATATATTTATATTAAGAAAAAAAAGTATCAATCACTGGATCTGCTATCCACACTTCCATGTCGTATGATCCAATGATATCTTTGTTGAGCCTATAAACCCAAATTTTATGGGCCTAACTATTGTTTGTTGATCAGCAGTGCAACACTTTTTAATCGACAGATAAATGAAACGGTCAGGAACACAACACTACACAGTACACACCTTCCGTCTCAATGGCCCACACCAGGACAATGCGATGCTCGTTACATGCTATCTACATATTGACATACTTCAAATAACTTTAGTCCAACAATTAATTTTGTTTAAAAGTGTGTAATATCCGATTGTTTGTGTAAATAGAATCAATCTTTTTTTACTTTGGAGTAAAATAATCTTGTTTTTGGTTTGACCATGAAAACTGGTGACAGCAAATAAATGAATAGTAAAGATGAATGAGAAAGAGGGCGTTGAAGCCAAAGCAAAACGGTACTGATCCCAAGTCCCTCACTGTCTCCTTCAAGGCTCACCATTTGTCACCTTCCTAACTTGCCAGTGCTTAATTTTGACCTAACTATTCTCTCTATCTGTCTCTATGTCCTCTTATTCTTGCATGCAATTGCAAAACTGTTGCCAGCCTAGAAAACAACAGTGTATGTTCTTGTTTTGGAATCAAAGACCAAGTCTTAATTTTCACATGCCCAAAGAACTAAAGGTATGAAATACTTTTCTATCAAATGCATTTTTTACATGGACTGATGTATTAAGTAATGCAGATCAAGAGACAAGATATTATATAATAGAGGTCAAGCTGGCTAACTAATCAACCTATTCTCTTTTTTTTTTCTTTCCATCACTATAATGTTTGGTATCATCCGTCTTGGCGTGGACGGGCTAGCCAGAGAGAACTTAGAGCCTGAAGACGGTGGAAGTACTCGGCAATGGCTAGAATACAACGTGCTTCTTGACGGGTCGTCAACAATTGGTTCAACCTATGGATCGTTTGGTGCCTCAGATTATCCGCCTGTGAGTTTTTAATGTATTAATTAGTTCAAAAGAATAAAAGAAACTGAAAATGGAGCAATAGTAAAAGCAAGACAAAATTGCATTCATGTTATTGATGAAGACTAACTAAGGGCAATTTAATAAATATGGACCATGACTAGTAATCTCATAGTTAACTCGGAATGTGAAAAGACTAATAACCTGGAAAATAAAGAAATTAATGGAGTAGTTAATTAAGATTATGTGTGTTTGAAGAAATTAAATCATCAATCAAATGATTAGCCTCCATGACCTAACATTATATGGTTTGAATGACGACTAATGCATCGAACAAAAATCAAAGTTTGTACTACACTGATAAAAACATGACACCAAAATTGTCAAAAAGGTGGAACCGTGAATTCCATATCTCGGTCCTACGCCATGCATCTTAATTTTCTTTGATTACTAATTAGATAATTAACATATGATATAGTTAAAAATGCATACCATTAATGTATTTGCAAAAAAATTAAAAAATACCAGTAATGTAAAGGAAACTTTCTCAAACGAGTGTTTTAGGAGGATGGGATACTCGTGGCAGTTACGTCCATGACATCATGGAACGATATGGGCTCCAAGCAATCCATGTTTTCATATGATGTGATATATGTATTTGCTTTTGGATTATATATAAAAATACAAATGCATGCATTCTTACTTCCTAGTGCTGAAAACATTAAAAATACAAACATTCTTGGTGGCAATTTCCACGTGCGTTTTTAGAAGTTTGTACTATCAGTTACTTGTGTTCCAAAAAAAAGTTTGCAAGTTAGTTTGAATAATCTCTCGTAATATTCTTCCAGACAAAAATCAACCACTATAATTACAAATGTCCCCTCTAACCAATAAAGACCGACGACGGTACGTATATATATATACACAAACATACAAACACTATATATATAATTGTAGTTAGCGGGTTATAACAACCAAATTATATATTCCAATATGATAATAGTGTTTAATTAGGAGTAGTTCAAGAATCTATAAATATCTAATCCTAGTCTGATTAGGACCACAACCCTCGCCCCTCGGGGCCATTTGTATATCTTATATATATATATATATATATATATATATATCTGATATATAAATATTGGCATAGTTATTTAGTTTTCTTTTAAATAAAAATGGATTAGAGTGTACCTGAAGAACGAAGCCCTCTAAAGCAGAGAGTTTGTTGAGAGCTAAGGACATGTGTGACATGAAATTAGATAGATGAGGGGGAAGTTGTGCAGAGGCAGGTGAGAGAGAGTCGGATACAATACTATCTGAAAGCGACTGATTCAATGCCTCAAGGCCTCGTGAGAGGGCCTCTTCCGCCTCTTGTGTGGACTGTTGCAGCCCACATATCCCAACTATCTGTTGCTCTGTCAGTGGTTCTATCTGATTCACAGTGACCTGCAAGCGTTTTAAATTAATTAATATACATATATATATTTTTTATAAAAATGAGAACGTAGTCGTACTGTCATAAGGGCATGTTTTTTTTTTTTTTTTTTTTTTTGATTAATCAGGGGTGTCCGGCGGCCGAGACCAACCGACTAAATCCCCTGAGAGCCTCCAACCCGGGTACAGGTGGGTAGGAAATTAAATCCCACCTGGGAGGTGGCCAGCGTGAGTCGAACCCGGGACCGTATTGGGGCCTAAGCTCCCTCAAGTACCACTGGGCCAACTAACTCTGGTTAAAATATTAGGGCCCAACTGGGTCCTAAGGGCATGTTTATTGCAGATTTTTTAGTATAGAGTTTTTAGTTTTTGTAAGAGATGTTTTTTAGTTTTTAATTAGAAAAATTTAAAAACTGTCTTTTAAATAAAAAATATAAGAGTAGTCTCTTAACTCAAAAAAATATTTTGAAAAAAAGAAGTTAAAATCAAGTTAAAAATTTCTCCTAAGAAATCTGGGATAAACATGACATAATGGATGCATGCATAAAGAACGTTGCGTGCATTAAATGTTTAGTGGACATGCACAAGTTATACTAGCTACACCCAAAATCTCTTCTTTGCTTTTTGTTTTTCATTAAAAAGGACATAAGATTAAGACATTGCCAAAACCTCCCAACCCCATAGAAGAGTGTAATAAAGACGAGATTTACCTTGATGATCTCAGATGGGCGGAAACCTCCCAGCCACAAGAAGCAACGTTCGGCTGGAGTCTTCCAAGCGCCAGAGATGAGGTGAAACACATCGGTCTTAGCGACCATGGCCTTGAGGTTAATCAAATGGTCATAGTGAGCTAAACAATTGTCTACAAACATCCTAAGCTCGTTCTCGGCCAAGTGCTCTTGTGTCGCCACCCTTAGTTCGGTTAACAGCCTCTGCTCCTCCTCCAGCCACCTCGTGTATTCCATATCGAACACCGCTGCTTCTGCTTCACGTTGCATTTACTCAATTATTCTCAATTTTTTTGGTTTTTTTAAATCTATAGTTTTTTAATTCAGTCATGTACATGAAACTGTTACGTACCAGAGCTGGTGTTGCCGGGACCAATGGACAGTCCACCTTGCTGTTGATCTCCTCCAATAAGAGACCCTCCGAAGAATACTCCCTAATCAACCATCAGAAAACAAAATAGTAAATTTTAGACAATTTTGGTGAAATAAATAATTACATATATAATATTTTAAGACATGTAAAATTGTTTACTTGGGATCTAGCCCGTTGAATTTCTTGTTCTAGTTGGGTCAGCTTGATCCTACATGACTCAAGTTGCTGAACATAAGCCTGTCGTAATTTACCAACGTACATAACGTCATTATAAATATCATTCTTTATTATCAAAAAATAATATTTGCAAAACGTATGCTCATGAACTGTATATATGCTGACTTTTTTTCGTAATCTGCTTTTCCTTGCTGCTTCTCTGTTCTGTGCTAGTCTTCTCAATGTCTGTTCAATTTTTTTTTAATTAATAAGCATAACGAGGTGAAACTATCAAACACAAATTAAAATGTAATTTTTTATTTTATTTTAACACTCACCTTAGGGTCTGATGATTTTGGTATGTCATGGTCCGATGAGGCAGGACCCTTGCGGTTCCCTTCTTTCTGCCATAACATTTCAAATTACTCATTAACTTATAATACGACTTGAACAAGTCTAAGATTAAATTCCATTTATATATCAACAAGGCAACTATATAACTTTATATAAATAAAAAAGATAGAGACCTTGATTGATTTAGAAGACTGAGGAAGTTGAAACTGAGAATGATTGGTCAAGTCCATGGACGGCTCAGAAGTTGGTCGAGTTGAGCTACTAGGTGCATCCAATCTTGTATTATCGGTCTTACCAAACACATTATAAAACAAAAACAAAAAACAAAAGAATCAAAATCAGTACTCATTAGAAAAATGAGTAACGTATAATCATTGGTCTGACTTGATATTATAAGAAATAGCTAGTAGTTGCGCTGACATTATATTAAAGTAGAAACAAAAACCAACTAAAATTGGCAACCATATAAAAATATAGTAATATTTATTACATTGGGTGTAGAAGAAGACGAAGGTGGCTCTATGTGCATCGGTTGAGATGGAAAGATGTTGAGCGTCGATGTTGGAGGTCTCATCTCCAAATTATCTGCCACAAGTTTCATAGATGAGTCATGTGATGTGGAGATGGTCTTGCTATGTATATAATATGTGAGTGTACTAGTTCTAATAAGAAGAAAAAGGAGAGAGGAGAAGGGTTTAAAGAAGAGCTTGAAGTATATAGAGATATGGATTGAAAGAGAGGATCTGGTCAAAGCTGAAAGTAGAGTACTGAGGGCATAAGAAAGATAGAGATCTGTTTGACATGTTTTCGCTGTGACTCTCTCTCTCAACACAAGGGACTATTCCTAATCTGCTAAAACAAAAACCAAACCCCAATTCCCAAAAAGGAAAGGGGAGAGAAAGAGCATACGGGTTGTGTGATGATGAGGTAAAGGAGCAGTTGATGGAGGATCATGATGTCCATGTCCATCAAGATAGAGGAAGAGTGATGGGTCTATCTCTCCTAGATCATATCCATCTTTGTTCCTGAAACATATACAAACAAAGCAAAGCTCTTAATTAACTTAGGGATCATCATATCAATAAGGTTTATGACTTTAGGTCTAAAACACTATTGAATTACATGAAGTTTCCACTGGAAGACGTGGCTGAGGCTGATGATAACTGTTGATGATGACCTTGCATTTGATGATGATGATAGCTAAAGTCTGTGGACGATGTTTGAGCGAGTGTGATAGTAACAGCAGAAAGATGATGGTCGATCTCTTATGTTGGTCCTCTCCTGAGGTAGGAAGCTTATGATGACGGTGGCTTCGATCACTAGGTGATATCTCTTCTTATAACTCTTCTCTTAATATAACTATTATTTTTCTTTCTCTATATTCTTGGAAAGAGATAGAGATTATGTAACGGAGCATTTAAAGCTACTTTTGGTGTTTTCAGAAATAGATAGAGAGAGAGAGGTCGGCTATATTGAAGTGGAGAGGGTTCAAGACTTGAGGATATTGAAGAAAATGGAGTTTGTAGAGAAGAAAACTCCTTTATTTTCTATTTTCTTTTTATTACAGTTTGTAAAGTTTCTTCTACCTTAAAATATTAGAAGACGACTTTGTGTTTTTTTTTCCTGTGTAAACCGAAGAAAAATATTCTGATAAAGCGGTCAAGAACATGTCTTCTTCTTCCATCCCTCTCTCTAGAAAAATTGCTGCTAACAAACTTGTATAAATACTTTTTGTTTGATTTCTAAATTATTATTTTATTCTCATATTGTTCAACAAAACTCTTCAAATGTTAGATTTTTATTTCTTGTAAAATACAGTATATAGTTTTCAGTTCCATCATATAGCATATCATTTTTGAAAAATTAGTTCAACTAATAATGAATGATCAATTAACGGGTTTGGAATTCATAACCACTGGAATTAATTTGGAAACTGGTTAATTTTTTTGTTTGTATTAATATACACTACTGTTCCATTGAAGTTTTATTTGATGGACAGTAATACTATTATTATATATGGTCTAAGTTTGGTTTTAGTGTAAACTTATTGGTTTGATAAAGTGATCTAACCAAAGTAACAATGATTTAAAACTGAATTCTTTTAGATCATTAGATATATAAATGTTTATAAATTTTAGTTAGACATCTTTAAATTTGTTGAAAAACTAATTGTCCATATTTAATGATGTGCAAAAATAATTTTCTTAACCATTAAAATCTAAAATTTAGTGGATTAATCAAAAACCGACAAACCCTTAAATAATTTTAATCTGCTACGAACCGGATTAAATTGGTGCGGTTAGCTCGCAAACCGGATTCAGTTTATTTGATGAGACCTGCGTTTTCGATGCGTTTCTCTTCCGTCTGGAAGAGTCAATTCAATCCATACTCCAAAACCTATTCCTGGAAAACACAAATGCAGACACAAAGACAATGTTCGAATCTTCCTATCGACATTACCTTATCTCGTCTCGGCGGTAATGCAGAATCTCAATTACGAGCTCACGGAATTTTAATCTGAATTCGAATCGGTTCTCGAGTTTGTACTCTTAATTTGATTTGATTTTTTTTTCTAGATTCGAAGAATGTTTGGTGAATCGGAAGAGAATATCGGCGGATTGGAGTTCTCATCTTTGCCTAAAGACATGGATGCATACTTTCAAACACTAGACCATGTAGGTAAGTTTTGTCTGAAAACTTAATCCATGTATCTTAAGCTTAAAGTGTTAGCCTTTGTTTTTGGAAAGGCCAAAGATTTATGATTTGCGTCTTTGTGAACACCATAAGCCTACGTGGAGTTTTGGCGCTGTCTGATGCTGATTAAAGCGTTAAGGCTCTTCTCAAGTAGCATAGGTTTTACTCTGTTTTGGCAGAAATGTGGAATTGATTAAGACCAAAGTGTCAGATTTGCTAGATTTTTCAGAAAATAGAGCTGAAAGCTTCTGTTTATTGTTGTTGCAGGAAGCTGCCCTTGTGAAAACAAGAGCACTGAAGGCTCTGTGTGAGACAAGTCTCTCTTCCATATTCTACAGCAGAGAAGTTTTGATTATCATGACATATGCTAAGATCTATTCTTTTGACAGTAGAGAAGTGTATATGAAGAAGAGATACAGAAAAATGGTCAGTTGGAGAGGTGGGTGAAGGTAGGTGAGGAGGGGAAACGTGTGCGTGTTGAGTAGAAAGATTTGCTAAAAGGGTCCACCACCTCTGTCTTGTCTGCTACACTGCTTGCTGCTTCCTTGTTCTGTTTCTGTATCAATCCTGTGAGTGCTTCCACTATTTCTGAAACCTCTGGTCTAAACTCCTCTGCCTGCTTGTTGGAAGAATGATTTAGTTATTGACTGTCCAATGATCCTGAGTGAAAGAAGCTATTGTCAATTACCTGAATGCACAGAGAGATGATGAATGCGTAGTGTGAGGCGACTCTTAAGGAGAATGTGCCGACTATGCCTTGATCAATCATCTGTTCTAAGCTTCGCTTGTCATGAAGTCTGGTTGATGCCCATTTCACCAGTAGCTGTTCTCCTCGGGGTCGTGAGCTGCAAATAATTTTATTTAGCTTGTCTATTGCACTAGGCAAGTATGTGAAATGCTTGTGTACCTGTCAAATGCTTTTCTTCCTGTTAACAGTTCCAAGAGTAGCACACCCAGTGCATAAGTGTCGCTCTTTGTGCCACTGCTTCCTGGCTGTCCATGTTCTGGTGCTATGTAGCCAGTGTTTTGTATCGCTATCTCTGAAGCCTGCTTCAAATCTCAACTCATTAGGTATCAGTCGATGAACAAAGCGACATAGCATGTACCGTTCTTCACTTACCCGAAGCTTGACACTGTTGCTTGTAAGTGGCCTTAAACTAGCAAGCCCACAGTCAGCAATCCGAGGTGTAAGTTCTTCGTCTAGCAAGATGTTTGTTGCTTTCAGGTCGCTGTGGGCTATAGGAGGGCTAAACGACGAGTGCAAATAGCTGAAAATTTTCATTCATCAGGTAGTGAGTGATGTGTTAAAATAAATCTGCAAGGATTGGATAAGGATACTTACTCCAGAGCTCGGGCAACTCCAATAGCAATGTGGAGACGGAAGCCCCATGAAAGTGGCTTGTATATCTCATCATGCATAGCATTGTACAGCGACAAATGCCCAGCATACTCATACACAAGAAGATGCTTCCCATTATCAATGCAGAAACCGAGAAGTGTCACAATGTTTGGGTGTCTTAATTTGGATGCTGTTTGAAGAACTTCAGTAAATTTTTCCTCTTCATGTAAAGACAGCGAGGACATTGGGATGTTTCTCACAGCGGCCAACTGTTTTAAAGAAAAACACCAGTGAGTGACAATGGAAGTTTCCCATTTTTGAAGAGAGAGAAGAGAAGTTATACTTGACCATCAGGCAACTTTGCTCTGTAAACGGAACCAAGATGACCCTCTTCGAGTCGGTTTTCCTCACTGAAACTGTTAGTTGCTAGTTCAAGCTCTGCAGCTGAGAAAATCTTGGCATATGCTGGATATTGGCATGTAGCAGAAAAGCTGTTTCGTCTTGCTGTTTTATCGATTCTAACAGGTGGAGGAGGTATATGTCTCAGCTGAGGAACTGGCGGTGCAACAGAAAATTCTGTTAAATGTGAAGGTAAAAAAATCAGTCCTGAGGAATCAGAATGGCTATGGTGATAATGAGGTGGAAGAAAGGTATAGATCACCTCGGTCTGTACTGACTGGAAGAGAGTACGTTGTGCTATTGCTGCTTCTTTGACTAGCAGCAAGGTTCTCTGAACGTCGATGATGACTCATTCGAACTGCAAAAACTGCAAAGAAAGTTCCAAGCAAAGCCAAGCCGCCAACCAGTAAAACAATACTCCCTGCTCCTAAGCCCTTCTTCTTTCTAACCTTCTGAGGTCTGGGAAAGTCCATGATGGCACTCGACTGAGTAGTTGGATAGCCACGAGCATTTTGAATCATGGGTCTGACGTCCAGAGGGAACTTCCACGGTTTATAGTTGGGCTCTACGTGAAACTTGTTTCCCCAAATCCTGCTCAGGAAAACACCGTTGATTACCCTGATTCTTAGGTGTTCTGAGCCAAATTTTGAGAAGAGGGGAGTAGTAACTCACCACAGACGAGGAATGGACTGAAAACTAGTAGGGAATATACCACTGAACTGGTTATCTTCGATATTCCTGAAGACATGTGGAACAACGAAGCGTATCAAAATAAAGGATGCTCAGTGAAATGCAAAATCAAAGCAAAAAGAGAGTTAACTACAGGTCAGTTAAAGGTAGATCCGCGAGATAGATGATTGATCCTGTAAACCTGTTGTGCTGGAGGTACCTGCAGTTTTGTTATAAGGTTACACCTACGTGCACAAAGCTGATTGCAGATCAGATTTCGAGATAACTTACAGTGAGTTCAGATTCATTAGAGTTCCAAAAGAGCTCGGTAGATCTCCCGTCAGGTTGTTGAATGACAGATCCCTGGCAAAGTCAATATCATTTCAATATGAATGGAGTATCTTGCATCTACATAAGACTAGAAGAGTGGAACAGAAGACTCACATTTCTTTAATCTGTAACCCGGAAAACACATTTGCAAGAGGTCCAGATAATGAATTATGGCTCAAGTTCCTAGAAGACAGAGCAAGCCATTACTTAACAAAACAGCAGACAAGGAGGATATCCATTTGGAAAAAGCCACTTACAGGGAGAGAAGAGATTTCATGAGAGGTAAAGAGAAAAGGAGACTCTGAGTCAGATTGTTATAAGCCATGTTTCTGTAATCACCAAACAAAGGAGAAACTTCATGAATACCAGCACTCTGAACTTAAAAGATGAATGAACAACGCTTACAAGTGGGTAGCATTTGGAGGCAAGCCAAAAGGAATGTCACCTTGGAGGTTATTAAAGCTAACATCCCTAAACACAAAGCAACAAGATTCAGTGATTCAAAGTCTCTAACAATCAAGAAGAGGAAACTTTGCTTTACATGTTCTTCAAATTACGAAGACGATGAAGCTGGTTCCCAAGACTTCCCAAAAGACTTAACCCTCGTAGCTGCCTGCGATAGCACGAATCAAGATTATGTTCAAAACATGACAATGTAGAAGACGATCCAAGAATCAGTTGATGTGAGATTTATACAGGTCAACTATAGACGATCCAGAGCAGTAAACTCCCATCCACACTTCTCTGCAGGGATCTCCTCCTTCCTCCAATCTCCATCCTCTCAGTTGTTGTGGCTTGTTCAGGGACTTGTAGAGATCTTGAAGCGCCGAAACTAGAGGAAGAAACAGGTCAGTATCATTGTTCGAAGATTATTAAAAAAAAAAGAATCTGGATAATTACCTTCGAGTGGATCAGTATAGGTCTCAGCGAGCGTAAAGAGCATCACAGTGAAGATAATTGCAGCGAGGTATCGCGATTGCTCTTTGGTTGTCATCTCTAGGAAGGTAAAAGACGATAGAGAGTGTGTAGGGAGCTGATAGTGTTAAAGCTCCTTCGAAAGCTATAAGAGTTTTCTGATTTACTCGCAGTTTCTCTCGCTTTCCGGGAAACCAAACAGAAAGAAAATTCGGAGGAGAGAAAGATCAAAACATGGATGGCTGCTATAGAGTGAAGCGCAGAACGAGAAGATGGAAACGCGCGCGAGAAAATTCCACGTCAGCAAAAGCGGTTACGGACGTTATAGCCAATTCGCCACGTGACGGTAGTTTTTTTTACGTAAAATTTTATCCTTTAGTTTAATGTTTTTTTTTCTTTTAATCGAGTGTTCATATGATTGTTTAACTTGATAATTGATATAGATACTTATGATTATGTGTAACTTAAATCTTCTTTTTTTTTAACTAGCCTAATCTAAACCACTCAAAAATGAAAATAATTCATTGTACCGTCACAATCTTGCCACATTCGTTTGGAATAGGGCATGAACTGGATGAGACACTCATCATGCTAAAATTTTATGCAGCAACATTTTGAAAACATCGTCAAGCCTTACCAAGCCCAGTATTGAGATGATGAGCTCATGAACCATGATCTTCATGTTTTTCAACATAATATAAGCAACTTCTAGTGTTTACGTAATAATACTAGAGTAATCTAGGAAGAATGATAAAGATGAAAATAATTTAAATGAATATTCAAAGTAGAATATATTAAAAAGGCATAAAACGTGGGGTTGCTCATGCACAATGATAAAAGTAGCGTTACTAATTTAAGTGAGTTTCTTTTAAAAAACAAAAACAAATAGTTAACTAAGAATAATCTCAGACATCTACTAGTCTATGACTGAGACAGACCCCATCACACACCACTTGCACCACATAAAGTACCTGATTCTGTTTCCAAGTGTTTTAGTGTGTGTAGGCACTCTGGACATTCTCTTGTCGCGACTCTTACCAGTTTGAATAATAGAGTAGAAAACATATGCTTTTAGGCCTTTTCTATTTAACCAATCTCTCTTATCTTTCATTGGAACTGAGTGTCTTGGTGACTTCGGCGTCTTGTAACGAGAAAGGTGGAGGAGAGCGATCGGAGCCGGAGAGTACTGGTGACTTCAGGAGACTTTCTTTTGTTTTTTGCTGTTGTTCTATCATTGTTTTTAATTGTTTCCCTTGTTCTTCGATCCTCAGCTGTAGGTTTCTTTGAATCTATACAAATAAATTAAAGTCTCATGAATTAAGATGAGTGTTGGTAAAAGATAGGCATTTACGCAAACAAGTATGAATAAATATAACTCCCCAGAGAAATAAACATATGAAATTTAAAGTGACAAGAGCCACAAAACGTTCAGACATACAATTACAAAACGTTCAGACATACAACTACAAAAACTAGAAAGCTTCTACTTTTAGAAAAAAATGGTACAAAAATCAGTTTTTATGTAGTTTAACCTATGTTTATAAAACAATAGTTTTTATCTCTAAAACATTTTCTAAAAAAAAGTATTTAAATGCAATTTTGTGGAATAATGGAAAACAGAGACGAGAAACCCTATTCACCCCACAAATACTACACTGAGGAAACTGAAATACATTGGAGTATAATTACCAACACAATTATTAGGATTTAACATTTGATTGATAAAAATAAATCTTAAAATATATTTAATAAACTAAAGGTATATGTATAAATTTTGTAACTTACCTCTAGTTGTTCATGAAGATGCCTCTGAACATCAAGTTGAAGCTGGAGTGCTTCTTTAATTTGCACTCCACTGCCTCCACCATATCAAACAAAACAAAATGTAAATTAAAATCATTAACAGTTCATTTTTTTTATAGTTTCCGAATAATGTTACGGTAAGCCATTATGTCATCTGTTATGTCATTAATTTTGGACTTATGTGCATGGATAGGAAAACCAGATCGAGGGCTATTTAGTAATAAAGAATAGTATTATTTTCCACCCAAATAACTAAGGAGAAATAAAACATACGTTTTTGTGTCAAACTGAGACAGCTCTTTGGAACAAGATCTCTTCGCAAACTTGCCTGCAACAACAACAAAACTCTTTCGATTTGCATTAGTTCCAATTTATCAATGTATCACCAGTTAAGATCAGATGGTTTTAATCAGTATACCTTCTTCAGAGTCAGGGATGTACTTTGCAATCCTATACTTCTGAAATGTAACCCAAGAACTATTGAATAAAATCTTCTTTAAATCAAAAAGATTAAAAGAGAGGAGTAACGTTAACCTGTAAGTGGCTTTTAACATGAAATATTGTGAGTCCTTCAGAATCCATCAGCTTCAGTATCGCTTTGGGTGTTGCCTCTGCATAGTTTTCCACCAGTTACACTTTTTAGTGACCCACCGACAAATATCAATTTGTTTTTCTTCAAAATAGTGCGGATATTTGCTTCAAAGTATAAAGTTTTCAATCCACTCATGATGATATATGAGAGCGCATAATATGACTTATAATCTCATGTAACCATCATAACATCTATATATGTTATGGTTAATACGTGACCGTCCAAGATTAATATGCACATCTAAACATACCTTTATGCTACACCAAAGTGACTAGATCAAGTGACTAAGAACTAAGTGATTAATTCCTCTAACTCTAAAGTTGAAGTAATGTTTTTAACTTACTATCAGCACCACCAAGGCGGTTTACGCATTCCAAGAACTTGTCATGAAGGTCTTGAGTCCATCTTATCCGTGTCTTGTTCTGGGTGGCCGTCCCAGAGTTGCGAACCATGGACCCTCCATAGGTTGAGAAGGAAGACGGAGAAGAAACTCTTGAATGAGCTTGCTTAGGTTGATGATATGATAATGAGAAATCCAGTTGTGTTACATTAGAGTTACTATAGTTCCTCCTACATACTTCCTGCAAAACCATCAAGTTAGAATCATCATTGTTAAAAAAAAATCTTTTAAAGATTATAAGAAAATAAAAAGTTAAAAGTATTTTGCTTAGGCATACTTGTGGATCTTGACTTGCTCCAAAACAAAGCGAGTATGAGGCAGGTGAAGCATGATCGTTCACGGATGTTCTTTTATCTAACGGCTTTAAATATTGATCCGGGCTAGGTTGCAATTGGGATTGGTCTAGTGATGGAGGATCCGAAGATTGATGATAGTACGGATGAAACAAGGCATGATAGGGTTTTGAAGATGAACATTGTACGGAGAAAGATTGATTAGTTATGCAATCGTATGGAGTAGAACCTGAAAACGTCTCGGTAGTCCATGGAGATGGTTGACTGTAATGGATCATATCAACGTCTTGTAAATTAAACGGCTGGGGCGGTTGCGGCTGCGACTTCAGCTGTAGTCGGCTTCCTTGTGAAGCGTTTGAGGATTCGAAGTTGATGTTATCCATTAAAGATCAAAGAGAGACCCAGGTTGCCACTTTTGCATCAGAAGTATATGATCTTGTTGCACGTTCAATGATAACACAAAATAGAATGGGAGAAAAAAAATAAGATTCGATTAAACACAAAAGATCGGAGGAATAACGATCGAAATGAAATCTAAATCTGTTTTGTGGTTTCTTGGAATCTCTTTGCATTCCTCCAAAGTCTTCAGGTGCAAGAGGGATTAGTATTGATATAGGCGACGCCTTTTCTTTTAATTATTCTGAAAAATGGATAGGAGTGGACATTTTTTAATTATCCAATGGCCATAATTGCAAAAGTCCAAAATTCTTATTTCAAAAACAAATATTATAACAAGTAAATTTAATTAATCTCCCACTTGCTTAGACCTTGTCTTTATTCTTCTTCAATTGTAGAAACATTTAAAAAGAGTTTGCTCACAAAAATAGTATGATCGCTCGGAAAAATATTTTAGTATTATTAATTCATTCTGAAACCCTAACTAATCCTGTTAAAGCATGCATAAATATATTCACTTAATCTTATAGACATAACAGGTGTTACAAAAAAAAAGTGTTACAAAAAAAAAAACTTATAGACATAACAGATCAATATATTCGTAACTTGATGTCTATATTTATATGTATTTCTATTTTTGTAGAAACATCAAAAAAGAGTTTGCAAAGAAAAATAGTAAGATAGCTCTCTGAGCTCAATTATATTATTTATTCATTTTGAACCCTAACTGACTCTATAATCCAAAGATACATTATACATGATTTAATTTGAACTAGGTAATTGATCCATGAGCGATTATTACTATTGATTCACAAGATATATTAGAAATCTTCTGCATATACATCTTGATTTCTTACATCGACATGCATGATGTCTTTCAGTCTTTAACGCTGATTATTTATGTACTACTCGGTATTACGGAGGGGCGGTTCGGGAAAATGTTCCAAACTACAATGAAAATCAAAGACACCGAGTCGGACCATCATCGAGAAATGACGGTCGACATCGTTTGCGTAGCTGTGTGTGATAGGATTAAGTAAACACAAATTACAAAACTACAATGCATATTCAAAAACACAATTTAAGTGTTTTTTCGTAGTTCAGTTGATAAAAAAAAGTTTATATATTATACATAAGGAGCATAGAAAATTTTGAATTTTAGTTAAAATTTCATATATGTTATTGGGTCTATGGTTGAAAAATCTTTTGAGAGAGGTCTAAACTTGAAACTTGTATTTAACACAATCACATTGATAGCTACAGATATTGATTTAACTATATATAACTCAATGCCCAATCATAATAAACTTCTGTCTGTCAAATTTAAAGTTGTTTAGGTTTGGGATACAGTTAAGACCATTGAACATAAATTAATAATTTACCATAAATTTTTTATTGTTCTACCCAAGGTATGGGAGAATATATCTACATGGGCATCTTTTCTTTATAATGTGACTAACGACTATTCTCGCATATGTTTTATTCATTTTTTTTTTTTACGAGCATGATGAATTGATTGATGGTCTAAAAAGACATCGAATTATTCTGGATAGGATGGATCAAAATGGCTTGCCATCTTGAAAATGTTTTGTTTGGCCCAAATTCAACTTTCTTGTCTTCTTTTCAGTTTTATTTTATTGTTTATAAATGATACGACGCGCCAATTAGATTTTCTTTGTTAAAATTTCATTTAGAGATTCAAATTCCACTTCCAAAAGTTTGTTTAAAGGCAAACCACATTCGGCACCCAAACTACAAATATATTAATAATAAAACATAGGTAAGACCACAAAGAAATATAGCAGTATCGTATTCCATTCCATACTCTAGATTAATTCAAATACTTTATGTTGTTTTTTAAACTAAGGTACCGATTATTTTGTACCATCTTTCAACATACATTCACTTTCTATTCACAGTTTCACACACAAATCTTCTTATATTATCAGTCTTCTTAAAAAGATATACAATCAATATTGCTCATTGTCGTTTTCCTATGAACGCCTTAATCTGGTGAAGGCTTTATCTGTGACAAATATATATCTATGAATTTATCTGTACAAGAAAACATTCAAAGCTGTATATATTACAAAGATTTGGCATGAACAAAATCTTATACATACGTTATCAAATTTTACGAGTGAGGACAGAACAAAAGGTATCAGATTTTTTTCTTTTTAATGTGTGTAATTAAAAACTAACGATAAAATGAAACAATAAAACGTTAGGGCAAGAGAAAACTCTGCTTGTACAACTCAATCTTCGCAAAACACGCAAACACACAGTGACATACACTCAAGTTGTAACTCTTTCTTCTCATATAATATGCCTCATATTAAAAAAAATCTGATGGCTATTTCTTCTATAAAAATATGGTCCCAAAAAATGAGAAGTTTGGTATTTGAAAATAACAGAAACTAGACCATGTACAGTCAATGAATCAATTTAAAATGGAAAGAAGAGAACCAGTGGAACAACTGTAAGATTCTCCCTACGTGTTAAAATAATACCCAATAGTAGTCTTACAAGTTGCCCTTCCTACTTTATTTTACGTTTCTTGAGACAGGTTCTTGTTTTTTTTTCTTAGTATTTTATTTCCAATTTGTTTGCAAATTGGACGTTATATTCGTCTTCGCCAGTCACAGATGGACCCCTGACACGTGTTAACACAAAATATTTCATACTTTTTAACTGAATAATTTTTGTTTTAAATGTTCGACATCGAGGAAAATTTACTTTCTGTCTCCGTAAATATTATTCTATGTTGGCACAAAAATGTTTATTATTTTTTCTCTCAAGTAGAGAAAAATTCGGGTGACTTTGTTAAAGGCAGTATCTGAGGAAAATTTGACCTAAATTTAAAGTTCGACAAAAATAAAATAAAATGCGAGGTTCAAAGAAAATATTTTAATTATAAGAATCACGATATACTAAAAATCAAATCGCTCAGATCCTGCTACGTTTTCTTGATAAAGTTCCATCCTGCTTTGTATTCTTTACAGTTATGGGAAGAAACTGGTAGTACTTGTTAAATGGGTTTCTTTTAAACCTAGTCAAATTTGGGATTGATCATTTTAGTATTTAAGATTGATTAGTGAATGTGTAACAAAAAAAAAAGATTTTTGAATATTAATTGGTAATAGGCGAGTTGGATTACATTTTAAAGCAAGTTCAGAATTTTCTAAAATATTAAATTCTACTGTATGACTACAAAAAACAACCCAACACTTGAAATTCTTTATATATATATATATATATATATATATATATATATATATATATATTTTTTTTTTTTTTTTTGTCGACATATATATATATATATATATATTTAAAATTAACTTGGGATTAAAGTAAATATTTAATCTAAGAAATCTGCGTTCAGTCTAAACAAGGCCTTGGTGAATCCTATATTTTGATGGGCTCAAAGACATCAACTAAGCCCATACTACACAAAACCTCCTTGATCGAGAGGACTCACTGGATTCTTAAATTTTTCTCCTAAATAGTGACAATAAGTCATGTCACCATAGAATGTTGACAAAAAAAAAAGTCATGTCACCATAAACTTGAATATCGTAGATATCTTTTCCATTAAAATGCATTTCGAGTCCACGCTATCTATATAGCATTTAGTAAAGTGAGATGCTGCGTAGCGTACCCCCATTTAGTGATCAGTTGATGGCTTGATGCATATCAAAGTTAGGGATAGTTTATGAAGTTAACATACTGATAGTGAAATTTTACGTACTTAAAAATAGTAAGCCTCAAAAATTATAGCTTGGAAGTACACTGGTAGGCTTATAATGATGCTTCGAATCCACCTTTTGATGTTTCAGAACTCATCAACATCTTTGGGTAGCGAAATGTTTTTGTAATTAGATATGTGTAGTGATGACCTTTTGTGCTCAATAAGAAAACAATGGACAAATCTGAAATCTCTAATATTAACAAACAACAAACTCGGATCGAACACTTATAAAAGGAAAAAGAAGACCACATAACTCATTGAACTATTACCCAATGCCTAACACTTGTCAGCATTCAAACCGTTCTACGACTATAACGAGTACACGTGTATGACAAAGAGATGCAACAAAGCCTACCACCTCTTGTCTCATGACACGTATAGCTGACGTGTTGCCAAGAGCGTAATTAAATAATGATCACAGTTACGACGTGGCAAAGGCAGTGCCTATTTTATGGGACATGCTCACATGAGCAATGAACACAAACCAAAAGCATCATAAGCTATCTTCTTGTAACATTTTGATTTTCACCAAGGAAGAAAGTTTTTTTTTAAAATGCAGTCGATGAAGGAAACAGCTTCGAACATTGCAGCTTCTGCAAAGTCTGGCATGGACAAGACCAAAGCTACCTTGGAGGAAAAGGTAGGTTTATCAATTGTGTTTATCATCTCAATCATTTAAGCAAAATAATTTCATTGATAAATAATGGTGATATTTGATTTGTATTTGTATTTTTAAGGCGGAGAAGATGACGACACGAGACCCTATTCAGAAACAAATGGCCACACAAAAGAAAGAAGCAAAGATCAACCAGGCTGAGATGCAGAAGAGAGAAGTGCGTGAGCACAACGCTGCCATGAAAGAAGCTGCTGGAGCTGGAACCGGGACGACCGGTCTAGGTTTGGGGTCAGTCACTCACTCAGCCACTGGACATGTTGGACATGGGACTGGGACCCACCAGATGTCGGCGTTGCCTGGTCACGGAACGGGACAGCCAACCGGACACGTTGTGGAGGGAACGACCTTGACCGAACCGATCGGGACAAACACTGGAACTGGTCGGACCACTGCTCATAACACCCACGTTGGTGGTGGCACCACCGGGTATGGAACTGGTGGAGGATACACTGGATAAGACGTTTTCTCATTAGTTGTGTTCTTGTTAATTCTTTGTTTTTCTTGTTTTGTATGTTCATGTTGTTTTGTTAGGTCCTACTTTTGTTTTTCTCGTGAGTGATTCTAGGACTTTGTTTTCGTGTGTTTCTTCCTTGTCTGATGACATACTTGACCGTTGTGTTTTCTGAATAATCGTTGTTGTGTCGATCTTTGTATTTCAAAACATGTAAACATGAAAACTCCAAGCAAGGATGAATGTGACAATAATTACTTTCAAATATTATCAAATCACCATCGTTTGTTACCTAATTAATTCAGCCAATTAAAAATCTCTCTAAATTTTGTGCCATACTTACTGTTTAAGGGCTTAAAGCCATTTTAGTAAAACATTTATTAAAATTAAAATGCATTTAATATTTTCTATAATATATACACACATATATACGAGAATAATGGTCAACAAACAACTATATGTTATATAAAAATAGATATCTAATATTAAGAAGTTATATGTAACATTGCGTACATAAGTATAAATTTATATAGTATTTGCAGAAATATATAAATTCAAATAATCAAAAATATTTAGCTCAAAAACAGTGAAAAAATCAGCAGTGCAAATGATTAAAAATATTTAGCAGAAAACAAGAAAAAAAGAAGCAAAATATAAGGAATGTTATGCTCTTATAAAATTACTTTTAAAACTATAATAATATTTTTTTAGAGTTATTACCATAAAATATACTATTAACTAAAATAAAAACTTAGAAACAGTTTGTTTACCATGAGGCGTTATTCTTCATTACATTGGCATCGCATCGCATGATGAGAGTTTTCCAAAAGACTTTAATTTCTTTAACCACTATATTTTACCAGAAAAGCTCTTTTCTTCAACCTACCAAAATATATATTTGCACGGACCCTGCATGTCCATCCGAGTGTTTATTTTCGATGTACTTATAAACATTTCAAAACACATCAATTTTATATTTTTTAACGTTTTTATTTATGTTACTTTACCAATTTATTAAAATTATATTTTTTATTATTTTAATGTATTATATATATATTTTTATTGGATATATGTTGGATCAGTTATATTTCGGATATGTTTAATTACTACAATAAAAAGCTCTTATATTTCGGATATGTTTAATTACTACAATAAAGAAACTTATATTTCAGATATGTTTAGTTACTACTCTTTAGCTTAAATTCACATGGGCTGTTTTTTTAATATAACACAGAATGTAGAATTTATAAGAGTTTTCTCGACCGACTTTTATCTTTATTGGGTCCAAGAAAGAATTTATCGTTGGAGAATTATTTAACGAATCACCCATCAGTAACGACAAAATACTTAGGTGATGATTGTTTGTTTGGTTTCTAGATTTTGGATTTTTGTTTTTGGTTTTTGGTTTTTAGTTTTTGGATTTTAGATTTTGATTTTTGGTTTTTGATTCTTACAGTAGATTTAAGTTTTTGAAAAACATGAATGGTGATTTTAGATTTTGGTTTCTAGTTTTTGGTTTTTACTTTTAAAATAATTGAATGAAAATATTATTAATATTAAAATATATATTCCAAATTAATAAATATAAAATATTACTACCAAGACTCATATAAGCTTATTTTAAAATTAAAAAACACTAAATAATATAATTCTATGTTTAAACATAAACTTAAAATTGAATTTAATGTCTAAACACACATAATATATGCAAAAATTCATACATGTAAAACTTTAAGTAAAATGTGTAGACATAATTTTTAATAAAATATTCCATAACTATAATATATATATATTCATTAATCGTTAACTACAAAAATTAAATTATATGTGTAGAATTAACTATATATGCATTAATATTATGTAAAATTTAGAATTAAATAGCTTTTGATAAATCATATTTACTAATTTAAAGTAAAAAGTTAACAAAAAAATAACACATATTTCTGAAATTGGGAAAAATATAATTCTACAAATATGGTATGGTACACAATAATAGTTGTATATTTTTAATAAAATAAAAATTAACTATATTTTAAACAATGACAAAAGAAAAACTAATAGATTTTTTTTAAATACAAAACTAAATAAAGTGTAACAAACTTTTTATACTTTTATCAACAACTTTAATTAATTTTCTATAACATTTATGGTACAAAATATTGATTAAAACATTAATAAATTAACTTACCTTATATTAAATTTTTAATGATTTCAATATGTAGTGAAGATATAACTCTAACTGTTTAAAAGGAATATTGCTTAATGTATGTT
Organism: Moricandia arvensis; assembly: GCA_905132765.1. Lineage (NCBI taxonomy): Eukaryota > Viridiplantae > Streptophyta > Magnoliopsida > Brassicales > Brassicaceae > Moricandia > Moricandia arvensis. The sequence continues at coordinate 844 of CAJHQP010000299.1, read as the reverse complement.
TTGTGTGCTTTATAGAGTCATAAGTGTAAGTCTTATATACTATATATATTCTTTATCTAAATTTAATAATTTTAATAAAAATTTTGAAATAGGAAAACAAATTGTATTGCAAAGAAAAACCAAGAAAAAGTGGATTTTGGTTTTTATGTAGAAAAAACTAAAAAGAATGAAAACTAGTTTCCCTAGAAAATAGAAAATCTACTTTACCAGAATCATGATTGGATAGAAAATGGATTCTGGAAAATCAAAAACCAGAAACTACTTTAAAAACTCAAAACAATCAACCTCTTAAGCAGTCTTTTTCCACGCTGAACTGCTAAATACGAATGTTCAATCCTTTTTCGTCCTATTGAGTATTAGTATGAGACTAAAAATATTTTATTAGTAACTCAGTTATTTTGACTGTAAATGTTTATTTTGTGTGGAAAAAGAGTCAGAAGCCCAATGATTCGAAATCGATATATCCTTGGGTGGGTTGATAGATCAACTAGGTTTATTCGTGGGTAGAGACGGGCCTCATAAATACTTGCCCATAAGTTTATTTTTGGCCCATTTGGCATTTTTCAAAATCTAAAAACAGCTCAAGTTCTGAACCCGTCTCCATATATACTCTTACCGTTGATATTCCAAATAGAGCTACATAAGAATGTGCAGAGTAATAATAAGGCTGTGGCTCACATAAGTTATTTTACTCTCGGTTTGTAGACATGATGAGTCAACAGAGTTTAGGGTTCGGAAGTTGGGTTGGGCCTCGGCATTAACCGGACATGCTGAATGGTAGTTATGGAGAGCTTCGGTCTAGTCAAGAAAAATGCTCAAAGTTTTGTTTTGTGTTCTCTTTGGA